>JAODKC010000044.1:12516638-12531033 GCA_026777985.1 Mormyrops attenuatus | reverse complement strand
GGTTTCATAGTTTCCCTGTCATCTAAAACAGAGGGATCTGGATTTCATCCCTGTGTGATCCCCCCCCCCTCCCCCTCCCCACAGATACGTAGCAACTGATGGACAAAATCTTACACAAAACAAATCGACAACTGTCAGTCCGAAGCGTATGGATGGATGGTCACTAATCTAAATCGTCAGATTCCAAGGCACACTTCAGGAAACACGACCAAAGGAGAAAAGAGCAAAAAAGCCAACTAGCTGAGTGTCAGACAGCGGATAGAGAGACGCAGAGACGCGGCATATGGGTCCCTGACGCTGCCCCGTCTGCCCGTTACATAAATTTTGACAGCTGTGATGAGGCCCCTGATGTCGCGGATTCGGCAGCATTTCAGCATCCGCACTGTTTATCCACGAGGGCTTATACTGGTTACAGAGCTGCAAAATCTGTGCTTTATGGAGATCTTGGCGAAGAGATTTAAAGGCCCAGTGCAAACCGTAGCTTTCTTGAATTTGCATTCTTACAACGGACGTCATGAGGACCGTGAGACATGAGAGCGGTGCTGCTCCATTACCAGCATGTCTTTAGTGTAATACCGGTGAAATGTCATCGCTACGGCCATACTGGATAATAACAGGGTAGCCCTTAGCAAAATCCCATGGGTGGAGATGTTGGAGTTGCTGCACTTCAAGATCAGGTTTGTGTAGCAGAGTTTGGCCACTATCTGCTAATCAGGGTTGTGGCCTTGAATATTTATGGACGACACACCCAGACATTTCCCAGGAAAAATGCTGCTTTCCCTTCATATTTATTACCACCATAAATAAAAGGAAAACGTGCGGCCATCATCTGGTGACACTTTCAGACTGAAATAAAATGTCCAGCTGTACCTGTGTGAAATGGACACAGCTGTCCGCTGTGAAAGAGGTACCTGGCCTTCCTCTGCACAAACCAGGTGGCCTGGAGAAGCCCCTGTCTATGGTGGCACCGGTGTGACAGGTGTGACAGAGTGCTCCGGTCACACAGCGAGACAGAAGATCCTTCCGAATAATAACCGACACCCCTGAAGCCAACCTCTGGGCGTCTGCCTCCCCCTCTTCCTATCAATCAGCGTTTTCTGCCCTATTATGAAGCCAGGCGTCAAAGAGCCAGCGGCCTGATTCACGACACAGCCTTTAATGAAGATGCCAGTCATGTTCTGGCCATTTTGTCTCAGCCAATCAGGATGAAAAGCCACCGCTGGGCGCTTGGCTACAAGGGCACTGGCCAAGTGCAAATTGGCTATAAACCCCCAAAATGTTTATAATTCTCTCTCAGAGCAGACAGCTGGACCAAGACTAAAATGGTGCTCCATTCAGTTTGGCCCGGCCTCTAGGCCTGCATGACAATGACCAGGCCACACCCTGAACTACCTGGGCGCTCACACGTAAACATCTCATTTATATTTAGATGGGACCTGACGATGGGTCAGGCAGACCCAATAAGCCATGAAATGCTTGTGCGCTGTTAGCTTCTTGTACCCCACGAGGTGGTCATGGGGGGAAGAAGTCTGCCATGACCAAATACAGTTCTCAAACCTATGTCATTTTCCTAACTAAAAATACTTGGGTCCAGGTCTAAAAAGACTTTCCGCCACCTCAGATCGCTTAAAGCCAATAACGAGAACAGGGCTTACAGATGGAGAAGTCTTATGAAAAATGCTGCTCCACCCCACAGCAGAAAGATAGCTGCAACAGTTCTACAGCAGAGGTTTACCTTAACAATCCCAAACAATAAGACCTAGGCCAAAAAAAAAAAACCTCGAACATTCCCCTTCTTGACTTTTATTTATAATTATTTATTGTTAAAATACCACATTATGAAAACACTGTATGTTTTCATGATACACTCTGATTATACACTCTGAACGCGTTTCTGCAAAGACTGCAAGCCACGCTATTGATACCAGCAGCATCGTTCGCAGCCAGAAAACGCACAGAGATTCCTCTGAAATCTAGAGCAGACAGGGTTTACATAAAGCCTTAAAACTTTCCAAGTGACCAGTAATGCCCAATCATTTGAAGATGCGACTACGCTGGAGAATGGCAGCTGAGCATTCGGCTTATCTTTGGATAATTGGGCATGAACTCAGTGATTCAAACAAGCAATACGCCAGGCCTCTGTAATCACTGTCAGCACTTTAAAGTCCGAGTGGTTCTCACAGATTAATTAAAAAAAAAAAAAAGTGTGCTTTCGAGAAGCAGAGAAACCCCATAATCGCAGATCCTAATTACCTAGGGCTGCTCCGCGTCGCCTCGGAGCAAAACAAACAGTCAAGAGCAGCACTACATAGCCCTGCTTGCAGATGAGAGAACGAGGGGCTTTAAAGAAGAGAAGCAACATCACGGACCTCAAACATGCCTTCATAAAATAAAATAATAAACCGCAAAACAACAGCTCAGAGCCAATTTCCACAGCTGTTTTAAGAAGCTGCCGGTCGCATGCTGGAAGCCCCCGTCAGATAATAGCTGACTGGAGATCCCTGGGAGGTTAACGGTTCACCGCAGGGGCCAAAATCCAGTCACGTCAAACATCTTGAGTGCAAGTGTTACCTCGTCAATCAAGTGGTAGTGCAGCTCAAGGCTTCCTGATGTTCTTCGGAGCTGCATGGGTGCCTGCTTATCACACATGTGAAGAGACTGCGTACTCAGATCCCCAAAGACATCCTCAGAATGCCAGGGCCATTAAGCGTTAAAATGTCAACGTGGCTCTCCTTTGCCATAACGTCAGTGCTGCCTGGTTTTGGTGGCTAGCAGCCAATGTGGGGGAGGGACACATCGGAACGAAGACTCACCTGTTAGGGTGACCCACGATTTGGTCCGTGAAGATCAGCAGGAAAACAGAACCGCAGGCTGGAAGTGATGAGCTGCCTCTGTAGTCCAGGCAGTGGATGAGATCAAAGGAATCGAAAGGAGATCCAGATGGATTCCCGGGATGTCAATGAGATCAAAAGGACATCAACGAGATCAATCATCCCCCGCTCCATCATGATTTCAGGAGACATCTTTTCTCCTCCAAAACGCAGAAAGACTTCTCCTCCCCGAGTTCACTAGAGCTGCAGATACGTAGGAGTGAGCTGCACACCGTGGGTCATCCTTTCAACCACCACCTCCGAAAGCCCACGATTGTTTGACTGCTTCTGGCATTTTCACGCTGCAGTACTGATAATGTCCCTGTTGCAGAGAAAACACCTCCTAGATTCACCACTGGTCCCCACAAATCCAATCCAAAGCCTCCAGGTTCCCAATACCAATACCAACAAAAAAACCAAACACTGCAGCTGATGAAATACGCAGATATATGATTTCTGTCACCCTGTGGACACTTAACAAGGCCTCTTACTTACATGATAATATCCCACAGAGGGAGCCACTGACAGTCTAAAGACAATGACAACACAGTGTGTCAAAATATGACCGGGGTGACAGAAAGAGCAGACGTCCTACTTAAATTTGCATTGCACAACTGGACAGTTCTACACTCAAGGGATTCATGCCCCCATCCAGGTCACCAACGCTGTGTCAGTGTCGCCAAGCCTCATCGGACCCACTGCTGTCAGTCAGCAAACGGTGCTATCATCTCTGTGACTAAACGACATTAAGTGAGGCCAAGTGTGGGACAAAAACAGAGCCCCACAGGGGTCACCAAGACTGACGGGATTATCCACAACGAGATATCCCCCACAGCACATTACAGTAGAGTGGAATGGATGGAAAGGGAGAGCTGAGGACATGGTCTGATAGCGCACAAATTTATACACACATGCACATTCATATGCATGCTAATTGATGCAAATTTTAATCTCGCTGTTGGGTCAGATTTAAAATGTCAACATGTATCCTCAACAGGCACAGGAATCCTGCTTGATATTGGTTGCCATTTGGCTTGACCTAAGGCGTCTGTTCCATCACGTTCTGTATCTATGAAGTTTGATGACAAAACAGGCAAACAGTTTGACATTTCAAGACATCAACCTTTAGTAAAACTTGCACCTGAAGGCGCAGATATCCTAGAAGGGGAAAGGCAGTTATTCTCCTGCAATCTGACAGCTTGAAACGTGGAGACTTTTTTCAGCAACTGTTCCCATCAGCAAGCAAGCATCCTTCCATCCTGACAAACCTTCCTCTCAAGAGCTCTCTTGTGCCCAAGATGGCACTACACAAAGACTAAGTCTATGTAAGATCATTTATAACTACATGTTTGCTTGGAGGAATGCAATTTCCTTAATATGCAGGTGAGTATAGTATAATTATACGAGTTGTTAGTTCAGTGAACACATGCTCAACGTATAGCAATTCAGAAATCTATGTATCACGGCAAACTGTGAGAAAGTGTCCTTTTATGAAGTGATATCATACCAAGCACCAAGGCAGTTAAGGGATCAAAGTAGCACATTTGTTGTTCCTCCATGAACCCATTGTGCAAGAATGTCTTCAGCAGAAATGTAGCTAACTGCAAAGTGCAGCAGTGTAAATGGCATTGCATTAAGCATATATTCACTGGTTTTCCACAATCACTTATCCAGTGGGAGTTTAGAGCATGCTGAGCGTTGTAATAAACGCAAATCACCACCAAGTTAAACAACACCGATAAAAATGACACGGAATCGCTACGCGGTTGCTTTTGCAGCTCATTGCTACCTGGCATATTGGGATTCACCATCCTGGAAGCGCATTGCTTAACACGCCGCATAATTGCATTACACAGCCATAGAGCCTCTGCTCCTTCCAAGAATCGACATCACCAGGCGCACAGGCGCAAACCCTGAGCTGGCCCTGAAAGGGCAACGGGTACGGCCGAGAAGCAGTACTGAGCGAACACGTTTTCACCAGATGCAGCCACGATATTATGTGAACTGTTGCACAGCATAATCCGAATCAAATACACACCCCACCATCCTGCGCCTCCCCTCCCCCCAACACTGAGGCCAGATGCCCTGAGCGAGCTTACAGGCACTCACAGATCAGACAGAGGTTGGCGAGTATCTTCTCCTGGACTTGATTATTGAGCATGGGGCACTATAGAGCGAGTCAGGAGGGTGGGGGTTGGGTGCCAGTGGGTAGAACAGGGGAGTTCAATGGGTCTGGGGATTCGCTGGGGGGTGTCGGGCAGGGGCATAGTCATTTAAAAGAAATTAGGGATTTAAACACTTTACCAGCGTGGCGACCATCTGCAGAACAGATGAAGGCCTGCAGTCTGAGAAGACAGGCCAAATCAGGCCAAGGTGAAATGAGAGACTCTTAATGTGGCAGACGTTGGGGTAAAGGAGACACATGAAAACCTGACTCAGCGTCTAGAGGAGTCCACACAGGTCCCACGGGGAAAATGCCAGGGACATCATCCACTGTTTACATTATCAACCTTAACGTTCAATCTCAATGTAACAGCTTTTACTGCAAGAACACACCTTACTTAACCTGGTCGGTTCTCTCCCTCTCTATGCAAGAATGACATAGATGGAAGTAGATTTTTTTTTTTTTTTGGGGTAGGTGGACACAAACAATGAGTGCAGAAGGGCACGGAAGAGGGGCTCCCATGACCTTTAAATAACAGCAGACACTGTTATTGACGTTGGCCGTCCACGCTCTCTCTGCCAAAAGCCGGCCTCTCCATACAAATCACCAGAACAGATGGGGAAAAAAGAGCGCCGCATGGACTCTATCTGTCAGAGGGAATCCAGAAAAAGGACAAACTTTACCACACAATCCAACACATTCTTCTCCGCTCAGTAAAACATCAGTGTAGAACATGCCGTCAATAAAAAACTTTGAAAACGCAACTCCAAGGCACCTATTTATACGTGAACATTTGAAGAAACGCAAGCAGAATGGCTGAGTAGATGGTGACACAGCAAATCAGAGCAAAATATGACTAAGTTTTGACTGTAGGAAGCTTTGGAGCGTACAGAGAGCACTAGAGGTGAGAATCCATAACGGACTACCAAAACTAAACCATTTTCTCTCCCCACATAGAGCTTAAAATGCTTTAGTACTTTTCAAATGTTCTTGTTTCACGCCTTACCAAAAGCCTTCGAAAAGAACTTGATCCTTATTAATAAAATTCAGCTTTAGGGAGGTGAGTGTGAATAGGGCACAGCTCAACGGGAAAGTAACCCAGAGGTTATTCTACATGTGGCCGATGCTCCCTGGCAGGGATAGTCAAGCCTACAGGTGACATTGGTGGCAGGATTTTCTGAGGGGGCATTGACTTAGCACCAAGATTCCCAAGTGCTGAAGCTAGTTTAGGGTGTTACATCAGCTTCGACCGCCACAACTCCATGGGACACTCACGGCTGTGTTATTACTGTTAACGAAAAACATCACAAACCCCCCCCCCCGAAAACTATCAGCAGAAAAATATTCTCTAACTGAAATAAAAATAGACAAGACAGTTTACCAACGAAAACAAAAGAGAAGCTATCATTTCCAATACAGTACAAACTAAAACCATATACAATTAGGCAGGAATTTTTTTTTTTTTCCCGTATTTTTAGTCGATGAAAAAGATCCTAATAAAATCCATCATGCTGGAGATCTTAAGCGCCCAGAAGCTGGCGGTGTGTTTTATAAGTGAAGGGTGGACTCAAGGTCTACTTGAGACTAACCAACAAATTGTGAATCTATTTTGCATACAAAATGATAAAATTGGGATGAAAAAGAAAAAGTCCATGGGGCTACTTTGAATATGACCCTTTTTCTGACAGAAGCAGGTATTTTATTGTAGATGGTCTAATTGTAGTCTAATTTGTGGTGCATTCCTTAAGTGGAACAATCCCACAAATGTAAAAGTTTACACAAGAAGCTTACTTCATGTTTGAAGGAAGGGCGGGGGACCAATTGAATTTATCCAACAAAAACTGTTCTGACCAAAGCATGAAGTCCGCGATGCACTCTCAACTCTCCCATGGTTGACAGATGCAGCCAACTCTAACTATACTCTATGAATACACCTGAACTCCACAAACGGGAAGAGGAACTTTCTCAAGATTAACAAGAAGGTGCATCACTTATTAAAGCTACACATCTCCCCCCATGGTTTTCACTGGGAGACACTCAGGTAAGCACTCCTTTCTCCAAAAGGGCCAGATCCCATCGGGTGCGTGCATATTGCGATCAGAAACTGGGAGCACCAATAAGCCAGTTCCTTCATGGCTATAAAAACATGATGGTGTTACAGGAAAGAGGAGAGGGGTTTGTAACGGAATGTTAAGGCAAGAAAACAAAATGCTTCACACGGTTTCCTTAGTGGATTCGTGTGCAGGTTGAAAACATGGGAATCACTTCCAGTGTGGTACCAAAACATGATACTGAAAACTAAAATTAATACTGAAACTAAATAAAAACCAAACTAAAACTAGAAATGTTCATACAATAAAAAAGAAACTAAAATTTTTCATACGCTCAAAAAAAAAACTTAAGCAAAAACTTAACAAATCAAAATGGGAAACTAAACAAAAACTAATGTAAATTTGAAAACTATAACAATCCTGATTCACTGTAGACAAAGAAGCCCCATATCTGGGCCATCGGTTGACTTATTATCAAATAAGTACCCAGAATTGTTTAACCTTCTTAAAAAAAACGTTAATAGATTAGGTTTTCATTGCCTACAAATGAGGACAAAAATTCAGGCCAGAGGAAGCTCAACTCAGACAAGGGGAAGGGGCCCCTAACAGACTGAGACCAGAATCTCCCTTTGCGCAAAGTGGACCATCTCGTTAGGCATCTCCCTGTCAAGGGGGACGGCATGGAAATTACTTCCGAATCACTAGAGAAGGGAGAAATAGTGGCCCCGGGAAGCATTTATTAAATGCGGTAATACTCTGACGGCCGAGACTAAAAGGCACCGGGCGTCTCCCCAGCATCGACCATGGGGGACAGGGCTAGGGCACACTTTAAACTCCAAGTCATTATTCGGAACCGGATCAAACTGCTGCGGGCGAGTGTGAAAATAACGACTGCATATCTACCAGTCCAGATTTAATGAGTTTAAGTATAGTCAATTAGCCTCATGCAGACCGGGCCACTGGGGGACCACGGATCGTTGCTACGGAAATTAAACCCGTCACTGGGTCCCCCCCCCCCCCCATCGCAGCCCGTATGTCCTGGTGCTCGGGAACCGCGGAAGCAGGGCGACCTGGGCCGGCGGAACCGGCAAAGACATGCCATCACATTTACTGCCGAAATCTATGTCAAACAGTCTGACGGTAAAGCCATCATAGATTACATTATTCCTGCAATATCTCCCTAGTTATCAATTTTAAGGCCGGTGTATTTTTTCATTATCGACATTAGATTTGTATAACTTCGAGAAATGCCATAGGGGCTTCTTGTAAAGTTGTTTTCTATACGTGTCTATAATTTATTATGCGATCGAAATTTATAGTCGATAAATCGGACTAGATCTCCGATGCGGAGTCTGACATCCGTGTACGTGTGTTTTCCCGGGGAAAGACGGGTCTAAACAGTTACAAAATAGTTCAGACTTGACGTTTGCGCTTTGGAAATGCAGTGTCGGAAACTTTTCTTCTTGCTTTAAACTATGGAACAGAACATCTCGTTTACTTTACTGTTATCACAATCCACTTCCCCGTACCATTAACTATTTCAGCCACGACAACTAATATCAAATTCAATGCAGTGATTTCTCGGAAAAAAAAGGTTTGTCCCGGAGTCGATGATACTCCGGAGTATTAAAAACAACAAGCGGAGCAGGATCTGTTCAAAATGTTTTCATCGCTCCGCTTTTCGTTTTTGGCTTTTTGCATGGAAGGCAAAATTCGCCGATGTCATTTCTTCAGTGACCATAAAATATGAAAAGGCACGGCGGCTTTCGTCGCCAGCGATGCTTGCAAGTAGATGAAATGGAAAAGCGGACACGGTCCGTGAAGCTTACCAGCTTTGCAGGGATCCTTGTAATCGATGGCATCCGAAGTAGCCGCGACTTCCACATAGTAGCTCGGCTCGACCTCCTCCAGATCGATCGCCGAAAGCAGGCGAAGGCAGGACAGGAGAAAGGCGCACCTCGTCGCGATGCCCATGGCTTTGCGAAGTGGGGCCGCTTTTTTACGGAAAGACAAGAAATAAAAAAGGGGGGGGGAAAGAAGAGGAGGAATGAGTAAAGGGATAGGGAGAGAGAGTGTGTGTGTGTGTGTGAGAGAGAGAGAGAGAGAAAAAATGGGAGGTTTTGGGGGAAATGAGATCTCTCCGGAGGGCGGGTTTTAAAAAGCGGAGCTCAGCCTCTTCACAATGTCTCGCTTCTGGGGCAGCGATTCGCTCTCGGAACCGGGCATGTGGCCAGGGCAGCGCTCGCAAACTTTGCAGGAGCGCAGCGCAACACTGGAGCGCTCGGCTTCTCCTCCCCCCCCCCCTGCACGGGTCCCCGCACGACATAGCCCCCCCGGACTAGTTTTCACTCGCCGACAAAATATGCAAGCCCAGCCCACGGGGCTTATTAGATCAGGTACACCGTTTGGAGAGTGTGAGGAAGGCGGCGGTGTCGTAATGCATTTAAATGGTATGGGGGTCATACAAAGCGGGCCTGTATTGGTGCGGACGGGACCCGCCGCCCCCCACCGCACTCCCCAAATAGAAACATTCACTTGATCAATTTGAGAGCGGCGGACTTGATTTACGAAGTTGCCCTTCTGGGGAAAAAAGGCCGCATTGATGTAAGACGGGACCGGTAACTGTGCAGCTTTAATCTCCTGAGACGGAGTATTCAGGTATTACAGGGCTTGACACGCTGAGTGGAGCTGGCAGGTTACCGACTGGACTTTGCCGAGTCCCGGGGCAGCCCTCGCCGTAACAGCAGCCGCTCTCTCTTCATACCGCCGCGCTGCGTTTCTTTATTGCTGTGCACCGTGGCCGAACCAGGGCTCAACAGCATGACCAGCTTTTGACGGGCATTCTGAACAAAATACAGTTTTACTACCGATATGGTTTGAAAAAGGTATGTTTTCCTGTGTACGGACAGGTCGACGACCCTTGATCGTAACATCATCTTAAAAGTTTATTTTCCATAAAGGTTACTTATAAACGAGGAACGAATGCACATATATATATATTTTATAAATCCGAGTAAAAAGACATTTTGGACGATATGAACTTATCCCCAACACACTTGGAGAAGTGGACTTAAACAAGAATTAAGGCAAATCTGTGCAAACCACGGGGACATTTATTCAAGATGGTCTCGCTCCAGATGTCACTTAATAACTCGGTTACTACTGAAGTACAAATCATGAACAAATATAGTAGTTACTTGAGATTAAAGATGTCATAATTCATTAATGATGTACAAACATGAGAAGTATTTCACTTGTTATTCATTATTTGTTCCTTCACTAGTTCACAAAGATTTAGTAAATATAGTAGCTGCTTGAGATAATGGATGCAACACGATTCATTAATTAATGATGAACAAGCATGAGATCAGTATGTGACTAAGACTTAGTTTGTGGTTAATTAATACATAAGCAATAACTAATTATTTGTGCCCCCCACCCCCGCAAGTAAAGTGTTACCCTGATGTCTTTATTAAGTGATGCCTTGGATGAACTGATCTCACAAATATTATGCCTATGTTTTCAAACCATTACCCATTGTGTTAAGACTGTTAAAAGAAAAAAACATCTTGAACTGGTTTCCAAATAGATTCCATTCGTGGTCTTGTCTTTTTAAATCATCATTATCAAAAGTTCAGCCCAGAGGACTACTCTTATCCATGCTCTTCTGGATTTTGTACGCTTGGGTCATGTTCCCCAGTTTCTGTTGCAGGAGACCGAAAAGATGTACTAATAAAGACATTTTAGTCACTTTGTCTCATTTTGTCTCAATCTGAGTGTGTTCATTGTGGAGTACATCGACCAAACGTACACAATGCAGGGCTTGGGCACTTCTGTGTGGCTTTCTTGGTATAAAGAAGAAATCTAAACCAACTGACCCACTTCATAACACATCAAAGCAAATGAGAAAGAATGCCATCAAAGTGCATGATGCATGTATTCAGTGTCATAAATGACAGTCCTGTCTTTTCAGTGATTTATAAAACAAAATCCAGTTTTTTTGCAGTTTGAACACACCCACCGCTTGTTTATTGTCTGATTAGTATTTTGTTAGTAAAATGGAAACACGTTTCCTTGTGGCTTTCTAAAAATCTATCTTGGCTTGACTTTCTGTTTGCTCCCTGCTTCCGCTGAATAGGCCGTCTTGTCAGCGTGTGTCAGTTCAGCCGGGAGTGGAAGTGAGTTGTTCACGGCCGATACTTAGGGAGGCTGTTGAGGAATTCTGCCTTTTTTGCATTGTAAGTCAACCCGCCTCCCCCTTGTCCTTTTTTTATAGCTATTGCACAGCGCGCTGGGAGGGGGCCTCTTTTACATATGAACTGCAAGATTTCGTGCATGTGTGGGGTCCCGCCCATTTCTTATGTTTGTATAATAAAGCAGGAGATTTGTTGGGGTGTTGTGTGGTCTAACCATTCTGGACACAGTGTGATGATAAAGGCTTTCTGCTCCGTCAAGTCCGAATTTTCTACGCATTACCTATACGCTTATTTATACGCTTAATATTTATAGGGGAAAAAACAAACAGAAAGGAAGATGGAAAACAGCAGGGCTAACTTTACAGCCAGCTGGTTTCAGATCAGCGCAGTTTCAGAGATTAATTTTAGCCATATCTACTGTGCTGATTTGCTTTTACCACATATCTGAGCTGAAAATGAGTTATGAGAGTTTGAGAGGAGCGACAGCGTGACCTGAGTGTGCGTCTGGCATTGGCAGCTGTCAAATGAAGGAGCTGACAATAGGTGTGTTTCGCGGCGGGGGTCCCGGTGCAGGCTGCGTGACAACAGAGCGCTGTACTCTTCCTTGGGACATGCGTCTGAAGTGTGAAGCTGGCACATTTTATCCGCACTATTCTGCTTCATGCTGCCGTTCCTCATACATGAAGGAATGGGAGCTGTTCTCTAATGTCACTGAGATGAGGGTTAGATCTCAGAAAATAACGACTCAAAGTACTACCTACTACAAAAGTTATATATGCAGTGGTCTGTGTTTGTGTGTAGGGATTTATCTCTACCAGGGCAGTAAATACAAAAAAACATGACAGTCACGTTGTTATTATAGCCTCAAATAGTATGTAACGTTAAAGACTTTAAAAACCAAAGATTAATCATAATTTACTTGTCTGTGAATTAAAACTGAAAGGTTACATGTTTCATATTACTGATATTGAAAGGGTAAACAACTGGAAAAGTAGGGTTTATGAATAGCCTGCTCCTTCTTGAGTGATACCCATGTTGATTTGTGATGATGTAGATTAGATTAGATCAATTTTTATTGATTCCACTGGGAAATTCAACTGCATGCAGCTTCCAGGTAAATAGAGGACAGGCCCACATACACTGATTGCAAAACAGACAAGGTACAATAAACAGTGCAGACAAATAAACTTAAAATAAAAAAATATGCAGTACACATGCATTCCTAAAAAGCAGAATATTATGGATTATTAATGAAATGTTAAGAAAAAAATTAAGAGTGGGGTACGGGAGATGCATTATATTTTCTCTCTGCTTGTTTGGATCAGGACTGGACTTCTGATATCGGCTCATACTGTCTAGCTGTATAAAGGGGTCTCTGAGTTCACGTAGTGTAACTGTCTTGGATACAGATTTGGCTTTGCAGTGTGTCATGGCCTAATCAGTTCTGTGTTTATGTAACTTCAAGCCATATCAAAGACAGAATCCCACATTGAAAAAGATTGAGGCTTGAGTTTGGTTTGAGGTTTTGCAGCCACTCGGCCATCATGTCTCAGATTGACTGGCTATGGATTTGTTTCTTTTAACATCGGCCAAGTCTTACTTGTATACTCTCTATATACAATCAGACCATGACGTGTTGGTACGGCATTTCATCCACTGCATCAAACATCTTATAGAAGTCTATATAAACACTATAGGAAGGTTCAGTTTCAAACCTCACCCTGCGTGTGTAGAAATTGCATGTCCTCCTCAGGTTTGTTTGGGTTCCCCCTGATACTCTGATTTCCCTCTACTATCCAAAAACCTAAATTGACCATAGTGTATAAATATGTGTGCATGTGTCCTGATATGGACTGGCATCCCATCCAATGTGTACCCCTACTTTTGCCCTATTCTGCCTGAGAGAGCTTCCAGGACCCTGAACTAGATGAGTACCAAATGGCATATGACAGAAAATGACAATTCACTTTAGAATACTATCAGCTTCTCTTAACAGCCTTCTGGTGTGAGATTCCTAGCCTGTGATTTTCATTTTAGGGAATATTACAAAATACAGGTGTTGAAGTGAATCGGAAAATACAGAGTGGAAATGTACTACATCGGTAAAACATGAAGGAATCATTCACAGGTGGTTGGTCAGAGCACGTTCATCTCATGTTACTGAATTTTTCATGATTATACACAAGAGAAGATCCAAATCCGCAGGGGCACCCAAGGGGAAATCCATCTTCTGATCCCCTACACTCAACGGTTATCCTTGACCACTTGGCTGTCCCGATAGCACTGTTACTGTACCTACCATGATGTAAAGTTACAGCTTTCAATACTCTTAGATTATCAGGTATAAGGCAGGGAATGCAAGTGCAGTTCATTTTTAAAAATGACTTTATTCTGTTGATTAACATGTCAGTATGTCCGGAGTTAAACAGCAATTGAATCACTCACTAGTGTTATACAAACTACTGTCTTAGCTGAATATATGCATTGCAGGCAATTTCAAATTGTTTGTTTATCTTTTGCGTATTTAACTTTTTCATAATGCGTTTGCATGAATGTAGATCTAAGAATGTGAACATCGGTCCACTCAGAGAGTGTGCAATACAACAGTCCTTTAGCTGTGATTAAACACTGTGGAAATATCACATAACCATCCCAGAAGGCTGCACCTTGGGCTCGACAGGTGTTGATTTAGAGGACAAAGACACAGGCCTCCTGACCTTGGGAGGCACAGAAGGCTCAGAGCAAATCTGCTCTAAGCATTAGTTTAGTGTATACTGTGCTATTTTTTCAAGGGAACCAAGGTCGAAGGGATGTCAAGAAATCACCACTAAGCTGCAAATATGGATTGGGGGAAAAACAACAGACCAGAACATGCGGCGTCAAGTTTGTCTGCATCAGACTCGGGTGGATTGTCTTTTTAACATGTATTTTAATGTTAAAATAAAACTCATGGGAGCTCTGCTTAAACGAAAAATGTTCTGATGGCAGAAAGAAAAATGATTGGTTCAGAGAGATAACCAATCAGATTGTAGAAGAGGTGGATCCAAGCAACTAGACGAGGCAGGACCAACCAGTCAGATGTCTTGGTCCTGCGGCCTCTAGTAGCTTGGAACC
>JAODKC010000044.1:12479558-12495050 GCA_026777985.1 Mormyrops attenuatus | reverse complement strand
TATACACACACACACACACATACATACTCGCATGTATATATTAAATAAATCTCTTATTAGTTATAAAATGTGACATCATCCTTACATCAAGTGAGCCTACAGATTACTCCCTTTTTACTAAGGATAAGACATGGCACATGTTAGGTTCGTCCTGGAGTGATGCCGACTGCGCCTGCACAGGTGTCTAATGCTATACATAAGTGCCGGGACACACACGGGATGCCAACGTCAGGCCAGGCTCAGATGTTAGGGAAAAGCTTCAACCCACCGAGAGTGTGTCTCTAATGACACAATATCATCATTTCAGCTACAGCGTACCCACTGGTACTCCAGATGGCTGCGTGGAGGAGTTTGACCACATAAACTGCAGATACTACGTGTTTAAAAAGAATTACCCTAACCAACCATGTCCCATGTCCACTCAAGGGGATTGAGTGGACATTGAGTGGACACTGAGTGGACATTGAGTGGACATTGAGTGGACACTGAAGCCTTTATGGTAAAGGTCAATAGTAAAGCTTGACAATAAAGGTGTTCATCAGCCGTTAATATTTAAAACCATTGCAAGAAACCAGATATTAGTCATTTTGCGATAAACATTTCATTTTTATACAGCCATAAACCTTTGCCCAATTGTTCATTTGAGAAACCTTAATTAGGGAGATTAGAGATTCCTTATCGGGTGAGTGACTGCAGGTTTCACATCGTTCCAAAGGTTTCACCCCTAGAGGGAGCTAGATGTACATTTTTTTTTCTTTGAACTTGAATTTCAGTCACCTCCCACCCCTCCAATTTTTTGTTATGCAAAAAAAAAGAATACTGCAAAAAATTGAAACAAACTTTCAGATGGAGAAATAGTATTCAGTAATCACTAAACCTCCCAGGACCAGACAATTCCCTCTTCTGATTAACAGCAAAAAAAAAAAAAAAGTTTACAAGGGTGTTCCTGTGTGTGTGTGCGTGTGTGTGCGTGTGTGTGTGTTATGTGACAAAGACTGCCTGCTCCTGATCACAGTCTCCTGGTTTACTCCAAACTGCCTGCGCTCACAGCAGCTCTGCCACCGCTGCCTGGTTACTGCCTCAGGAATCATCGAAGGACGACCCCATTCCTGCCTCTTTCGGCACTTTATTCTCCACTGGATGGCTGCTGGAAACAGAGAATAGGGAAGTGGAATATCTCCAGAGCAATAGAAGATCACTTCTCCTGTGTCACTGGCTACTTTTTTCCTGCAGTTAAACTTTTTCCCCTCTGTGTCCATCATCTCCTTCTCACAAACTGGAATAATGTATGTTTATGGCCTGAAGGACCTGTGGTTTCCAGTGCATTTATGTGCCATACTGGTCGTGTTGGCATCAGGCAGCGTCGGGCAGAATCCGAACCGGGGGGATGCAGGACCATCCTGTTACGGGGGATTCGACCTGTACTTTGTGTTAGACAAGTAAGTGTTTTGATTGCCTCTACTGTAAAGGCTGCAGGTAATTGCTTGGAGCTGGTGAAAGGACTCACCACACTCTGAGGGAGAAGCAGCTCTGTGAAAGTGCCTTCTTTGCATGATTGCATGGGGTTGCTGGTGCAGCCAGAAGTCTAATCAATGCTTGATAGCTACTCTATTCATGGTTGCTGTTGATTTTGAATGAATGTAAATACAAGTAATTTCGTTTGAATGATGCGCTAAGGATCTCATGGCCAAAAATGGGCTTAAAGCAGAATGTTTATCACAGAAGCATATCCGCTGAAGTGATGAGAATGCTGCGATTGGTTGTTTGTAAACAGTGTCATTTACAGTAGTGACACCATGCTTTAGTAAGCATGACTCAAAATAGGTAGGTAGGGGGATTTTCAGGATTTTCATTTTTGCCATTGTTGCTGTCATTTTTCTTCCCCGGTTTTTGCTTGGATTGATATATAATTTGCCATTTCAAAGCTCTTTGGACACATGTAAGTTCCAGGTTGCAATACTGCCCCCTAGTGAGGATTAGGGTGAATACAGTTAGTGGTCACCGAAGCTGCCAAAGACAGCTGGCAGCAACCCACTGAAAAACCAGCACCTTCACTTCCATCCACCAGTGTGTCACTGTACCTTTGGGAAAATTCTAGGGGCACATTGCTGCATTCCCTATGTACTGCTGTACTGCCAAAAGGCTCATCTTGTTTTGCAAAGAGCCCTTTGCATAATTAGGGCACCCTGGAATTTACCAGATTGGTGCCAGTTAGCTTCAATGACATCACCGGATTGTATGCTGCTTCCTGCATTCATGTCCAAGGCTTTGCATCTCTGTGACTTTGGAAAACTAGCATACTATGACCAGACAATGGTACCAATGCAGTACATAGATGGTGCTGTAAGCTACGATCACGACTGGAACAAAGACGATCATAAGGGTATGAGACAAAGCCCTGGGTTTCGGATAGGGGGGGCTGATGTAACCAGACAGCAAAAGGGGAAAAAAACTGGCCCAGAACATACAGAATTGTTACTCCATAACTGGGATAAATGGCCGTACCGCGGCCCCATCACTCTACCACGTTGGTTTTGAAGTCGCATAAAAAAAATTAAGATGGATTTTCCAGTTGCCATGGCTCTGAAAGGCTTTCCAAGCAGACATTTCTGTGGTGGCACGCCATTAAACTGGATGCAATGGAAATTAAAACAGCGACCTTAAAACCAACACAGAGAGCGAGACAATTAATGAATTTCTTTAAAAAGTGCCATTAATAAACTTCGTATTTGACACACTTTAAAGCGTTGGCATACATTAAAGCTTTATGTTAAGCCAATAAGGATGTTAGTTTTACCATAGTCTTACTATTCCTTGCTAGCATTAAATACACATAAATTAGCCTCAAACTGCCAACATTTTCTTTAGCATTTAATTGATCTATCCAACCTTATTGTAGCTGCTTATCCAGAACATGATCATGGTCAGGCTGTAGGCTCAGGAAGTACAGGGCACAAGGTAGTGGACACATTGGTTGGGAGGCCAGTCCATAATATTTAGTCTATGCCAGAACACATGAACATATTTTGCATTAGTTGTTGTTTCAGTCTGGCTTCTCTTGATGTGCTCCTCAGAATGAGAAGGAAATGTGTGCACCCCCAGTGTCACAAATCAAGAAATTAAATATATTCTAGAATAGCTTCTCAGTTTTATAGCAGCTTATCCTGCAGGTAGCTTTCTGATGTTATGGTTTTACGATCAGGCTTTTTTGTCTGTCACACACCGGTCCGGAGCTCTGGGCTCCATTTGGTGGGTGAAAATGTTTATGTCTTCAATGGGATGAGCACAAACAACGTTAAAAAACAAGGAGTCTCTTGTTTGTGAATGACTCAGTGATTTATAAGATGGTTTGGCGACTTGTCAGCAAAGTCTATCGCCTGACTTATGTAACGTCTCAGTTATTTATTTTATGGATTTGGTAAGCCAGAGCATTTGGTCATACGCTTTGGGGAGTGGGAGGGTGGCTCTTTGGCACTTGGCTGATTCTGCATCAAAGAGCATCCACATCGATCTCAGTCCTGCGAGAAGCCGCGCGTGTGAAGAAGGCAGGGAGCCGGGCTTTGGGCAGAGAGTGACACCCGGAGCTGCCGCTCTGATGTCACAGTGTGCTTTCTGGGCCAGTAAACACCAGGGTCAGTCTGTCAAGGATAATGCATGATTTGTACATGATTTGTTAATAACATGATGATAACATGATTTGTTGTAAAGTCCTGCAGGTAATAATGGTTCTTAATGCAAAAGTACATAAATGTCACATTTTTCTAACCTTATGTTGAAGAACAGCTAAAATAATATATATTTCATATATAAGATATATTAGAAATACTGATGAAACATCTATATATATATATATATATATATAAACTGTATGCCACCAGTCTGCAGAGGGACAGAGAGAGAGAGAGAGAGAGAGCGAGAGAGAGCCCTGGACTGCCATGCAGCTACTAAACCCATCCACCATTAGGTCCAGATGTTCCAAAGACAGCCTTTTTTGTTGCTGCAGGGTCTGTTTTGGGACCCGCAGGACAACGGAAAACATGAGGAGAGAGAAAGGGAGAGAAAAAGAAATGGTATTTGCGTTTGGTCACAAAGACTTTCCTGCTTTTCAGACTGATGGGGCACTTGCCAAAACTGCAAATAGTAGCAGCCTTTGACTCCCTGAATGGGACCCTGATCCTGCTACCAGGATCTCTGAGCAGAGCTTCTCCTTAGAAAAAGTCTCCTTAAAAGCCTGCATCTAAATAAATTGTGAAATCCACAGAGGTAGTTTTGGCAACATGAGTTGCTGGCAAGTAGATATCTAGGGAGGAATACTTCTTATGAAGGTTCAGCTTCTTTCATATGACCTGTCCAACTCGTAAATAAAACAAAAATGACAGGCAGAGAGGCCATTGGCCCAGTCAGGATTCTTCTGGATGAACTGCGTTCCGGAACTGTCGCGTGCAAGGTGAGCTGTTTGTGAGTCATCACGTGACGGGAACTTCACAGCGTGACCCACTGGAGTCTGGAGCCAGCTGCAGCTGCACACAGGCACAACACAGTTACAAATAGCCGCTGAATCTTGCTGTTATTCTGTCGGTATTTAACACCTATTTATAGAAGAATGAGTGTGGTTAGTGCATTAAGGAGTGTAAAGTCTTCTCGAACACCCTACGTCCAATGTCTTAGGAACTGAGCTGGGCGGATACTGTAATTAAAAACTGAAATTTTAAGTTATTTAAATGTTGGAGAGACAAGAACTTTCCTAAATATGGATTGTCTGTGGTGTTTTTGAAAATTTGTCGCAATAAAATGAACCAAAAACACATTTTCAGAATGTGGTCAACAAGTCCCACTCTGTCCTGTTACCTAAAAGCATGAATGTAAAGGACATTAAAGCCATGCCCTCAGGCCCAGGACACTCTGTGTCCCTTAATCCACATAACACACGATAATCTGGAAATTCTGTAGGCTGATCTGTGTAGCTGCTCATTTCGTCTGTGAGTTAATAAAATAATAAGCTCCTTAAAACTCCTTAAAAATTCTTTGAATCTATACAAGCATAAATACCAAACAGAAAATGAGCACCTGTTTGTAAAAATTCAGTGAGAACTTAATTTGAGTGGAATATAATTTAAATGAGTTTTAATTCAGTATTTTCAACCATACTGGAAAAAAACAGTATCATCTGTTGCAAAGTGAAGTTATTTGCCATTTTATAGAGATTTTTCATGCGGCTGAGATCACATTACCCATGATGCCAAGCAAATCTACCTTAGTCAAGGTTAGTAGAGCTTCACACAATATGTTCCAGGACATGAGCTACCAGTTTTCAGCCCCACATTCACATCTATAATGCTATCCCTTTCTATCAAGGCAAACCCACTGGATGCTAGCTTGTGAGTCCATCTTAGCTTACATGTGCCTCTCAAAGGATTTTGTACATCATCAGCCTAAAATCCAACAGGTACACTCATGAAGTGCAAATTTCCTTAATCTTTGTTTAAAACCTTGGAAATCTAACTGGAAGGAGTGGATACTTATAATCTAAACTGAAAATGTACACATTTACAAAATTAGCTGATTTAATACACTACTTTTTCTTTTTTGTTTACAAGGGTAGTTGTAAATATTAAAACTGACTCCAGTACCATCCATTTATCCTGATCCTGAGAGTGTCAGTGGGGCCAATTCCAGGCAGCAAGGGGACAAGGCAGCAGTACACCTGGGGTTAGGCGACAGCCTTGTAGGTGTGATTTAGAGATGCCATTTATCCCAGCTTCCTGTCGTTAGAGTGCTGGAGTAAACCTGCGTCACATGGAGAGAACATACAGACTCCACAAAGACAGCAGGGGAGGGATTCAAACCCCCAGCCCTAGAGACATGTAACTTTGCTAGCCACCAAGCCACTGAGCTACCCACATTTCAATACCTCTGTCGCTTGTTGGTCATTTTAATCCCACTGAAAGACTGTGTCCATCTTTTTCATTCCAAGATGGTCATGTTTCAAGCTTTTTGCAAATCAGCTTTAAGCCTAGAATAGATTCCATGCCTTTGCATCAAGTTACAACCTTGTTTTGCAAAAGAATTGGATCACTGTGGTAAATGTAAATAAAAACAGAATACAACAATTTGCAAATCATTTAAACACATATTTAATTGAAAATAGAACAAAACCAGCATATCAAATGTTGAAAGTGAGAAATTGTTTGGTTTTATGACAAAAATATGCTTAATTTGAATTTGATTCCAGCAACAAATTGTTGGAACAGAGGCATGTTTATCACTGTGTTGCATCACCTCTTCCTTTAACAACACTCTGTAATCGTTTGGGAACTGAGGAGACCAGTTGCTGGAGGTTTGAAAGTGAAATGTTGTCCCATTCTTGCCTGATATAGGATTTCAATTGCTCAACAGTTTGTCATATTTTTCATTTCATGATGTACCAAATGTTTTCAATGGGTCACAGGTCTGGATTGCAGGCAGGCCAGTCTAGCACCTGGACTCTTCTACTATGGAGCCATGCTGTTGTAGTACACACAGAATGCACTTTGGCATTGTCTTGCTGAAATACACAAGGCCTTCTCTGAAAAAGATGTTGTCTGGATGGCAGCACATGTTGCACCAAAACCTGCATATATCGTTCAACATTAATGGTGCCTTCCCAGATGTGCAGGCTACCCAAGCCACGGGCAATAATGCATCCCCATACCATCACAGATGCTGGCTTTTGAACTATCCTCTGGTAACAAGCTGGATGGTCCCTCTCCTCTTTAGTCCAGAGAACACATCCATGATTTCCAAAAGGAATATGAAATTTTGATTCGTCAGACCACAGGACAGTTTTCCATTTTGCCTCAGTCCGCCTTCAGTGAGCTCAGGGCCTAGAGAAGTTGGTGTCATTTCAGGTTCATGTTTAGATCTGGTTTCTTCTTTGCATGGTAGTTTCATCCTGCACTTGTGGATGCAGCAACAAACTGTGTTCACAGATCAATGTGCATAAGACAACCAAGGATTCATCAAACCCAACTCGTCACATGATGTGCCCAAGACAGATTTTCTAGGTCTAACCACTCTAAATAGTTAGCTAGAAACCCATAAAGTTGGCCACAAGTGTAATCAGATAGCTGCAAAACTATGCAGCCAGCCATGAGTCAAAGTAAATGAAGCTGGCCGTAAATCCCTATAAAATCTTAACAAGAGCAAATATTCAGCATTTCACAGCAAAACTTAAGCTCTCATACTGGAAAACAGTAACCATCTGTGCTTACTATATTGTTAGACAATCTTCATTTGCCATAATCTGTTTGACAGACCTAATAACTCAGTGTTATTTGAGAAAAGGGTCTCTGCTTATTTGTTTATCTGATGGGCTTATCCAGGATTGCTTCACATTTTTCATGCTCCTCTAAATACATTCCATGAAGCGAAAAACAATGATAGAGAGATTGTACTAATGTTTACCGCTCAGAAAGAACAGCAACTGCTCTGTTTGTTCCTGCAAATATCAGAAAGAGGAAAGGCTACACAAAGTCAGTCAGTCACAGGAATCCATCCAGGGACCTGGAGACGCCATGGAAACAGGAGGAGAGTGTTTCCAAGAAGATGTAAACAAAGAGATGTGGAATGTAACACTGTGCGAGGTCAATAGGCTTCACATTTAAACGGATGATCTTAGCCATCTGTTCTTACCTTATTACCATTCCGTATGTCTCCGCCTCGGAAGACTCAGAGGGATGAATAGGTAACAGCTGCGTGATGTGCCGTTTGGCTGCGCACATCTGTGCTTATTCCCTGGCCCAGAAAGAGGGCCATTCTCAGTAGGCTAGGGTCGGCACCAAACTGCCTTTGTGCCAGTAACCCAGTGAATACTGTTTAGTTGCAGAATAAGCCTTAACTTCATCTACCCGCCAGGTACATATATAGATCAATCCCCTGATTCTGCTTCTGCTTGCAGGTCTGGGAGTGTTCAGCACCACTGGAATGAGATTTACCACTTTGTGGAACATCTGGCTCATAAATTCATAAGGTACGTGGGCAGAACCGGACCTGAAAAGAGACAGCAACACCACTAGCCAGTAACTAGCTTCTCATCAAGGGTTAAATGTGCGCTGCGTCACTCTGATCTTACCCGCTAGCTGATTCCTGTATCCGTCCTTACACAGAAGCTAGATCTAAACCGAATTAGAGTTATACTCATGAATTTTGTTTTTTATCCTAATATCCCCCTTCATACATTTCATGTTAAGACACTTCATTATTTATATTGCTAAGAGTGCACCACAAAATAAGACATAAAGTAGAAGGAACTGCTGTTAAGTAGTCATTTCTGTATACCAAAGCCAGAATAGCAGGAATAGTTTGCTGATAAGATTTACAGTATTACAGAGCCTGAAAATGAAAAGAAGGATTTATAATCTGTTTTAACACACAATCATCCTCTAAGTGGATCATGACCTAGTTCTGAATTCCTTAGGATTGGCATGAACACAGCACTGTATGGGCTTTAAGCTCCGACGGTGAGGCTCAGCTGTTCGCTAAATATTCATACAGCACTGATATAAAGTGAAGACAAAATGCTTGATCCTTGCTTGACCCACAGTAATCAGTGAGACCTAGAGCACATGCGGGTATGTGACGCAGTGAGGCTTGCCATCTGACACACTGACCCGATCTTCCTCGACCTGCTGTAGCCCACAGCTCCGGATGTCCTTCATCGTATTCTCCACGGAGGGCAAGATCCTCATGAGACTGACTGAGGACAGGTAGGCCTAAATGAGCGGCAATGCGTGGGAGGACAAGAGTGGAGGCTGCTTGCATGCAATTCCTTACATCTGAACTGGAAATATAATGGCAATAATTAGCACCAGAAAACCAAAGTGCTAAACTATCCCTACTCATAGCAAAAGGCTAACATTTAATATTTCAGTCACTAGGCACCTATGCACATTCCAAAGGTTATTTATATTTTGACATCAAATACTAGAATATTACAAATTCAGAACTTCATGCCAGTTGTACAGCTGGCTTTTCTGAGAAAAATTACAGCCACTGCACTCTTCTAAAAATGTAGATTTAATAATATTTTAAATACATATGATTTGTAACTATGCAAATCAAAGTTCAGCATAATGCTGTAGTTACTGGTTATTTTCAAAAGCTTGTGTTTAAGATAAGGAGTGTTGAGGTGACAATGACATTTAATCCTTAACCCTAACCCTAACCCTAATCCATCTAAGACATTAATAGAAGTCTGTAGTGGGTACTAATCCCAACAGTTTTGGCTACTCCATATTGACACCACAGCTGAATCAGTTTATAATAAGGCATGATATGTGCAGGAGTGATGAGGATATCCATCCTGGTTGGACACCTAGGTAGTGATAAATTTGACTTGTGACAGTGTCAAATCCCAGGGCGCAGTACAATCTGAAAGGAGACATGGGCAAAAACTGAATGAGTGGAGAATGCCAGAGATAGTGAGATCAATGGAAGGTTTTTCTTTGAATTGTAATTGGTTGATGAGTTATTTCTATGAGAGGAGGTCTGATCTAAAAGGCACAGAACAGCTCAGGACAAATGAGAAAGAGAACGAGGATCAGTAGGAAATGAGATGGGACCGGATATCGAGGACAAGTGGTTTCAGAGAGAGGTACAAATGCCAAGAACAATGTACTACTGCAAACTGATTGGTAGGGAGAATGAGCAACTCATTTCTCTCCATCTTGTCTTCAGATAGAGATCAAAATCTGAAATTGGAGAGGAGCTGGAGTAGTAAGAGTTTAATAAACTACAGAATGAGGTTTCAATGGGAAAGAGGAACAGAGACTGAGGTTCTGCTACGAGGCACCAGGTTGTTAGATTTATGCAATTCAGCCAGGTGGTGCTTGGTTCTGTCAGCAGGGGGTGGAGTGCGTTAAGGCTCATTGAGAATGTAGTGATGACACTGAGAAGATGGCAGCGAGATCGGATGACAGGATAGAATGTGGCGGCAAAACTAGATGAGGGTAGAAGAGGCAGGGGGAGAGTAAGTGGACAGAGGGACATCAGGAGTGAAATGATGTAATGCTTGGAGGGGGGGAGAGGGGCGTTCATGAGCTCCAGTATCTGCACTCAAATTAAACATTTACCTTTATGACAGCACTCCTCCATAAACAATAATGAGTATGAACAAGTGAAAGCATTCAAAATGTGCTGCCTATTCAGCGATATGTAGGTTTGTTAAGGAACTTAAGAAAACTTAGTGCCAATCACATCATCAGTGGTTACCTTGGTCCATCCAATACAAAAATGACTTTTAAACTGCCTTTTCATTGTCATTATCCTTCATCCACTGTGAATCCAGTCACTCAGACCGTTTCACGGCGTAGCGCACGTTCTCGCTTGGTGTTTAGGTGACTGCGGGTCATGTTGGGCGAGTCGCCGCCACTTAACCCCACGTCTGAAGCCACATTCACTCTGAGACCCAATACCCAAAAAGGCCACAGCGACCAAAGCCAGCCCTTTTTGGGTCATCTGAAAGCAAATTGCCTCCGTGGTGAACTTTCACTTTCCCAGTGCCCCATCACCAGTGGGACAGCCAAGAGCAACAGTGGGGTCCCCTGACTGCCCTGGGAACGGGTTGGTTGGCCGCTGGGCTTGGCGCGCAGTCCGCCTGCTGTCAGCTTACACGCCGCCTGTTTGTGCTGGCGGCCCCTGCTCATGGCCTTCCAGGAGGTCTGTCCACACTGCCGTTTGCCCCATACAGCACAGATTTCAGCAATCAATAATGATCTTAGAGTAAAAGGTTACATTAAATGGGGCACACACAGTTAACTGGAGTAGAACATCAGTAATATAACTTTAATTTTAATAACACTTTCTATGAATGCTATGTCTATAAGAATCTATGAACACATTCATAACACATTATAATGCATTCATAAAGCCTATAAATATTCATAAAAAGGCATAACATGTTATAGCCATGTTTAATATGCATTATGAATGCTTTATGCTCTCATCTATAACACACCATAGAGTCCTTTATAGTGCACTTAAAGCAACCTTAATTGTTATACTAAGCATTAGTGTTGGGGTCAAGACCACCTAACCTGAGGCCAAGACCAGGGCATACCAAGGTCAAGACAAGATCAAGACTTTGAGGCAGCAAGAACAAGTCAAGACCAAGACCGAAGAGAGGGGAGACCAAGTCCAAGACTTGAGTCCAAGTCCAAGAAAAGTTAGATTTGTATTTTGGGGTGGTGGAAGCTTGTGAGAATTAGAATATGATTACCAAATTTAAGTTTTAAATAATATAAAAAACATGCA
The DNA here is from genome assembly GCA_026777985.1 of Mormyrops attenuatus. Classification (NCBI taxonomy): domain Eukaryota; kingdom Metazoa; phylum Chordata; class Actinopteri; order Osteoglossiformes; family Mormyridae; genus Mormyrops; species Mormyrops attenuatus. The sequence continues at coordinate 12,483,761 of JAODKC010000044.1, read as the reverse complement.
AAATAAAACAGCAGTATTTAGAAATATAACTGAAGTACAAAATATATATTTTACCCACAGTAAATTGTAAAACCAGTGAAAGAAGCAACAGGCATCCTCTGCTGTGTGTCACGTTTTTCTGCTACGTGTTGATTAATGTTACAAAATCCTCCGTGAGTAAATCTGAACTCTCGGTGTCAGACCAAGTAGAGCGTCTTGCAGACATTCTCCCTCTCACATTAGAACCACAGACAACAGCCTCAGTGTTTTTGCAGGTTTTCATTGTTTTTGCTTGTGAGATCTTTTGTAAAATTTCGCGCTGTTGTTAGGCGTATCATAGCAACGCTGGCGGTTCTCTTTTCATTGGATGTAGGTGACACAACTCGTGACTTATGACCAATGAGGGACGTGTTTTATTGTTAGATGGATGTGAAGCGCAGCCGGAGCCAGAGGGAGAGACGGTCTGCTTCTAATTTCATCATACCTGTTTCATTCGTCATCTGTATACAGATATACACCGCCTCTTCAAAATACAGAACAAATTGTGGTCCCAGCTGGTCTTGAGAAAAAATCCCGAGTCCAGCACGTCTGAGACTGAGACAAGACCAAGTCAGAATGTAGTCGATTCCGAGACAAGACCAAGACCTTGAAAATATGGTCTCGAGACCGGTCTCAAGACCAAGACCGATCTCGAGTATTACAACACTACTAAGCATTATAATGCACTATAAAGGTATCTATAGTCCATTATAGATGAGAGGTTCATTGGAGCTTATGAGGTATTATATTGCTTCATGACTGTCAACAGAAGATGCTGTAATGCTTTATTAAGTCTTGTACTGACCATTATAGTGCATTATGAAGGTATCTATAATGCATTATAGGTGACAGCTTCAAGTAAAGTGTTACCTCAATTTCTAATCTTAAGGTGTTACAGATACTCATACTGTACATCACGCTCATCTGATGTTTCTCACTGATTAAATTATAAGCATTATATCAATTAAAGTCAATGCGTCTTAATGGTTTTTGTTTTAAACCAATCTGAAAATGTCATTGTGTAGGTGCCAGCTCTTCGTTCCTTTTCACCTGTTTTTATAGAAGTGCGTATATCACCTTTACAGTACTCCTAGACCCAAAGGGCTTCTTCTATCCTGTGGCATTTGTGTCTCCCCAGAGATTGGATTCGCAAGGGCCTGGAGGAGCTGCGTAGAGTCCAGCCTGGGGGCGACACATTCATGCACGAGGGCATCCAGAGGGTGAGCTGCCCACCATAGCATAGCTAGCGCTTTCAGCCACTACCCCCCGACCCGCCCACCAGGCCTATAGGGCAGGGCAGGGTCAGGTGCCCCATTCTGATCATAGTTTATTGGACGTCATAAAATTCCATGTTTCTATTCCAGGCTAGTGAGCAGATATACCATGGCAACTTACAAGGTAAGCCATTTTTTAATCTTAAATGCTACATTCTTAAATAACTGCCTGAAAGATGTGTTTATCCAGTGTAACCAATATAGAATATACTTTTTATATGGACTCACTCATGCACTGGATATCAACTATTTCATATGGATTAAAGGTACTTGTCTGGAGATACATCAGCAAGAATCTCACAGGACTAAGATCTGTCTCTGTAATCACTATCTAGCTTGTGCCCTTATGCTTTGCATCTCAACCATTATGCTCGCGCATGACGCGTTCGTTCAGATCGAGCACCGTGATGCTTTCAGTCCACCCGCATCTGTGCCCTTGTGCCTGCTGGCAGGATACCGCACTGCAAGCGTGATCATTGCCCTGACAGACGGGGAGCTGCACGAGGACCTGTTCTACTACGCAGAGAGAGAGGTGAGGCACACGGTCAGACCAGGCCAACCAAGCAAGGGCACGGTAGATGGCCCCTAATCACCAGATCCAGAGACCCCGTCAAGAAACGCTTTGATCCCATTTTGTGCAAGAGGCACTCTACTGGAAAACTGTGGGTCAGCACCTCTGTCAGATTTATATCTCCCACCTGATAAGGGAATGAAACAGATCAGTGATGTGCTGCACATCTGGCGCTGAGACTCCAGCATTCAATCCAAGAATATCACCCCAACCTACAGGTGAACCTGCGTGCAGCTGAACCCCTCCGTCAGCTCCCAAGCCCTCTGGGACAGGATCTGGGCATTCTCGCCATCTCCGTAGCACTGTCATGATAGATGAAGCACTCTAGATATGGACCACAGAACTGGGAGGGGCAAACTGATAAAATGTTATTAATAAAAGCTTGAATGATATCCATCTTTTTTTTTTACAACAAAAGGTTAAAAGATTTTCAAAAGCAAAAAGACAAGTGGACATGACCGTATGCCCCCCACATGCCCCCCCCCCCTTGTTCAGATGAGTTCCCTGGTCCATAACCCCAGACAAATTTTTAGTGACAAGCTAACTGTCTGTTTGAGAAAATGCATGTAAATAGCATATATAAAATAGCTACTGAAGCCTGTGAGTTACAGGCTAAAATGTAACTATGGTTTTCTTGCCTTTACTTTAGATTTTATATCTCAGCAATATTTGTATTGGCATCTGGGTCATTTCACATACAGGCCAGAATCTCAGCAGCAGTCTGGCAAGACGGCACACACCGGTAAATTGCATGCCGCTGAGTATTACAGGGCGGTAATTCACTCCAGGTTTCCGTTTTTGTTTTGCTTTGAAAACCGCAGGCCAATCGCTCGCGGAGCCTGGGAGCGACTGTATATTGTGTTGGAGTGAAGGACTTCAATGAGACCCAGGTAAAATTTAATGCTTGTAAATTAATTCTTAAACCTGCAAGCCAGGAAACTTTCCCTGTGAAAAGTCATATGCTGAGTTAATGAGAGTGGAAATCATAAAGGGAATATGACAAGCAGTATGTTTCAGCCATAAACTAGAGGCTGCTTAGTTTCATAAATGAGTAAGATGATAATAGCTCCGTTAGGAGAGAAACAGCGGTATCTCAGGAATGCAGTGTCCACATAATATGTAAGATTGAATGTGGGGCACATGGTAACAGCTAACATAAAGCATGAAAATTGTATTGACCTGGTTAATGTTATGAAGTATTGTTAGGCATTTTTGCTATTTCGGCTATCAAAGAACAACCTTAAACCCAACCCAAATAAGGTACAGTAGGAATAAAGGTATTTAAAGACAGCTGAATGTAAAGAGGAGTAAGGTTGCAGAGCATATGATTTCAGTCGAGATTATTTCAGGATTTCAGTCTACTAACTGGGCACACCATAGTCTAGTCCCCAGGGCTGCAAGATTTCGGGGTTTTTTGTTGTTCTTATGTTGCACATTTGGGCCTTGAATAGTCTTATTAGACTCTTGCTTTGTTAGAAGTTGTTCTGTAGCTCCTGCTCCAATACTGCTTACATTTGTACCTGGGGATTCACTGGAGGCTCAGCCTAGCTGCACTTATGCCTAGTTGACTCTTTGACAGCACGTATGTTTGTAATGTGCCATTTGCCTCACTTTTACGCTGCTTTGGACAAAAGCATCAACTAAATATGTAAATGATTTTGCCTCTAACACATTTCTTTCTTCTCCCAGTTGGCAAAGATTGCTGACAGCAAGGATCACGTTTTCCCCGTTAATGATGGGTTTGAGGCGCTGCAAGGGGTCATAGGCTCGGTAAGGCCAAGATCTGCTCCAGGCTTGAGGGCTTTACCAAATGATTCATTGTGTTGGCTCTGAATTTTTGTTTTAGTTTGCCATTCCAGTGCCCGAAAAAGTCAATTTTGGAAGTGCCTTCACAGCAGCATGAGTGAAGCAGTCTTTAAAACCTTTGTTTGTTGAGTTATTGGGTACATATGATGTGCTACTTGGCAGCTCTGAAAGCTATATTTCCCTTTCAGTACGTCTAATAGGTGCAGGCTGGGTTTTTAACGGTTTCTACTGGCACCTTCAGTTTCCTCCCGCAGACCAAAGTTGGGTTAATGGGCGTCTTAGTTGTTCATAGTGTGTTTGAGTGTGCATGTTTGACTATGTTGGATAGAAGTAATCCAGCAAACTATAGGCCAATCAGTTTAACTAGCATTACTGGGAAATTAATGGAAGCTGTTATCCAAGTGAAAATGGTAGATTACCTGGATTCTAATAACATTCTGAGGGACAGCCAACATGAATTTAGGAGAGGTAGATCCTGTCTAACTAATTTACTGGAGTTCTTTGAGGAAGCTACAAGAGAAATTGATCACAAAA
>JAODKC010000044.1:12459880-12479458 GCA_026777985.1 Mormyrops attenuatus | reverse complement strand
CTGGGTTCCTTTAAATCTGAGCTAGATAAGATTTTAACAACTCTGAGCTACTAGTTAGGTTCTCCCCAAACGAGCTTTATGGGCCAAATAGCCTCCTCTCGTTTGTAAATTTCTTATGTTTTTTCTTATGTGTCCTGCGATGGACTGGTGTCCCATCCAGGGTGTCCCACTGCCTTGTTCCCTGTGCCCCTGAGGATGAGCCCCAGGCCAACACTACCACCCTGTACTGGTGAAGCGAATGGAAGATGTATGGATAGATGGATATTTGGAAACAGAGACACCCAATAAATAAACACTGTGCTTTTAAATCAACAATTCCCGATGCTAAGCATGCTGGACAGTATAAAACAGGTGTACAGCGCTAAATGTAATCAGTGCCATTTCTTCATTCCCTTGTTGGCATTACTGACTGTATTCATTGTATAGTTTATTTTAAGAAGGAACCCAGCTTATAGGCCAGGAATCTAACACGGTCCTTAACTTGCTCCAGTGAAATATCAGCATCTACGAATGTGAAAATATTACTTCGAAAAATGGTGCCACTTGGGCGATCTACTAACAATAATACGAGCATCTTGTGTTCAGGTGTTGGGCTTCTTTGGATGTAGTTTAGGTCTGAACAGCTGACAGCCATCTGGTACCTCTTAGTGGCACATTGGAAGCTCTTGACTACCTTTAAAGTAAACGTGGCACTGACGGTAAATCAGTCAGACCTCCCTTTAAACTCCACGTACCTTGCTGGATGAGGGTGCTGAAACTGTCACAGCAAACAAATGGTATGGCAAGATGGAGAACGTTACATACCAGCTCTGGGACGTCGGTGTCATGGCAGAATCCTGCTCTGTTTTGTTTTGTCTCAGCGAATTTCCATGCAGTGTATGAAGCTTAGAAAACACAAAATACTGTGAACCTTTGATCTTCTATAGCAGTGTAGGGAGCAAAAACCCTGTTCCATAGAGATGGTGGCGGGGCCAGTAAATAATGAGGACAGATTGAAGCCATATTCTTACCTCAGGCTTTTCCTCTTTATTCTGTCTTTAGATCCTAAAGAAGTCCTGCATCGAGATCCTGGCGGCAGAGCCCTCCAGTATCTGTGCGGGAGGTACGTGAACATTTTGCATCCCCAAGTCCCCTGTGAAAATGGTTCTCACATGATTTGTACTGCAATCACCTGATTTAAAAACATTTTCATATGGGGTTCATATGTCGATATAGTTACATGATATAGTTTGGGCTAAAGGTTTTTTTTGCCACATTATGTAAAGTATATAAGACCTTGAAATCCTTGCAAAGCAGCAAAATAAGGTGAAAATGTGGAACATTATTTTCTGAACACATATCCGTACACCAGGCTGCCACAGAGCTGATCTGACCAAGGCAATAAATATGCTAATCTTTCTGATACATGGAAAGTGGTTTGCAGATTTTTTCTGGAATTTGGTTAAGTACCTTCTAAAATTCTGTGAAAGGTATGCTGTTCTGCATGAAAAAAAAAAAAACGATAGAAAGTGTTTTGTCAGTTTCAGTGCTTCAGACTTCCATTGCGGAATCGGAGTCAGGTACTGAGTCCAGCAAGGTCTTTCTCACAAGTCACAATGACTAAGTTAACCACAAAACCGTTAGCTGTTGGTAAAGCATTTCTGCTGGTCCCTGGATGAGATTGGTAGGAGGCTGCCATCAAAACCTCACTTTCATTATGCTGGTTGCTGATTGATTTTTCAGGATTAAATCTCTATATGCTTCTAGAATCCAATTTGAATCATGCTCTGGTCTCAATCTGTCACAGTACGACTTTTTGTGCTTCCATGCAGAGTCCTTTGAGGTGGTGGTGAGAGGGAATGGATTCCTGCACACTCGCAATGTAGAAAAGGTCCTGTGCAGTTTCCGCATCAATGACACCGTCACCATCAGTAAGTGGAGACCTACATTCTCCTCACCATGAGCAAGAAATGGCGACACACTACGAGAAAAGCAGCTCTCACACAAACCCCTGAAACATTTTAATGGGATGTAGGGAAACAGAGGCTTCACAACCACAAGATGATTTTATACAATTAATCTCCTTAATGAGGGAATGTATAACAAACATGTTATCATGTTTATCATGGTCCAAGAAAACAAAGTATTCAGAAACCGTGGATGGGTCTAATATGACATTCAGTGCTATGCAAGTTATAGGCAATCCAAGGAAATAATATTTAACTGACTAGTGTGTATTTGCACAAAAAACTTTAATATTAAAATATATGCAAATAAATAAGTATAAAGTAAAAAATGTATTCTGTTCTCCAAAAAGTTACTGATATCTTGTTGGATTGCTTGAAGAAATCTGCTTTGCTTCGTAAACCTCTCTTCAGGGGCACCTCAGCCAATCTATCTATTCATTTAATTAAGAGAGCTGGTGGCGACATTTATTAACTTAATTAGTTAAATGATGTGATCGATGAGATATTGAAGAGATATTGACTACAACATGGTATGTGGGTGGTCAAGTCAGCACGTAAATGGATACATTAGAAGGTCACTGCAAATGCCGGGTGACCTTTGGACATGCTTTGGAATGTTAATATATTTTGACAGACATGAAATCATAGTTTTACACATAATTTAATTGTTTTTTTTCAACCTAAAACTTTTGCACAGTACTGTACTTTCAAATGGGTATAGGCTCTTATAATGTTATATATGCTACGTAATCTTTTCTGAGGGTATTTTCCTTTATTTCTTGGGAGTTGAACACAAGAAACATGGGGGTATTAAATAAAAGTGCCAAGCATACGATACAGTGATGGATTAGAGTCCTGGAGGGACTTCTGAAGTCCCCTCAGAGTTTCAGAGTTTTTACAAGCTTCTCAGCTCATATGCTGGGCTTTTTCCTGCTGACGCATGGGATCGCAGAGCTGTGGATGTCGACGTATTAAAAAAATGAAGAGGTCATGAATCCAGCTCCAAATTACAAACTAGAGAAAGATTTGGGTTGTATTACAAAGAGTGCTATTTAGTTCTTGGTGTGATCTATTCCAGTCAGGTGTGAAGGTCCACTTCCTAGCCATATGTTAGAACATTCCTTCTGCATCTGCATTAACGACAAGCAGAACAACAGGCATAGTGCTGACAGTGCAAGAATATTTCAAAAGGCATTTCAAAAGGCAAGAGTTTTTTTTTGGACAAAGAAACATCATTGGACTCGAATTAATCAGTTGGCAAAGAGCTCAGGGTGTGCTTGAAACCAATATGGTGTCGTTAACATTGATGCTGGGCAACAAAACTGTAGTTAAAGTCACGCAGCGGACGGGTAGCTGTGAAACTTTGCATGAGTGATGCTGACACATTTTGCTTAAGAACAGGCATTTCACAAGGTACACACTGCTGAGAAGGCCCACTCAGATAAGCGAGAACCATGGAGACAGTTCGAGCAGAGGAAGTTCCCCACAGTCTGGTGACTTTAGTTTATGCAGAAGCAGCAGCCATTCTTAAGGATGATGAGAACTTTTCTAAATAGGGTGTGATTTTTCCTGGACATGCACACGCTGTGGCCCCGGGCCTGGGATCCAAGTGCACTGGGGCGGTATGTGTAGCCCACCAACACAGCAAAATCAGGCTCTGCTGGCCCAGTCTCCATAGAGACCGCCGTCTCCCCTAACACACATACAGGCACTCCCAACAATCAGCCCATGCTCAAAGATCATCTTGGGACACACATTAGGGAGCCGTAAGAAAGCAGTAGGGGAAGTGGTGGGGGAGGGGGGGCTGCATGTGTTCAGCTACTGAATTACCGTCTAAGGCTGGAGTAGGGAAGTTGGAGTTGGGATGACCTCTCACTCAGCCAATAACAGTGGGTCCCCAGGACTGGAGTTGAGAACCACTGCTTTATTATTGGCTGACTGAGAGGCCATCCCAAAAACTCGCACCCACAGCAGCTCTCCGTGGATCAGGTTCGCCACCCTTGGTCTAAGGAAACATCTCCCAGCAAAGTGACAAGCGACAATCCAAAGCATTTAGCTTGAACCCAGACTATTCTGAGAAGCACGAGTGCTAGATGCCGCCCAGTGATGACAGGCATCAGCTTGTACCCTGAAATGACCCGCTGGCTGTCTGACGGGGGAAGGCCTATACACTCAGCTGACGTAAACACACATCAACACTCTGATAATGAATCCAGCCATTCCCTGATTATAGTGAAACGCAATGAGGTGCTGAGCCAGAAAAAGGGTAAATTTCCTGGTAGGTGGGTTTATGTCCCTCCCACTGCGAGATAACTCTGCTCTGTCCTCTCCTCCAAAGCTCCTTTAAGTGCTCCGGCCGCCCCACAGTCCCAGTTGTGCTCTGAGAGTGGGATTTCTGGCGAAGCTTTTCTTTGGCCCGGAGTGCGAGCTGGCAAGGGGGGTTGTTTACCTACCAGTGTGTTCTGCACTCCTTCTTTCCTCCACCCTTTAGGATGGTCCTTTACTTCTAAAAAAAAAAAAAACAATCACAGAAAGTTGGTGTCTATATCCTCAGAGCTGAGGTATGCTCCACCAAAGCCAGAATAAACAGGGAGAAATAAGTGAAAACCTCTCTTTCCGAGGAGGAGAGAGAGAACGCTGCTTTCTCATCAGCCACATTTTGTTTCGTTCCTTCATTTCATTTGATAAAGAAGTCTCCCTTAATAAATACCTCTCACCTAATCCATTCAGGCACCATAGCTAGAGTGCACTTATGATCAAAAGGTTGCTGCTTCAAATCCACCACCAGCAAGGTCCCCGCCCCCAAGCACTGCCCCCCCAGGTGCTGAATTAGCTGCCCCCTGCCATGTCACATAGGGAATAAATGCAGAGGACACATTTTGTTGTGTTGTGGTGTGTCAACATTGACAAGTAATAACGTTTACTTCTCTTCCATATTCCCCACCAGTGAAAAAGCCCCTGGTTGTCATGGATACCTATCTCCTTTGCCCTGCTCCAGCTCTCCATGAAGTTGGAACGTGAGTGTAATCTAGACTGTACAGAAGTTCTTCCAATGTGCCAATTACTTCCTGTTTCAGGTGTCCATGCTGAATTATCATCTTCCCCCATGTCCCTCTTCTCGCTTAAGGTCAGCTTCCCTGGACGTCAGCATGAACAACGGCCTGAGCTTCGTCTCCAGTTCGGTCACCATCAGCACCGTGGGCTGCGTGAGTAAAAGCCAGCAGACTGGGGGGCCGGGCCATCAGGCCCGCCTGCCGTCTCCCTGCAGAAGCACTCACTGAGCCTCACAGCCTTCATGTCACTGAGGACTCATTTGAAACACGCACAGCAGAAGATGGAGTGTCATAGGTGGTTCCTGACGGTTCCAGCCTTAAAGTGTACTATTCATAAGGAACGCCTTTAGCACTGACCCATATATCTGACTGAACTCCCCTCTTTACCTATGCAGGCGGCAACCAGATACTTCACTGGGGTGATAGAAAATATAGCTGTGCTGTTTACTGAACCTTCTTTGCCCCCCCCCCAGTCTGACGGGACCATACTGGCCATTGCTCTTCTCATCCTGATGCTCCTGCTGGTTCTGGGCCTGCTCTGGTGGTTCTGGCCTCTGTGCTGCACCGTGGTAAGTGGGAGGCCGAATTTTGCAAAAAGGGCATGTACAGGGAATCCAGTAAACAAGTTCGCAAACTTCAAGAAGGATTTCAAAATGGATGCATCTTCAAAGAAAGAGCAGAAGTTCTCAATGGCAAAGTCTAACATTAAACTATTTTGAAAGTTATCATTAGATTTTGAATAAAATAATTTGAGGACCAGCTTTTCCTGGCTTATTCTGCACCCATTCAGTACCTCATCAAGTCAATTCTGTGCATAAAAACCTGCTTTGTGCCAAAAAATGTACTAATTGTAACTAGTTTGGTAAAAACCAAATGTTGTTATACACACTTAAACAAAATGGCTGTCTACCCCAAAGCTTCTTTACCTATTTTTGTGACTACAAGAAAGGAAAAGGCTGAATTACATCCATGGCCGAAAGGCTGAATTCTAACTATGACAAAACAGCTTTTGGAAAATACTCAGCCCGGTGTCAGCGGACATCGAAGGCGGTGATAACATGAGGTTGTCGCTAAAATATTGTTTTGCACTATCTGGGAAACTTGATCAGGTATCAAAACACTAAGGAAATTCAGATTCAAAACACAAGAAAGAGAAGCAGCGTTAGAGAGTTCAAATCCAAACTCCAGATTTCTTTACTTTGGATCGCCCAGTCCCTGAGTTCAGGAAACAGAAAGGCTGAAGTCAGTGCTGGATGGGCAGCGGCGGCTGGAAGGGATGTCTCAAGAAGGGAATAGTGAGTGAGGGAAAGGGTGGGGAGCCGAATCGTTCCGGCGTCGTGAAGATCCCTGGAGGGGTCTGTCCGTGGGTCGCAGGCCTGCACGCAGCATTCCACTGATGCCGCTATCCGTTTTCACGATGACGTCAGTCGCCTGGGAGACAACTGCCTTCCAAGTCACCCCATTACCCTTGAGGTGCATGAGCAAGCGACCATAAAGAAGAGTGTCTCTCCCAATGAAAACGAGACTCCCCCAAATGGGAAAAACAGTGCACATTATCTTCCAGGCCTCAACTAATATCAGATTTAATAAGAAGCCTTTCTCCAGGATTGTGTAGGGTGGTCAGGATTCATCACTGTAGGAAATAGACATGGACATCAGTTCTGGCATTGGCCACTCGAAAAAAAGAAACATTTCCACAAATGACTTTCTTAACCGACAGCTATATCCACCATGTCCACCACAATGTATAAAGTCACGTTTAACGCTTAACTTGAGCATTGGCACTAAGAGGCAGAAGTGTTGTTTATATTAGCATCAACTGGCTGATTTTAGTATCAGTGGGCTAATTAAGAAACCCACAAGCTGATACCTCGCAAAAGATGCAACAGTCCTGCTCCTTTCCCCAGAGGAAGTTCTCTCTCCCAAGCTGCTTTTCTTGACTTCTCTCGTAATTCTTTACTTCGACATTTTACTTTACATACAAGCTATGGAAGGATAATAAACAAAGGAAGCAGAAAGACCGGGATGCTTCACGACTTGTGTGGTACTGCAGAGGGCTGTGCCCCGGCCCCCTGTGAGGCCTAATGCATCTCCTCCAGTTTCGGAAACCATCCAGATGGGCCACAGACTTTAGGCCACTATGTCGTCCTTGTAAATAAGGAGGAAAACGAGTGGGAAGGAGAAAAAAACAATTCCTCAGTCATGTGTTTTTGTGTAGCCCTGCACTTCTGGCACACATTTAAACTATTACTCAGGCCGTGTCACATGCTAATATAAAAAGTGTAGGCCGGGTTCCGCAGTGTCGTAACATGTTGGTGTGAGCACGCTTGTCTCTTATGCTTGGCCTTCTTCCAACAGATCATCCATGAGCCCCCTCCTCCTGTGGTGCAAGACAGCTCGGTAAGGAGCACTGCACTGTGCTGTAGGCAGCTGAAACGTCTCAGCCTCACAGATGTTGCTCTTAGAAAGATACTTGTGCTAAACAACTGAAGTCTTGTATAACAGGGGCTTTATTTACATAGGAAAAAGCAAATGCTTTAATTATTTCCCCTGCTTTATTTATGGTAAAGTTAATAATCACTGTTAGCATATCCCAAATCACTTATTTATATATGTTATTCCTGGAAGATTTAACAGCTGATCTGCCGTCTGTCACATGCTGGACCGATAACAAGTAGTTTAAATATCTTATGAAGATATTATGGTAACACTTTACTTAAGGCCATGTTTTTACTAACTTAAAAACATATTCATAATGCATTATAATGCATTCATAAAGCATTATTAACATGGCTATAAATATTTATTTAAAAGCACAACACATTATAGCCATGTGTATTAAGTATTATGAATGCTTTATGATGTTCTCATCTATAATATAATAGATAGTTTTATAATGCAGTACAAAGCACCCTTAATGCTTATACTGACCATTATAATGCATAATAAAGGTATCCACAGTGCATTATAGGGGAGAGCTTCATAAAGCATTCATAATGCATAATAAACATGGCTATGTTGTGCCTTTTGATAAATATTTATAGCCATGTTTATAATGCTTTATGAATTCATTATTATTTGTTATGAATGTGTTCATAGATTACTAAAACATGGCCTTAAGCTAAGTTTTACTGAGATTATAAACTATAGATAGAACATCTTGAGTGTCTCAATATGGCACATAACTCAGAAATCATGAAACTGCCCTGTTAGGTATCTTCCTATGATCTTCATAGCCACTGGACCAGAGCCAAGTATTATCATAACTTCTTCGAGGTAAACAGACTAAGAGGGAAACATCCAACCCAACAAAAATTGAGTTCCCCCCCACTAAATTCTTTCCACTTTAAAAAAAATAGCAGCAGCTTCCAAACACCATTAAATGTGCCAGCATGACCAGTTTTCACCGAAAAGTATTGCACAAACAACTGAATTTATAACACTATTACTACTGAGCCTTGGGCAAGTGACTTTGGTCAAGGCATCAGCCGAACAGGAACCTTCACCCCTGCATAATGCTGGTTTTAAAATGTAGGCCTACAGCGGTCTGAGAACTGCGCGTTCCCTCCCTTCCCATTGTATGCTGTTATACAGGTGTTTGGGAAAATCTCTCCTTGAGAGAATATAGAGAATATATGTAACTGCTTCCAAATCTGACCCACTGTCTGTGAATTTTGAATCCAGATTCTCAGTTTTTTTATACTCTCATGAAGATATTCCACCCACATCCACAGCCTTAAACCCGAAGTGCATAAATATTTTACCAGATTTCAGTTTTAATACTTTTCGATCCATAAAAATGAAACCCAAGGAAAATTAATAAATCAAAATTAATTTTACCTCCAGTCACAATAATTGCCAACATAAAAATGTGTCACATTGACACACCAAGGAATATACACAACGAGCAAGGAATTACTGGATATTAAACAGGAGGGTGTTTATCAGTGAAGGACCAATGGCAGCAAATCAGAAACTTGGGTAACACTTAAGACCAATTTTTAGTAATTTATAAACACATTCATGCCAAATAATAATAAATTCATTAAGCATGATAGATATTTATATCATGCTTAATGATATAAATATAAATATAGATATTTATAGCTGTATTTATGATGCTTAATGACTGCATTATAATGCATTATGAATGTGCTTATAAATTACTATCAACGTGGCCTTAATAAATTGTTACTGGAACTTGCCTATAGAAAATTCAACACTGATTGCACCTGGATCTTTAAATTGAACTTGGATAGATGATCAACTGTGTTTTCATGGTTATGTGATTCAAAAATTATATTATAATTGCAGAACAGCAAACAAGTAGTCCATCCATGTTAAATGGTGGCTTATAATAATGGATGGATGGATTTGCTGGATTTACTAGAAAGTGACAAAAACCACTTGACACACCTATATTAGATAAAAGTAGAATATGAAAAGAGGAATATTCATAGGAATATTGAAAGTAGTTGGTATTGTTTCCAGCTGCAAAGGAAAGGCAGACTCTGTCTTTCTCTGTTTCCTTTTGCTGGAGCCTGGTCATGAAAACAGGAAATGCCATAAGTCACATGGATGCTTTCTAAGATCCCGTAGTCTTCAAGTCAACAATCCCTTCAAGAAAAAAAGGGAAGGATTTCAAACTACACATTACCAATCTGGCTACCAAGACAATAACATCACATGTTTCTAACATTCTGTAAACTCTTGTCCTTTCATTTATTAGAATTTGCCCTTATCCTCAGGCCTAACTTTATCGCCTGTTAAAGATTATAGGTTTCCTGGATACATCGTTCCTTCACTCCCACAGGGTTGACATTTCTTGGGATTTGTCTGTTGGGGGGGGGTTTAAGGGCTCTGCTGAGCTGTGATTTATGGGCCAGTCAGGTGAGGACCAGCTCTGATCAAGGGCCTGGATCGACAAACACTTGAAATACCTAAAACAAAACATAACTATCAATTTCCTGAGGAATTTTATACAAGGAGTGGAGATGTGTTTTCCTGTTAGTGAAGCGGCCATTAAACCAATTTGCGCAACCATTTGTTGTTGAAGCACCCCACTGAAAACACCAGTCTGCTGGGACCTCACAATATGCCAGACAGACTAATCCAATCAAAGAAGCAATAATCTCTTCTGAGAAAGACCCGTGACCAGCGACCAGTTGGAAATAACATGGATTATGATATACATTTACATTAACACAGGCAGAGTATTAACCCTCCCTTGACATTTCTTAATATCTCTTTAAAATTATGGAAATAATTCAGCTTCTACTATAAGTACTACTGGTTAAGATCCAAATACCTCCAGTACTGATTTACATTAATTGTCATCACATGTAATTTCTACTCATTGTGCCAAAACCACAGAACATTCTTCAAGTCAGATGTGACAGAATGTGATGACAAATTTTGCCCATGGCTTCATGCTAATATAGCTGTTTGTAGCGAGACTTTGGGATGGGCTCCTTTGTCTCAGCTACAAAGGGGTAATCAATGAAGAGACGGAAAACTCTGTTTAAACCTGCGCATCCCTGTGAGGAGATGCTGTTGTACTTGGAAGAAGGGGCCTCAGTTGTGGTTCAGTTCCTTGGTCAAGGCTGAGGAGCACCTACCCTAAACTGCCCTCCAGCCTAAATTACTTCCAGAGAAGTAAAGTAGACCACATCCCAAGGTCTGATGTAGGCCATATATTGAAGAGTCTTTAGGGGAATCTGTGAGCATTGGGCGGGGGGAATCTCAGCTCTGCTCTATTCGAACATGGAAAATAAGTCACAGCATCGCAAACACTGCCAAACTGAGTTCAAGCAATCAGAGACGAGGAACGGGCCCAGGTGGTAAAACGTCTCAGGTCTGACTCCTCAGCCAGCATGTGAAATTCTCCTCTCTCTCTCTCTATTTATGCCTCCAGGAGGATGAAGACGACGAGACTCCAAAAAAAAAGTGGCCCACGGTGGATGCTTCCTATTACGGGGGCCGGGGGGTTGGTGGGATTAAGAGAATGGAAGTAAGTCAGGGGCAGACACCATAACGGCCCCAGTCCTTACAATAACAGATCATCATTTCACGGCACTTACCGAGGAATCATCGCTCAACTATATTAGCAGCTTACTGTAGTTTTTGTTTGTGACAGTGCTATAAAACACTTTTAACCATATCCAAAACTGCACTGCAGTCTTCAAACCTCCCCCCGCAAAGCTAAAGTGTAACTTCAACACAGCTATGATTTAGCTCCTTTGCTATTGGAACTTCAGTGCAGAAGTTAATCTTGCCAATTCAGCCTCAATACGACATACACCCGTGATTTACACTCCGCACATTTTCACCATCACAGCTGCAATATATGCAACCAATAGACTATTCTCTCTCCCCATCCGCGACTGTGCTATACCGTACGCTATTGAAATGTGCCTGCTTTGTTGAAACATGAATACATATATTGTACTCCAACAGTGCACACGCTGACCCCTGTACCGTACCATCCTGCTCAAGCCTGCCACCAAAATGACACCTAATCTCCACCTTTCCCCGTGGGTTGTAATCCCATATAATAATTTCTGGCTGAGTCCACATACTGTACCCCATTTATCACATTATGGCTTATCTGCTGCATGGCTCACAGACACAGATTCTTTCACTCTACCACTGCCCATTGTCCACACAACTAACAGCTATCAGCTGCGATGACATCAGTGCAATTAACTGGTAACAATTCCCTGACAACACAGGTGGCTCACACAATCCACAGCTACGCAGCCCTGCTACCCACAATTAACTCTGCACGGGTACTGATTTCGTTGCCTTTTCAGAACCTGTGTGTGTCTCACATCAAGGTGCGTTGGGGAGAGAAGGGTTCCACCGAAGAGGGCGCCAAGCTGGAGAAGGCCAAGAATGCTCGCGTGAAGATGCCAGAGCAGGAGTTTGAACAGCCCTTCGTCCGCACCCTCAACAATGGCATGCACAAGCCACATGAGCCCCACAAGTGGTACTCCCCCATCAAGGTGCGCCCCCCATGTCGTCGCTGTCTTGGAACCCAGATCCCGGCTGCTGTAGTTTCCGTATCGATGGGACGGATTCTCCTAAAGCCCAGCAGTGCAGAGAGACCAGGAATGAGTTAACAGGCCTTTTCATAAGTACACAGTCAGCTGGGGATTGTTAATAGAAACCAGATATGAACTGGACTGACCTGAGGAAGGCTGCAGCAGCAAAACTAGCGGTTTTCAGAAGAAAAACAGATTCTTTTGTGTCGTTTTTTTTTTCTTTTTTCCCTTCTGCCCCAAATACTCAACCACCCCCACAAAGACACCCCCAATTGATCACTGGTGCCATGGAGAATTCTAAGTCAGCAAACTCTTTAAAAAGGATTTTGGAGAGGAAATATGAATAAATTAGGTCAGATAAACTAAAGGAAAACAAACGAAAAAAATAAAGTGCATAAAAGTCTTTACAACATTAAAAAGCACCAAACTGCCATTATCCGTGATGAACCTGGATCAGTGGAGAAAATATCTAATATTACCACTGTCCTGCTTCTCCTGCCATTTTTCCCCTCAGATGATATTCTTTGGCGTTGTAGCAGCCGTAGTGATTGCTCTGGCGTGGTCACTTGGCTAGGATGTAGATGACACATGAACCATTACTGAAAAGCAGAGAATTATCCGCAGTGAATCTCACACAGCAGGAGGATGCTTCCTCAAAATCCCCGGTTTCTTCATATGGTTTCTTTTTTGGGTGCTTTGTGGAAATAAAATAATTTCAGCAAATAGATCAGATGAAGAAAGACAGTTGATTGGGGATGACAGCAGAAAAATGACTGTAGTGCACGTTTAAGGAATTCTGATCAGTGCTGGAGACTAAGGACTAGCCTTAGGCTTTTTTTTTTGCACAGTACGTTTATATTTGCTCAGAAAACAATTTTATATTAGAATATACTCAAATTAAGAGTAACATAATAAAAAATAACAATGTTCTCCAGACAGTTACTGATATCTTGTCGAACGACTAGCCAGACCTCTCCTTGGTATTTGTTAAAATTTCACCACCAGCTCACTTAATTAGTTCAATAACATGATGAGGTATTGATTAACCAAACATGGCATGCTAGTGATCAACAAATACATGGGCAAATTGGATCGTAACAAAACGTGGGGTGAGGGCTTGAAATTGTTAAGCTTTGACAGGAACAATATTATAGTTTTTCAGCAACACAGAAATCATTTAAAACATAATTTTCTTTGACGGCCCTAGACTTTTACACAGCACGAGGCAGAAAGTTCAGGTCCAGAAAGTAGAAATCCAGACTAAGATTTTGTTTCAAGCAACCTATTGAGTATAAAGAGTCACAGTCACAGAGTACTCAACTGTTTGGTTGAAACAAAACCTTGGTCTGGATTTCCACTTTCTGGACCTGAACTTTATGCCCCTGCAGCACAGTACAGAACGGCCGTTCGTAACTTGAAATGTTCGTAAGTCGTTATTCAACATCATTTTAAGGGTATACGCAAGTACTAAGAACTAGGATGCTGGGAGTACGCACGCTAAGCTGCTGCGCGGCGGGAGTAGCGGCCAGAAGTCGTACCAGGCGGAATTGGCACGCAGAAGAAAAAAAAATTGATGTTGCAGACAGGAAACGAGAGTCAAATGAACACAATTTGGACTTACAGTCCTCTTCGTTCGTATGTCTGAAAGTTCGTAAATTGAAAGTTCACAAGTAGAGGAGCGTCTGTATGCGGAATGTCTGCCAGTTTGCTGAGATGTGCAGGAGATTTCACACTGCACATCCAGGGCTACGAAAGTTTGACAGAAGTCTGATGATCCAGTGGCTGAGCCTGTCCCCCTTCTGCTGTCACTCCAGGGGAAACTGGATGCCTTGTGGGTCCTCCTGAGGAAAGGCTACGACCGCGTGTCAGTGATGCGTCCTCAGCCTGGAGACAAGGTAACAGCAGCCTCCGCTAACCGTAAACCACTTATTAGCTCAAGTTAAAGGGCAAACTAATGTGGAGTAAGTCTAATAGCATGAAACAGCAACACCTACTCCAGGACTGTGGGATAGCCTTACAAATAGGCATTTATCTTGCCTTGAAATCAACATCAGATTATGGGAAAGAAAAGCCAGAGCTGAGTGAACTGCAGCGAAAACTGAGATCTCAGCAGGATATGGAACACAGTGTGACACGCCCAAAATCAATATGTACCTTGGAAAGTTCCAAGCAGTACATCAGATGATTAGAAAAGGTTTGGCTTTGCATGGTCACTGCACTTTCCCTTCAGGTGCAATTAGGACATGCTACCTTATTTCTATGAGCTTCCAAAGTACAAATTTAGAGAATGTAGCAGACCAGCCCCAGGTCTGTAAAGCTGCTGGTCACCCCTCAGGTCATATGTACCTTTTAAATACTCTACAGCAGGGGTGTATGCAGATTATTGTTGCACCTCCCTAATTAGATCACTACTGACACACCTGGGTTTCCCAAAAACAACTTACACCCCAGCCCTTTGCGGATAAGATTGTCCACCCCTGCTCTAGAGTCTGCCTATAAGTAAAGCAACAGTCACCTGAGAGGATGCACTCCTAGACGTGCAGGGCTTGCTTTATGCCGCCAGGGGCAATTGAGCTCTACTTAAGGAAGCCACCAGGACCAAAAAATAACAAGCGCAACTTTATGTACAGAACACCTACCTTCTCCTTGATCAAATCCAGAATCCAGCCCAGTTCCTAAAAGACCCAAAACCAGATTCCAATCCCGTCTTAAGGGGATTGAATGCCTGGGCGTATATAGCCCCATTTTATGATGTAATAAAGTATGGAACGTTGTGCAGACCAACTCATTCTGCACCCCAGAAGTAAATAATTACATTTATTTCACCTACTTAGCTACAAAAAAAAGATGATAAAAGCTGAAGTTCAGCAACATGACGTTTATTTGCATATCGTAATTAAAAAAACAGTCATGGGTCAGTTCAAATACCGGTATCAATCAACCAAAGGCCACAATCGCTGAACACAGTACGCGTTGCATAACTTGCGTCACAGTCTTACATGAGATGTGCAAAGTGACGCAGGAGTTACTTGTGAACCATTGTGGTGCTAACATTTACTGGAAGGCAGTGAGTCACGAAATAAAGCCGCAGTGTCGTAATGAACCTGACAAAAGTCAAGTACGGACATTTGGGCAGCAGGATTCCGGCTTCTACAAAGTTAGTGCCTTCAAAACTTTGCCGGATGAGGTGGTGCTCTATGCCGAACCGCGAGCTGCAGCACTCAGACAGCACAGCTCACTGGCCCACAGCTGTTTCCAATAGAGTGCGTACAGGCGCAGAGGCTTCTGGGAAGGCATGTGGTGAGCTGACATCCAGAAGAAAAAGGCTGTTCATGCTGCTCCTGATTGGAGGAATGCACTGTAGTCTGCCTGAGTAATAAAGGGAGCTCAATTATCCCTCTGCCCTCTCCACCATCCTTATCCTGCTGCCAAAATGAGGCAAACGCTGGACATCCACATTCTGACACGTACTGTTTATAACTCTCACAGAGATTTAGGCCGTGAGCTCTGTTTTTGGCTCAGGGATGCAGGGTGATGGCTGATTGGGGTGTATACTCCCTGTCCTAAGAATTCCAGCCCGGGTGTTTATAAAGTTCTTTCTTCGCCACTAAGCCTTGCTCAACGCGTCCAAAATGAATCACTTGAACCTTAAACCATGTTGCCTGCACTCACTGACGTTTTCAGGATGTTGAGATGTTAACTTCTACTGAAGACCAGAGAATGGGCAGACATACCTTTGATTTGTTGTTTTGGTTATTTTTTGCTGATATTTCTCTAAAATATCTGACCCTCCTCCTTCTAACTCCTTTACATTCTCTTCCCCAGCTGCCTTCTAATGCTTGCGACTCTGAGAATGTAACCTTTATGACAGATCAGTCTTCACTCGGAATTATATAAAACTGTCAAGTAGGTAAAGATCCACACACCAGCGTCCCAGATGTCCCAGATGTTCGCCACTAAGCCTTGCTCAACGCGTCCAAAATGAATCACTTGAACCTTAAACCATGTTGCCTGCACTCACTGACGTTTTCAGGATGTTGAGATGTTAACTTCTACTGAAGACCAGAGAATGGGCAGACATACCTTTGATTTGTTGTTTTGGTTATTTTTTGCTGATATTTCTCTAAAATATCTGACCCTCCTCCTTCTAACTCCTTTACATTCTCTTCCCCAGCTGCCTTCTAATGCTTGCGACTCTGAGAATGTAACCTTTATGACAGATCAGTCTTCACTCGGAATTATATAAAACTGTCAAGTAGGTAAAGATCCACACACCAGCGTCCCAGATGTATAATGTGGGAGAACTGCAGCCTCATCTCCTCAAAGATGCCTCATGATGATGGAAACAAGAAACAGTGAGAAGCGTGGAAACAGCAGCTTTGATTGTCTGTTTGTATTCGGATGTGCTAGAATGTCACTATGCATGACAGAAGCTGGGAATGAAGCTAGCATAGTTGGCTTCAAAAAGCGGACTTAAAGTATCAGTGGTGTTCTGTGACATCATCACCACACTTGAGTAAAACCGATCATCAATATCCTGTAGCTGTGAAGCTCATTGAACACAGCTGGTGCTCAATGTTTGATATATGAAGACAAGGTGGAAGAAGGTCACGCTGGCAGGTGAGAATGAAAGAAAATACGAGTTAAATCTGTTAAATCTGCCAGAAGATATGGTACCAGGGAAAAGGAAGGAGTCGTGGGAGCAGGGAAGGAGTTTGCTTTGAAGGAGCAAGGGGTGGGGGAGAGGTAGAGAGGAGACTGGAACTGAGAAGGACAAGCAGTCATGGTGAAGTTAGGAGCTCATCCACTCTGGGTAACTATCTGAGCAAAGTCGAACTAGATCAGTTATCAAACTAGAGTATGAAAGGTTCACTTAAGAAAACATAATAGTAAACAGTTTCAGGTAAAAGCACCTCTTGGTGAAGCTGTTTATTAGCACATAAGAAGGCTGGAGCACACTGTACGTATTCAGTAAACAAGCTTCCTCTGGATGCTATTAAATCCCCAAGTCAAGGCACCAGAAGATCTTTATGGCTTCCCCCATATCAATAAAGTAGCACGAGGGGGTAAAGCTGATCTGAAAGCGCCGCCCCTTTATCCTCTTCCTAATACAGCGGCACACCCTTGTTATGGAAACATCTCATGATATACGACTGACTAACAAACCCTTGGAGCTTCAAAACATTTCATTTCCCTGAAAGGGGCCATACAATAAAAACATTTCTCTTGGCACAGCTTTGCTCACAAACATCATTACCTTGTATTTCCTCCAGACCCTCATTACACAGGTTCCTAACCTTGGTCAGCTGGTCGCATGTCTCATTTACCTTATTGAAGTAATTATCTAGACCCCGTGTTTCAGATACCAATCAGTAGCTAATTAAAATGTTTTTTCTAATACCAGCATGAATCTGGGCAAAGGCTGGACACCCTGCCTTTATAGGTATTACACAACTGTTATTACACAATTGACGTTGCCTCTCCAGCCTTTGGATATACACAAAGATTTCTGATTCATTGTAAAGCAATCTCGGCTTTAACAGAAATGAAAGCTGGCTTTGACTTTTAAGGCTCACTCCAAAGATAAACAGAGGAAAAAAGAGTTCATAGCAACAGAACTGAAAGAACGCAACAAATTACAGGAAGGCTATGGTATTATACGTCAGAGTGAGGTTTTTTCACCTGAACTTCTCTAATAAGGCGTGCAGCTGTGTAAACGGGTCAAGGTGTACAATATGGAAGCTGTTTTGAATATCCCAGCTCCACGATGCGCAGAATTGACTTCTCTGATCCTCTCCATAGAACTCATGCAATCACTCCCATGAGTTACATTATAAACTCAGAAAACGTCCCACCCTTGGTGTTGTAGATATGGACTTCAGCACCACTATAAACCGGCTTCACTTCCTTGCAGCAAACCCAGTGGCAACAAGTAGAAAATCCAGGTCATAGTAGCATAGGAACCTAATTAATTCAGTCTACTACCTCCCAAAACCCCTACTGAGGGTAATACTTTCCCATTGGTTGTACTGCTTGGTACACAGTGTAAGAAAGTCGCCACTACATTCATGTGTGTGAATGTAAAATATCGTCGTATCGGTATTTAAAAAAGCTATTCCAAATATATACCATTAAAAGGAAAACTTTAAATTACAAGGATAACATTGGATATTGGGCATCATTCAACACTTTGTTCTTCAAGATAAACACAATTTTTGTAGTTAATTTACAAGTGACTCTGAAAATATGTAGATAAAGAATGGTAGAGCAAGCAGATGGTAGAAATCTTAAAGATGCAGATCAAAAGGGCTGGTCCTTCCACAACAAGTCAATCCAAAGTCATGTTTAAGGAAAAAAATGTAGGCCTATTGGATTCTCAGACTTCCCATGTTTTCACACGAACATCTGGTGCTGCGATCTGAGCGTCTCCATTTTCCAGGACCAGGAGAGCTGAGGCTTTAAGAGGCCAGCATTGTTTTTCACATGTCTATTCTGAGACCCACTGCTATGACCCACTTACTTATGAAATGTAGTAGGTTACAGATTACTAGTGACCCTGTTACAAACGTAACAAATAATGTAACTATTTTGATTACTTTATCAAAGTAATACAACTTTCTACATTTGATTACTTTTCTAACAAATGTTTTAAACTGACTAGTAAAGCTGCAGAGTCTCAACAACTTTGCTGACCCACGTTGTCTGTTTATACGCCGGAAGAAGGCATTTCTGCATGGTGAAAAGACACAACACCACAAAATGAATGTTATCTGCTTCATATAAGCTTTTTGCCAAAATGAATATAATTGGATGTAACCCCTTTGTAATCATAAACATTTTGAATAATAACCATAATTCAATTACATATTTTTTCTCAATAACTGTAGTGGATTACAGTTACATTTACTTTGTAATTTAATTACACATCGCCCTTACATGTAACTAGCTACTGCCCAGCACTGCACGGCCAGCTGGCGGATTTACTCGTGTGTATTTCTGGTTTTGGTTACATTGCTCATGTCCTCAAGTCCGCCTCAGCAGACAGACAGGCTCACAGCCTTCAGCCCCAGTGGGGCTGTTTACTCGTGCAGATGGGATGTCATCATAGCCAGTCAGCTGCTCTATGTGCACAAATATCTGGCCACACCTTTAACCAAAAGCCTTGTTGCCCTCATGCTCACTGCACATGTCTAATGATGTCACCGCATGTCTCGTTGCAGGGACGCTGCATCAACTTCACCCGGGTGAAGTCCAACTCATCACCACGCTACCCGGTGTACAACCACCATCCTACCCCCATCTACAACCCCTCCCGGGACTGCAATCCGCCTCCACCCCAGGGCATGTTGCCCCCCCCACCTCAGAGCCCTCCCTCTTCCCCTTCATCCTTTTTCTCCCCCTCATTGCCGCCTCTGCCCCCGACGCCCCCGCCGGTTTCCGTCCCGCCGTCCCCGGCCACCGCCCCCCCGCCGGGGGGGGGGGGGGGGGGGGGGGGGGGGGGGGGGGGGGGGGGGGGGGGGGGGGGGGGGGGGGGGG
>JAODKC010000044.1:12423851-12445162 GCA_026777985.1 Mormyrops attenuatus | reverse complement strand
AAAAAACTATTTTGTTCCCCTGTGCCGCCCCCCGGTGGGGGGGGGGGTGGTTGGCGGGGGGCTGCTGGAGAGCATGAAGAACTGACTTTGCATTAACTGCGCTCATTCCCCAGCAGAGAGGGAGGAGGCCAGATTAACTCTGGCAGCCAAGTGGGGCTAAGCTAACGACCTCCAGATGGCCATATGTTATGTGACACACACAATCACACACACACACACACACACACACACACACACACACATACACACACACAGATGAGGTATTGTGAAAAATATTGTTTTCCTCAGGGGGGTGGTAGTGGGGGTGTCATGGAGCTCCAAAGCAAAAATGTGGTGACCCAGATTCAAGTGTGATTATTTTACATGAAGGACAGTTTACCTAACGTGGCACAGAATTTTGTAACATCACAACACTTTAATGGGAAACTTTGAAAAACGGTACAATGTCCGACATCTTTGTGACAACCTAGGCTATGCAATTTACCATGTGGTCAGTCATCAGACGTCCCTCCCACGCTAACATTCATCAGAGCAGACATGATGTATATTTTGTTGTTAATTCGGGTAGCTGGATTTTCTAACCCTGTAGTTTTAAAGCCCATATTAAACATACGGCAGCCGACATTGGTCAGGCTAATTTATCTGGATGGTCAACATGAATAACACCCCAAAAACCATTGCACATCATGTAATGGCAGAAGGGGTGGGTCCCGGACAGGGAAAACGATGGGCTGTGGGTTTAGGCAGCAGGATGAGGATCTCAGCCACTACTCTTCTTGAGGGAAGCAGAACCAGGACCAGCTGGACCCCAGAAGCAGCACTGGGGGAAAGTGACGGAGACAGATAAACTTCACTGATCCCCAAGGGGAAATGAAGAACCAGCTAACTCATAACACTTCCGGAAGAGTCTCACATTCCCAAAATGCTTTGGGTTAAGATATGCATCCTCGGTGATTATATGTTCCGTAGCGTCTTTTTTTCTGAGATTGTTTTCAGCAATGCTGTGAACTAAGAGATCTGCTGTGTCCTGCCAACCACTATGAGAAAGACCATAGTTATTGATCCCACCTAAGGCAGCCAACACACACACATGAAATTAAAAAAAAACACACACAAAAAATCGATATATCACTGGCTGTTTTATTATTCGTTAGTGTTCCCCAGTCCCACATTGACATTATGGGTCTGTGATGCCCCACTGTCCAAAATGACCATCTACTACATACTGTAGGTAAGCATCAATCATCAGCACTCAATTAATCCTCCCTCACAATGCTTGCATCTTAGTCTAGCATCAATCCAAGATGGAAAACATCTACTTCACGCCATACTGGGCATTTCCTAATACTGACAAATAGATCCTAAACAATGTCATAAGTCATTGCTTAGCCTTAAATGTTACTTGATCTCGTTATTGAGAGCAGTGTGTTTCAGGATACAGACACCTCGTTCAGTTTTATTAAAATATAGGCGGGCACAGAAAGGCTAGAAGATCCACCTAAGAAATGAGTTCCAAGGCTGCTGGACAATCCTGTCATTTGAAATTCTTAAGCCTAAAATTACTCAGTGCTAGTCTGGGCTGCAACAACAATAACCTGGAAAGCAAGGGGATAGAAAGGAACATGCAAGATAAATTGTTTATTAACCTGAGGGACACAAATATGTGCACAGTGCCACAGATATGCCACTTAGTGCCACCAGTTTTGCTGAATTGCACACCTCATAACAGAAAGCTGGAGCAGGTTAAAGGTACCAGTTGAAATATTTAAACTCCAATAAATATTTAATACTCTATATAATACATAAAGCCGGGGCCAGTTCCAGTCCCACAACTTTGCAGGTTTGAGGCTAAAGTCTGACACACTGGTCCGTACCACTACTTAAAACCTTCTGGAAATCTTAACATAAGGAAGACACACATGATAATCGTAGGTGTGCGTCCTCAGAGGTTCTTACACCTGCTGACTTCGGAGTAGCACATGCAATATAAGTTGCCTTCAGAGCATTGAGAATGTTCTTAGCCTTTCACCGAGTTATGCAGACAGGAAAATTATAAATGGTGCACTTTTTACCTCTTCCCTTGCACATCTAACCATGTGATTCACCACGTCTTATCGATGAGCTTTGTCATGTCTTTTCTTCAGCCTTGTACAGATTTTAAAAGCGCAAGCTCAAAGCTCAGCAAAGGATTTCCATGATTTCTTATGAGTAAAATTTGCTCAAAAATACCCATTTGAGCATAATAAAGAACACTTTAAACACCAATTGCCCAATCGAGGTAATAAGTATGGATGTGTCTTTATAGACAGTCACGCACCTTGCTGTATCATACATTTCACAGTAATATCAATGGACATTTAATAGTCATTTAAGTGAAATAGCATCTATATGTAAAGAGAGTACTAATTATTTCTAATATTTTTTCTTAAGTGTTTCAACTGGATACCGTGGTACAGGTGTATGCCATCTAACAGACTGCAATAAGAACAGCCCTACAGCCCAACTGCTAATTCAAGTGAAAATCTCACAATAAATTTTAAAACTACACATGTATAATATCCAATGACTCAAGAGTTTTTGCAGAAGTTCTGATGGTGAGATTAGATTCATAGCATTTCATACTAGGAATTTACAGAGGGTCCGAAATACACTTTATGGTTAAGTTATACGTACACTTTCTCTGCCTTTTGTTTGTACTTCTTAAAATCTAAGCTTTCAAAACACTTCTCCTGCTTACAGACTCCTACACCAACAAAACTACAGGTGCCTCAAATCTTGCTTTTATCTAAAAAACAGAGATATTTTTTCTGTGATTTTTTTCTTCCACTGGGGTCAAACAAGAAAACAGCACTCAGTAATGAGGACCTAATGCCTTCTGACTTTGTGTTTTTGTATTCTTAGGCTCACTGCTGAGCCCCCAAGATTTTCTCCCTGTATATCCCAGATGAAAACCACCATTCTTGGAATGAGACAGAAAAGTTGGCCAATGCATAATATTACCTCTAGGTTACATTTTTCTGAAGTTCTGCTATCCAAGTAGAACTCAAAACATACAAACCATTAGGGCTTTACGCGCCTCGCTACACTGGCTGCCTG
Source organism: Mormyrops attenuatus (assembly GCA_026777985.1). Taxonomy (NCBI): domain Eukaryota; kingdom Metazoa; phylum Chordata; class Actinopteri; order Osteoglossiformes; family Mormyridae; genus Mormyrops; species Mormyrops attenuatus. The sequence continues at coordinate 12,442,066 of JAODKC010000044.1, read as the reverse complement.
TCAACTTTAGAGCGGAATATAACATGACCACTACTCACTATTAAAGTCTGAAACAAACACTTGCCAATGTATTTTAGAAATCTTCCATACTCTCCTCCCCAATATCTTCATGCAGAAGGTCCAGTCCAATCTACACCAAGGATCTTCTGTTACAGAGCCCTGGTGTTATGGTATACGTTGCCCTCTCACGTATGGGATTTAGGTCTGTGTATTCAAGCGAAGCATTAAAACGTAACGCATGGATCCTAACCACAAAGCGGCCTGGAGGCCAAGCTAAGCCGTCCATGCTGTCACACTGACACTGCATGGGATCCCTGCTACTTGCGGTTCCATGCATTGGTGCCCGTATGGTTATACCCATTCTCTGCCATAGTGTACTCAACCCACCGCACTTGGTTAACGTTACGTCCCTCATAAGCTGGGAGGCTTAACCATTTTATATTTTATAAAAAAATCTCAGAACACTAGTCATTTATAATAAAACTGTTAGATTTCATGAACTCTAATAGCTAAAACACAGTCTATATCTCCTATTCAGAGGCTTGTTGGACCCAGTTTATGGAGGCATGTGCAGAGGTAAGATGTTTCTGTGCCTCTTCTAAAAACAGAAAAGAACCTCAATAAGTAAACAGGAGGGTTTTTTTCCCCCCATAATTCATTTTAATCTTTCCATTAGACTATTCCATATTTAACAACTGGGTTAGACTGAACAAACTTTAGGACCACACGGATTAACTAGACCACAACTACTATATTTCCCATAATTCAGAAACAGTTCATTGTTATAAGCTTTTTATGACCCTATCTAGCTAGCATTACATTTTTTTAATTACTGGCATGTGCACATAAAATAAACAAGCAAGTTGTTTGTCATACAAATAACCTGCTTATGATGGGTGGACAGAGGGCCTGAAACGTCCCCCCTTAATTCGGCGGGTGTCCCAGTACAACCTTCAGTCTGAATGTCCTTCTTCTTATTCAATAGCCACCCAACTCAACAATGCATACAGTAACTTTTGTATTTCTTAAAATGCTAAAAAGTACTTTCATTATCTGTGGTATATATACCCTAAACACAGCACTAGTCTTTCAGTTTTAATGTGAACATGCTTTAATGTGCATTTAGGAAATCTTCATTCAGCTTTTGTATCCCATTATAGTTTACGTGAATGCTTATAAATTATGAGATGCATTTACTTTGTAAGAATGTAGGTATACAAATACAGGTATATCTTTGCAGGTGAGGGTACAACCCCCAGCCGTTTGCTAAAAACTAAGTTATTCATTTGAAAGTGACATTTTCTTTAGAATTCACAGAATTTAGTGGCTACCTACAACATTATTATTACCAAGATAGGTCCAAGTCCCCTTCAAAAGATTCTGCCATCTTTCAGTTTTGCAGTGCAGGACTCTGTCCGCCTAAGGGCTAAGGCAGGAAAAATGGGGCATGAAGCACGGTATAGCGAGCGAGGGATGGGCTGGATCTCAAAAAAGCAATTCATTGCTGTTAAAACCTCTTTCTGCGATCTCCTTTAGCCAACAGGACAACAACCCGGAGGCAGTGACTTCATTCGCACTCCTGATGAAGCCAAAAACTAAACGAAGCGTCCATCAACCGTGATGCCAAATTGAAATGCCAAAACCCATTATCCTCCTGCACATCTGTATAATAATTCAAATACATAATATGTAAGCCCAGTAGTGACAGTTTCCATGGTGACTCAGCAGCAATAACAGATGAATACAAAACTGCCCTCCACCCTTCATATCGAAACGCTAAAGATATTTTGGTTGGCTGTATATAGGCGCTGCCAAGTTAATTATTGGTCCAATGAATTTAAAATTAGGCATTAAACCAGCACTCTATGCCAAGGGAAACCAAAGACATATGAGTATGTAAAGGAGGGTTATTGGGGTCACTTATGGTCCAAATGGACAGAGCACAGAAAAATGGCTTATACATTTTGATAATGAATTTTGATGTAATAATTGGCATTTCAAAAACAGTAATGATGCTAAATTGCATGATATGGAGGTTAACCACCAATCTGATCTTTAGTCATTTTATCCTGATACCTTATTGTTTTTTAATTATATTTTTACTGCCCCTCCACATTTTTTAGAGAAAAACAGCACAAATACTTCAAAAACTGTCATGCATAATCTGCATGCAGTGGGGAATATGGGCGTGTTTTTATTAGAGAGACTGTGTTACAGATAAGGCGAAAAAAGGAATGTCATCAAAACCACTGCTGTACTGAGAAAGCATGCCCCAGACACCGCGGGACATCAGGCAGGGCCACAACCTGGCTCGGATGATGGTTCTTCACAGGGCAGATTTTCACACATAGTCATTTACAACTGGCATGGATGCCTCGCAGCCCAAATCTACATTGGGACTGCAGAGAAAAACACGAGAATATTGTACGAACTCCACACTCAGAGCAGAAGCAGGATTCAAGCACCCGACCCGGGAGGCGGGGGGGAGGGAGAAGGGGAGGGTAAAGGAAGAGTGCGAACCATTGAGCTGATCTGTGCTGCACATTATAGACACTGAAAAAGCACAAAACAACACATCCAGGCGAGTATTAATCAAACACTCACACAAATGGATGGCTGGGAATATGTGATATGCAGTGTGAAAACATTCCAGATTAGTTTTGGAGAAGAATGACGACATAATGAATAAATCATCGCATTGTCTTGAAGTTTCCATCAGGGGAAAGCTTTTCCAAGCTTAAAACGAAAGACGGTTCTGAATGGCTTATTTTGTTAATGACATTATCTTGCCCTGAGGCAGGTCAGCTGATTGATATACCCATGCCTGCCAGCTTCAATAATAATCAAATAAGACTCAGAGTTCAGGGACGACAGTCAGGTGTGAAAAGCATGGATGAGAATCCTTCATACAAAAACTACATTTCATGACCTATAAATATGTAATATGCATACGTTTAGTTTGGTCTTACCTTTTGAATCACACATATCCTGCCATAGGACTAAAAACATCTTAGAATGCACTGTGTAGGCAGATGGGTGAAACTGTGGCACTGGGAAGAAGTGACTGGTATTCATTTACAAACCGCAAATTAAGAAAGTAATCCATATCAAGCGATCCGTATCAAGAGAATGGGAAACAAATCATGCCAAAGCCACTCAACTGAGAAGTAAAAATAATTAAGATGCACAATTAAATGCTCTGCATATCAAACAGTGATTTCCTTTGCAATAACGTTGGTAGAGGTTGCTTCCACTTTACACGCAAGCAGATGCCGTTGACGAAGTAGCCCCCATGTAAATTCACCTCTGTCAACTGAAAAATACCCAGCCATTTTTACCTGCTATGAAAGAAAACACTACAGAGAGGGGAAATGAAGCTATGACCCCCCCCCCAAGAATTACAGATGGTTGCTGTGAATGATTGCCCCCCAGGAGAGCAGGATCAAAGAGGATTAGCATGTGGATTATGCATCAGTCCACATTGTTATATGCATTACACAATCAGATTCAGTCAGCACATTCATATACACTACATATTTGACAGCAGTTTTTGACTCCTCTCTGTTTTTCTCTGTTTTCACATAGATAATCCTTTGCTTTTATACATTTTCTCCACCAGATACTTCAGATGCATACACGGGTGACTTCAACAAACAGTACAGCAATGTTCACCCCTAGTGAAAAGATTTTCTTCCCAAAGAAATTCATAGACCTACAATGTTGTGCTCAAAAAGCCATGCAAACTTGCTGAAGTGAAATAATACCTGAAACCTTTAGCCCATCTTACATTCATATTTATACGAGGCTTAAGTGAAACCGACTCAAAAACCAACAAGACACACCACCGTATTCCTACCAGAACAGGCTTTCACTTGTTCCTTTAAACTTTTGCCGATTATAAAGCAAAACGTTCGAAGCCCTCAGCTGTGGCAGGACGTTAATCTAACACCCCTGTTATACAATTATTATAATCAGCAGGTGGGTTTTCTTTGCATGCTTAGTATTGGTGAGAGACACTTTCATTTAGTTGCAATTGTGAGCACAGCTAAGACCAAGCCATCCTTGTGAGCGATTCTGATGTCATACTGTCATATAATTCCAAGGTACCTTCAGGACAATATCTGAAATAGCTCAGAAGGACAAATTTCACAATTTGTTTGCTCTGTCCAGAAAAGCAAAGCCTCCTTCTGTGGGACAAATATTGCTAGAAGGTTGAGATGTGGCCTTTCCCTTGTTTCTGCTCACATGAAGAAATGCTCCTCCTACCACAATCTAGTTCCTTCTTTTTTGCGGTACGTACCATCAGCAGTAGTCTAATTGCTCTAAGCAGAAGATCAAGACCCATCCTTTCTGGCCTGGTTGGTCTCAGCCGGAAGACATATGCTCTTGGTAGAAGATCGAGACCTTTTCTCAAAGCAATGTTTGGTCTCAGCCGGAAGACACATGCTTTTGGCATAAGATCGAGACCTTTTCTCAGAACAGTGTTTGGTCTCAGCAAAAAGACATATGCTTTTGGTAGAATATTGAGACCTTTTCTTAGAACAATGTTTGGTCTCTGCAGAAGGGCGTATGCTCTAGGCAGAAGATCAAGACCCATTCTTTCTACAGTGTTTGGTCTAAGTAAAAGGACATATGCTCTGGGTAGAAGATCAAGACCCATTCTTTCTACAGTGTTTGGTCTAAGCAAGACAAGAGTTTGGGCAGCCAGGAGATCAAACCCCACAGATTTCACAATGCAGACTGTCAGAAGAAAGGCGTATAAAACAAACTCAATGATTTCAAGCAAACACTTCTCAGAGACTGAGAACACGCCACTGTTTTACAGATCTGTTCTCATAACATCACAGAAATGTTTAGTCCCATCGCTGGAGGCTGTTATAGCTTTTAAAAAATGCTTGGAATTGATCTTGGAAGCCATCTTGGCTCTTAGTAAATGTTCCGGACCAATTCTGGAAGGCCTCTTTGCCATTAGCAGATGCTCCAGACCCTCTGTGGAAGCCATCTTCGCCCTTAGCAAATGCTTGAGACCCATGCTGGAGGCTGCTGCAGCTTTAGGGCAAAGCTCTGGGACTGCGATTCAAGCCTTTATTGCCATAGGAAAATGCAGTGGACACGTGCTTGACGCCGCCATCTGTCTTGGTGGGTGGTCCAGGCCCATGCTTGAGGCTGTCACCGCTCTCAGTAAATGCCGCGGCCCCACGGTAAAGGCCATTGCTGCCCTCACCAGGTGCTCCGGTCCCATGCTGAAAGCTACCATTGGCATCAGCAAATGCTGGTGGTTACTAATTTCAGCTGCCATGCTACCTTTTGACGGCGCCCTCCACCAACACGGCACCAATACCTTACCTTGTGGACAAAGAAGGGCATAACAGAATATTATCACCAAGTTTTTTTTTTTTAATGTACTGTTTTTAAAGAGTTTTTTAAATAGTGTGCATACATATCTAACCTGCGGATAAAACGCTTAAATGACGTGACAAATCTCAGTGTGACGATATACTGTTGATGTATTATGTGGGACTATTTCATAATAAAAGCATTTTTAGACAAACTATATGTTTTTCCCCCATCTCAAAGCACTACAGATCAAGAAGCCATATAATATGCACCACAAGCATTGCGAGTGGATTAAAATGTTTAGTCTACCATCTTACACTACAAGGTTTCTTTCGTTGGAGTAATTAGTGAAGTCACCATGAACAGCTGCAGCTGTGCAGTGCATCCTTGTTCACACCCTGGCAAACGACACAGGCATAAAACCCATTAAATTATTTCTGCTTTGGATAGGACACACGTGCGCGCACATACACACACACACACACACACACACACACACATGCACCAAGTCACCCTCCCACCTTTTTTAGTGAAACATGGCACAAAAACAAAGCAAAATATTTCTTTTATTGCATCACTTTCAAACACTGAAACCCTCCCCCTGATTTCCTATACTGCTCATCTTGTCACATCAAGATGCTGCTGTAGGGTTTATGTAACGGTGATGCCCCTCTGCCCCGTGACAGGTGCAAAACAAGGATGCATGAGCTGGGAGAGACAAGGTCAGCATCGATCTCGCTGTCACACGCACGCGCGCGCTCGCTCCATCTGGCCTTCCACAGTGTCCTGTTCCTCACATTCAACAAAGCATTAGTGCTTCAACACTTTGGTTACTTGATTTCAAGAGAATGAAAACAGGATCTAGTGTGAAACATCCTGCCACCTTTATTTCATCACAGCATTTGGCTCGGACCCCCATGGGGGCTCAGCTGACTGGACACCCGCACTCAGGTTCAGTGTTCACCATGACATCGAGGGCCAATGTCATTCGCGTTGGATGGTAGCAGTTGCCCGCCAAACTGTTCAGCATCCTTCTAAAAGGTCTTGCAATGCACGTTGCAGATATGTGCAAAATAAAACATCCACCATGTCAAGAAGATTTATTTTTAATGTCTCATTTTATCTCATATATGAAGTAGGCTGGTCAATTTCCCCCCAGAGAAGCCAGTCTCAGGTTGGTATGCAGACAGCACCTCAGTCATGAGACACTGCATCATTTCACAGACCGCTTTTCTTTGTACTCTTTTGGGCTCAACGCTTTTAATCCCCTACAAGACAAGTGTATGGGGTACACATATATGTTCTCCCATTTCTGGTTTTGGCAACCACCTTTCTAACACAAAGCAACTGAACCCAGGGGCAAATTAAATGATCTTGCAAACAGCTTAGAGAGGGAGAAGAGCATTCTCACTATGACACCCATTTCCCCTCAATCAGCAAACCGATCCTACACACAAAACAAAAAACAGAAGGCGTGAAAAGTAGAGAGAAACATGATGGACCCACGATTACAACCAAAGATGGCAAGGTGACGGTGTTTGGCCTGGCTACCTGCTGTGGGCTTCTCCGTAACAGATACTTCATTTTCACTTGGGTTTGCCTGCCTTTACTTCCAGTTCTCCTGTAAACCCCTGGTCCTCATAAGCGGGCCTCCTCAATAACACGACGAAATGAAGGATTATTATGGCAAGTAACATTCAACCAAAAGTTTCAAAGAATCACAGAGAGTCCATGCAAACAGGCCCCAGCCAGTCCAAGCCGCACTGTCAGATGAGCTTATTTTCCTTCCAAATCGAACTAGCCTCTTCTGAACACATGAGAAAAGCATCACAGAGCGTTGGTCAAACTCCCATCTGTGCAAACTACGCCTCAGGATCGTGTCAAGAAACTGGCGGGTCAGACTCTTCTAGCAATAGGCCATAAAAATTCAGATAAGCTCACAAAAACAGAGATATCTACTTAAAAGCACACAAACTAAAACGCTTATCTATGCCAGTTCTTCCCTGCGTAACTTTTCACGGAAGCTTTAAGCCTTAGAAATCGAGAGCGCTGTCTCATAACAGCACAGCTTTGATATTGTGATGTAGCTCCAAAAAACAGAAGTGTGTAGTGAAAATTTGACCATTATTTTGCAGGCTCATATCTGTAGACAAGAATAACCACTTAGGGAGCACTGAGTCTAGCAAATAAACAATGTAACCAAGAAGGTCTCCATTCAACAGTACTGACATTATAGCCACCTTCACTCATCCTTAATAGTGCAATTCTGAAAGCGGTGTACAGTAAATGCTTGGGGTGGGTAGCTAGCCACAGGAAAGACACAAACACTATTTCAAGGCAACGCACAAAGACCAGATAACAGCACTTTGGAATGCGCTCGACCCTGAGAGGATACAGCACAGAAAGTACGACAACAGGACACCCGACATGGAAATTTCATTTTCGACGCCGGTCAGATCAACCCCGCAATATCCCAACAGCATTTCAGGCTGGATCGCTACCCTAAAGAGGCACCAATCGTCACCTGCAAAGATAACTACTCAGCACCTTGCGGTTCAGACTCTTCAATCAACGAATAGCTTTGGAAAAAAGCAGGACCCGCCCATTCACCACCGGCTCCAGATTCACTAGTGTAAGACATGCATACACACTATTAGCAGCTCTTTGCTCATGTAGCCCACAGCAGGAAGCTTAGCATGGCTTCGAAAAGGCCTGCCGTGTCACCAGTTCACACCCTGTCACCCACCACCATAGCGATCAGAAGCAGCCACGTATGTGATTTGGAAGGAAAGGAAGTTCAGACAACAATTAAGTACATTTCATTAAAAATGGTCATGATACACAATGTGTATAAGAGGGAAAGGGTCTTAAACTGTTGTTGCTGTTGATTTCTTCTGCTCTGTGTGACCGGCTTGTACGGCCGGCTCAAACAGGGTTGTTGGAAAATTCAGCGGAGGTGGCACGGGGCCGAGACGCCATGTTACTCCACCGTCACAGACTTGGCCAGGTTCCGTGGACAGTCCACCTGTGGGAGCAACGAGAGAGAGGAGAGGCTCCTTTAAGCCACAGGGTTCCGGGTGCGGCTGTGCTACCTGGGGGCTGCGCGGCCACTCGATCACCCCAAGAACATGGACACATCTACTGAACCCACAGAGCAAGGTGAAGAGGGGGGGGGCAGGTGGTCCCCAGATTAAGAACGCCCGAGTTTCAGACAACTTGTACTTATGAACGGACTGCCATAAAGCATATTACATAAAAAAATTTGGATTAAATATAGTGATTTGTAATAATGAACATACACTATTCCGTGATGCTCATGAAAACATTGCGTGGATTCAGAAGTTCTTTGGCTCGAGGTACAGTACAGTAACGTATTTAGTTACTTTTGTTTTTACTGAATAACTATTATTTTGTACCCCCCCGCTTACCTACAAATTCGACTTAAGTCAGATTTGGCTACGGGATCTCATTCCTAACCTGGGGACCGCCTGTATTCATATGGGAAGGTCTGTATGACCAAAGTCACAGCTTTATCAGAGGGCTTCTGCGGGCGGGGGTCGGGGGGTAGTGGGCTCCACATACAGGAGAGAATCAGCTGGGTGCAAGATGATGATTTAACAAGAGATGAGGGGGGGCTCTAAGCGGGCTGGGGTGGGAGGTGAGCGCGCTACGACGGTAGGAGAAATCCCAGGCTGGCTCCCTTAAAAAGCAGGCACCGCTATGCGCGTGTGTCTGCCGCGTGCGGAATGGGAAAGGAAATGAAAATGCAGAAATACTGGTTTAATGCAGACCGGCATATAAAACACACAGCAGGGAAGGGAAGCAAGCTGTTCAATTTCAGTGGGGGCATGGGGGATGTGTGGGGGGTGGGATGTGTGCGAGGGGGAGGAGCAGACTCACGTCGTAACCCCTGAGTACGGCGAGGTGGAAGGAGAGCAGCTGCAGCGGAATGACACTGAGGATGCCCTGCAGGCAATCCACGCAGTGAGGCACCTTAATGGTGCGGCACGAGTTCTTGATGGTCTCATAGTCGTCCTTGTCGCAGATGACGATGGGCCGGCCCTGCAAGCGGGCACGGACACACGACACACTTGAGAGAGCCCCCGTCTTTATTTACGGGGGTGTGGGAGGGCGGACTGGGCAGGGCAAACTCACCTGGCGGGCCACCACCTGCTGGAAGGCGTTCTGGCACTTAGAGTAGGTATGGTCTCTCATGATGATCATGATGACCGGCATCAGTTTGTCCACAAGCGCCAGCGGACCGTGTTTCAGCTCCCCGGCCAGGATGCCCTCCGAGTGCATGTACGTGATCTCCTTGATTTTCTGCGTAGGAACATGGAGGGGGGGGGTGAGGAGCAATACATTAAATGTTACAGGCGAGAAGCAGCCAACATGGAAGCAGGTCCATGGGCTTCAGCACAACACTAGTTGCCATGCAATCGATTAACACCTGCCTACAAGACATTAACAGATACACAGTGTGTACAGCCCTTTCTAAAGCTGTATATTTGTATCTTATGTTGCTTGCTCAACAGCACCCCCTGATGGCACCGATTTACTAATTTGGGGCTTTAGTTGGTAGTAGGTGGAGCTTCATCTTCACACTGCAGCTCTGAAAAAAAAAAGGACCTCAAGTAACAAGGTTTCTGAACCTGCCCCTGGCTATGGCTGTTCAAACAGATTGGGACCACCTGCCGTACATAACGACACTTTGGCTCAAAAGGCGGACATATGTTTTTTTTTTTTTGGGGGGGGGGGGTTTAAGTCACACAGTTATTTGTAATCAAAGGGACAAGTGGATATAGATGCATGACTCAAAGTTTCCAGGCCAGTTCACTGTACCCATGGCACGGAGCTCAGAAACGTGTTCTGGCCCAAAACGTTCTCTCATTTTTAATTTATATTTGTACAGATCAAAACATCTTCTGATCTCATTGCGCTCTTAATCACAAAGATATGCTAGAAACATTGTGAAAAGCACTTATGTCACCTAGTCTGCACTGCCCACTGCCGTGTAACCGAGTGACCCTCTCACTGACCAGCGCCCCCTCCAGACAGGTGGCATAGTGGTAGCCGCGGCCCATGATCAGCACACTCTTCTGCTGGTAGAGCTCTGTGGCCAACCGCTGGATCTCGTCATCCAGGCTCAGCACCTCCTTGATCAGTTCTGGAACGGGCAGACACACAGGCGCAGGATGAACACATGCACACATGCACCATGTGTCAAAAGACATGGATACCAAACGATTAGTCTGCTATTCAAAACGAAAGTACTGGAATCAGTGGTTTTGGCAGAAGGATGTCACTATACGAAGCGTCAACTAAATTTCACTGTGTTCTCAGTAAATCTAGAACTGTATTCTGCTTGACCTACAGACAGTCTGCTCTACAAAGGCGCACACGTCACCAGGTCAGGTCTGAATGCTGAATGCTGTCTGTCTGCTTCACCCAGAGCCAGGCAGGCTGTGTGGCACTGATCCAGAGATCACCATTTCAACACACTTCGGCTGACACGTCTTGCCAATCTCTCTGGGGCTTTCAAACGCAGCCTGCAAATATACAGCTGCAACTGGCGGGCCCAAAGCACCCCCACCCCACTCAGGGTAGACAGGGGGAGTCCTTAAATAACCCCACTGCATAAGGCCAGAGCAAAGCTCCCTCAGTCATCACATAAACATCAAGTGAGAAATTGATAATGCTTGCCAAGCTCCTTCACACGGGACCATGGAGGCGGTGGTGCAGGAGTCTGTGTCTGTGGGTGTGTACAAAGCTTTAAGCGCATGTATGAGTGCCTGTGGACACACGCCTTTAAGAGCATGGCTGTATGCCTGTGCTCGCAGGTGTGCAGGTACCGGGCAGCATGCGCAGGCCCTGGATGATCTCACGGCGCCGTGGCTGCATGGAGATCCGGTCAGCACACATCAGCAGCGCGAACATGATCAGGGCCACAAACTGGCTGGTGTATGCCTACAAGACAGGGAGAGAGAATCAGGAGGGGAGATCAGGGGGGACGTGCAGGCGTGCACAGAAGCAAACACCGCCACCTAAACTCAGACTGCAAAACAAACAGCTAAACAGGATGATATTTAAAGCTCACTGAGAGCCCATTATCATACAAGGACATTTTGCCACGTAACTCACAACTGCCACCTATCTACAGAGATCAGCCTTCAGCATGAGCTGTTATCCTCTGAATAATTCTCCTCCTCCTCCTCTTCCTCATGTGATTAAACAAACTGGTGATCTGATGCCGCTAGGGTGTGTTAGTATGAGCAGGTGACGTTATGGTGGGGATCCTCAGTGACTCCAGCCTTTTCCACCTCCACATCTCAGCTCCATCACTCCTGTGGGCTGCAGGCCGATTCTCCTCGCCATCATCTGGAGATAAACTATCCTAAACATTTCATAGCAAAGGATCTTTCTGTCTAGATCCTCAAGGTGTTCCATCACTGGTCAGGGTCTCACAGAGTGTCTGCATGCTCCGTTCATCCTCCAGTGCTGTAAGCCCCCCTGCTCCTCCCTCACAAAGATCCTGAAGGGATGTGAGCAGCCGCATGAGCGGCAACGCGGGTCCTGGGAGGTTGCCAGCCGTAGCCGTAACCCGAGGTCCAGCCATCCGGCCTGAGGCCGGAAGAGAGTGAGCTGCCCCGTTAGCCTGTCACACAAGATCCCAGAAACCCACACAGGACACAGGCCGGAGGTTCCATGACACCCACCTCTCGGTTCAGGAGGAGACGGAAGAGGGATGAAGTGAAGAGACAAAACCGACAAGCTGAATGCTGCAGTCTCGCAGCTCTCCAGACAGACCGTTCGAGCCCGATAGTCCGTCTGTCTGCATCGAGCAGCTTAATAAACCTCCACTGCTGGCCTGTTCATCCATTTCAACCAGCTCAATTTCAGCTATTAGCATTCATATAGTCATGCAAAAGAGTGTTTAAGATGTAAGAAAATGGGATCTGAATGAAGAAGCAGTGAGTGTATGAAAGCACATTCCCTCCTAAGAAGTGGATACACAGGATGGGATGGCATCCAGATGTGGAGGGGAGGCTACAGCACCTTTGGGACTGAGAAAGGCCCGGAATGAACGTCTTGATTCCGCTTACGCCAAGCCAAGCCTTGGCCCAGCTCCGCAGTTCTGTAATCAGAGATGGGCCCACGCTCACTGCAGCTGGTGCCTGTCGGCTAGCACTGGTTAGCTTACCTGGCATCAAGCAGTCACAGATCCTGCTGACAACGAGCAACTCCGGACCCCGCAGAGCCCCTCACCATCACTCAGAGGCCTACTAAGCAGGGACGAGCGACAGCTGTCCCAAATTCGTTCCTCAGTAAGAGGCCGGGGAACCCCTTTGCACTGGTTTCCTGCTTCAGCTTCTCGGCAAAGGTATGGGTTTGGGGGTCAGGAGATCAAGCCTGATGCCTCACCTTGGTGCTGGCCACGCCGATCTCAGGCCCGGCGTTGATGTGCACCCCGCAGTCGGTCTCCCGGGAGATGGAGCTGCCCACAGTGTTGGTGATGCCCACGGTGAGCGCCCCCCTCTCTTTGCAATAGTGCAGAGCCAGGAGACTGTCCGCAGTCTCGCCTGCAAGGTGTGAGTGTGGGGTCAGTAGGATCAGCGGGATGGGGGGTAGGCATGTGGAAATGCGGTGCCCCAAGGATCCACATGCTTCATATGGCACCGGCCTCCCAGCGGGGGAGGGGGAGGAGGGACAGAGGAAAAGAAGATGCCCCATCTGAAACCCCGACAGTGACACAAGCCTCATGGAAGAAGACATGGAAGCCAGATGGCACCAGCTTAAAAGGCAGGGAGGCAGCAGATATATCACAAAAGGCCTCCATCTTTAATCCTTACGTTGGCTTATCTACAGAGTAAAATCAGCGGAAAATCACCTGACAAATGTGCCCTGCCAGGCACCGTCAGCGAATGAGAGATGGGGGACTCTGTGCCACAGTGTTTGCGCTATGGTTACGATAGTAACCTCAAATCTGACTGGTCGATAACCATCCACTGGTGTAATCCTACAAAACTGCATGTGAAGAGGCATCTGCATGACCTGACAACACTAAGCAGCTTGGGGAAAAAGAAACAGCATCTCTCACCCGATTGGCTGATGAAAAAGCACACATCATCACGGAAAACGGGCGTGTTCCTATCCAGGAAATCGCTGGCCAGCTCCACCATGACGGGTAGCTCCGTCAGCTCCTCCAGCACCTGTCGGGTCTAATGGGAAGACGGGGCGCAGGTCAGCGTGACCACGGCTCCGCACGCACCACACATCACACGGCGTGATGATGCAGGGGGCACTCACCGCTACACCCGCGTGGTAGCTCGTCCCGCAGGCGATGAGGATGAGCCGTCGGCACCGCTGGATCTCCTTGATGTGGTCCTTCAGGCCGCCCAGGATCACTGTGAATGCAGTGGCAGGTCAGCCTGCACCTAGGTGGCGCCCTTACGCCGACGTGTGAGACACGGAGACCCCCGGCCTATGGCCAGTACAGCTGCTTGAAGACGCCCTTCAAGTCATTCCATTAACACAGAGGCAAGCAAAATAAAAAAAAAATCAAGTAGTGGAATTTGAGAAAGAAGAGATGGTTTAAATTGGCCTGGCTGCATGTGAGCTCATTCACAAAGAAAGAGTGTTTTTTCAGAAAACTGCATTAGCAAACACTGCAGCTTAATTTGATTGCTGCCTGTGACTATGCTTGACAGTTTAATATGGTTAATCAAAAGGTTTATTTCATTGCATAATTTCAAATTTTACACATTTCAAATTTCATTCAAGCCACTGAGATAATATATGCTGAAAATCTCATTTTTGTACAGTGAATATAAAGATAAAAGTTTTTAAAATAGTCCTGGTTTTAATTTACAAGCTAAAAACTTTAGCCATGGTCGTATCCATGGCAACATCTCATATTTTACAAAGCCTAAAAATCTGTGAAATCCTGGGTCTCTGCAGATGCCCGTCTCCCTGACCAATCAGATAAAGACTTTTTTTAAGTTCCGAGAGCTTCAAACAGTTACACTGGGGGGCAGGAATTAAAATCTGAATTTACTATACGAGTTGATTATCTTCTACCATATGCACTTCAGATTTGCTTTATTCGTAGGGGGTCACGTCAGACATAGCAGGCAGCTTCTCTTCACAACAGAACACAAACACACCTAAATCATTTCAGCTGTTTGCACCAGATACAATCCCCCCCTCTTCCGAATGGACCAGCAGCACCGAGCCAGTGTGCCGCTACGGCAAGTGAATTACGTCATGTTTCCACTGCCGCTCAGCAGTGGGTCCTTCCCACAGGAAGCTGGCCCCCTCTTTTCCGGGGTATTATATACCACCGGTGTCAGTCACTGTATGAAAGACTGGCACTTAGGGTGAAGAGCGGCATGAACACGTGTGGTTAAAAAAAAAAAAAAAAAAAACCTCCGGATGGTTCCACAGTGATTTCAGAATTGCTGTACTAGAAGTCGCCAGATGACTAATGAGGAAAGAGCCTCTTGAATGTGCCAAATTAGCATCATACACATCCAAAAAAATGTTACCGTGGGCATACTTGCCAAGATTGTAATCGATTCTACAATGACACCAAAAGCACAAGGGTTTTCATAAGAACAATAATGCTTAACTTTTGTTCTCCTCAGAAAGTTGCTATGGCGACTGGGACTAGATGCTGGCGTTTGGTTGCTGGATTTTCTTTCAAGCATGTATATACAGTGCATCTAACTGATGGTGGCACTGCAGCGCCCCCTATAGGCCAAATGTGTCCCTTTATAGTAAGAATGGTATTATTTGGGTGCAACGCAGGAAAGAAGTGAGCTGTTGGCTGCCAGGCTGTTCGGGATGCATTTTAAGCACAACTGAATGGCTGGCAAATCCAAGCACAAAATTTGCACCTAAAGTGGTTTATGTATGAGCCTGGAGTGCAGGTAGCAAAACTGCCGATGGCCTGTGACCTGGAAAGTTACCAGATTACATCTCAGAAGCCCACTGAAGCTGAATCGCTTCTATGAATGTATTTAGCTTGAAAGCAGCATAAAAGGTTTAAGCCATTTCCATCCAGCCTGAACAAAGCTACAAATCCAATAGGTCCCAGCGTTCTTACCACTGTTGTCGTCAAAGTTGACCCTTCCCCTCATGGTGTTGACGACGGACTCTGGCTGTTCGAAGATCTCCTTCTGCATAAAGGAACTGTAGTTTCCTGTAGGGAATCACAAGCCACAAAAAAACGACAATACCACAAATTTCCAATCTTATTTAATCTACTTGTTAATACAACCATAATATAATATTTTTTCCTGTAGAGGCCAGTTTGCCACAACTCATTCCAGTAATGTGTGGACACCACCATTTGGAATAGCCACAAAAATTAATGTGATAGAACAGGGAATAAAACCCTTTTGAGTGTCATTCTGTACTAGTTCTTACAAATAATTGAAAACATCAGATATGTTTTCAGTCTGCTGCCTATTCAGAGCTACGTAATAACCCTTCTAGGAAAACAAAAACGGATTCCAAGAAGCCCCATTTAGCAGACAAGAGTAACTGCCTGCCTCTGACTAATTTGGGTCATGTGAATTAGTTACTTCACCAGAAGCCTCAGGAACACAGCTAGAAAAGAAGAACTTTGAATGAGCAAACAGTGATGGAATTTTAACTAAATTCAGTGCCAAGTCAGGTCACACAGAGCCCTCTGGTGGTTATAAAAGGAATAGAGGTCACATGCAGAATCATCATTTCTGCTATAAAGGTGTGCATTCTTGTAAAACCTTGCATTATGCAAAATAACAGGGCTTATGGGAAAAAGAGGGTTGGGCCAGATAATGGTTTGGTTAGATATTGAGTAAATTGCTACATGTAGTACATTCAAACCACCTCCATTCATCCTTTTTCCACTCACTTAAGGCAATGCAGTAGATTATGTGAAAATTAACAGGGGGGGTCAGGGGTATCTCCCCCCGCAAAAATGATACAGGTGTATCTAGATACATGGTCTAAGACACAATACAAAATAAGACATTTAAAATGGGTAACAGGACAATTTGATTCACTAATTTGATTAAATGAGACACACTCGAGTCAGCTGATTGGATATGGTTTAGATCAATTCAACAGTCCTGAAGTGTCATACTAACGAAATTAAAATATATTCAAAAAGTTTTTCAATACAAGTCACTGTTTTGCACTTCAAAACACCAACTGAAGTTGATCTCAACATGAAAAAAATGTTACAGAAACCAATTTATCATCTCCTTACCCATAATGACCAAAATGTGAGCCAGATCTGGGGTTTTTAAAATGATGAACACACAGCCTCTCAGGCTAGAACATAGGTAGAATATAGAATACATTCCATGACATTCTGTGAGACACATTCTGTGCCAACTTCACAATGACTTGTTCTTCTTCCAGCAGTTTTGCAGGAACTCTGTTGAGATTCCCG
The DNA here is from genome assembly GCA_026777985.1 of Mormyrops attenuatus. NCBI lineage: Eukaryota > Metazoa > Chordata > Actinopteri > Osteoglossiformes > Mormyridae > Mormyrops > Mormyrops attenuatus. Next base: position 12,425,286 of record JAODKC010000044.1, on the reverse strand, counting down.
ATTTAAACCTACCTTCGTTATGCCCCTAAAAACAAGCACTTCCTGTTTTGACACAATATGACACAAGCTGAGCATGTGGCCTGACTAACCTGAGTATCGAGTGTATTCACATCGGCTCACTCTGGGACGTTACTCCACATTACCACACAAACACGTCAGTGCTGACATTGCATACAAGCCCACATCTCTCCCCTGTTTACCAATCACATATGAGCATAACAGCAGAATTGCTTGCGCATTGTGCTCATTTTTAATTTCAGCAGCTGCTGATATGTACTAATGGAATGAATACATCTGTAGAGCGTACAACAGCCTGAAGAAACCGTATAAAGGCACGTTCATTGAAAAACTAGGCTGTTAATAGATTTTAGGCTGTGTAGTGCACTCCTGCTTGTCTGAATCAAGCTCCATTCAGCTAAATTTCCACAATAACGGTTAACTAAAGGCTCCTGTGAAGGTTTTGGCTGCTCTCAGGATTGGTTTTGGGCTTAACCCATTCCAGACATTCTTCAATTCTTTCTCTCTGCATGACCAACTGCTAAGTGTTCCCATTTCGTCCAAAATCAAATGTAAAAAAATAAAAAACAAAACAAAACAGGCTTTGTTTAAGCTTCATATACAGCCAGTTTTCTCCAGGGCTTCATAGCACTAGAACTGTTGGGGCACAGTAACATTATTTATGAACGCTTACTGGCTCAACGCTGATTAAAACGCACTGAGCGGCTGCGGAGAACCAAACAGCCTTCACTCTGGCAATCCAGACAGAGATACCACAGTGCAGTGAACAGGGTGAGCAGAAGGATGGACCTCTGCACGAGCGATAGCCGTGCCAGCTTCCTCCTACTAGGAGAATGACACTGAAAGCAGGAAGGAGACAGTAGGAGATAGCCACAACTGTAGTGACCTGGGATGTACAGCGGATAGTTTCTCCTGGCAAGTTCGGCACTCTTGCTGAAACACCCTTTAAAAAATACAGGCTGTTTTTCCAAATATTTCTGCCAATTATTACACTTACATTTGTCTGTTTGTAATGCCTCTAATGCTGCTATGTCTACTGTAAGTGCTTTGGGAATTACCATTTTCCCTGCCGGGAAGAGACTGCACAGGAATAAACTGAACTGCAAATCCCAGAAGGCCACACTCTGTGGTCGACACCATGGGCGCGGACATACCCTTCATGATCTGCTGTAGCTCCATCTGCAGGGTCTGGATGGCACGTGCAGGGTGGTCCCCGGCTGTGCGCTTCATGCGGTGAATGGACAGGCGTCCGTCCGTCACCGCGGCCACGTCGTCGTCCTCCAGGAAGATGACGCGGTTGGTGTGCTCAATCACTGCGCTGCCAGGAGACCGCAGGTGCCACGTGGGGGAGAGAAACGTTATTACACTATGCCGTATTACCCTGAATATAGTCGAAGTGCCTTCCAAAACCCAATGG
>JAODKC010000044.1:12405433-12421468 GCA_026777985.1 Mormyrops attenuatus | reverse complement strand
CCCCCCCCCCCCCCCCCCCCCCCCCCCCCCCCCCCCCCCCCCCCCCCCCCCCCCCCCCCCCCCCCCCCCGCCACGTGATCACAACCAGAGAGACGCGGGACATCAGGAGGTGTCAGTGTTGCTGCATCACCCCCGACTGTTAATTATACGGAATAGTTCACGTCACAGAAAACAAAGTTTCTGAACTGCATGTGTGGGCAGGTACTGAAAACCTGGTGCAGCATAAACCAGAAAGAAGAAATTAGTAACACACAAAGGAAAAAAAAAAAAAAAAAAAAAAGATATGGTAAATAAATACGCATGAAAAGTTACAGTGCAGGGTAAGGAGGATTCCTCCAGGAACTGACAATAGCAGCTTCAAAGGTAATATGAAATCGTTTCATCTGGATTTGCATTTGGATTCAATATTCATATGACTGCTGTGTGAAGCTGGTCCACTGTGGACCATTTCAGCACTGGCAGAGAGCACTAAGAATTTATTATGGTGCAAAAACAACCACAGCATTTGTTCAACACTGAAAACACAATGGGTTAGAATGGAAAAAAAATCTCAGGAACAAACTTAAGGGGTAAAGAAGCACGGGTTATTAATAACTTCTGTGTACATAGACATGGAAAAAGACAGGCTTACTGTGGATTTCCTCGTCCAGGGCTTTCACTTTCCCACGCTGCTTTATCAGGTGAATAGCCTTGGAATTGGTTTCCCATTCTTTGCAGTTCCCCCCATCGATGCCGACGCCTAACAGAGAGAGAGATCACATGAAGAAACATTAAATGGACATTACATTTTTAAAGACTTCAAGACAGAATCCAACAGGGAACCACTTCAACCACCACCACTGTGTAGGACCCACCTGGCACTCATTACCACTCTGACCAGCAGAATCATAGCACCCACCCATGAAGAGAACCAGAGAGAAACTTTGCACTCCAGATAAATCAAGGTTTCAGCACCAAAAATGCCAGATATCACCCACCCCCGTAGGGGTGCCCGATGCTCTCACCTGCAGAGTCATATCCTCGGTATTCCAGGCGCTGTAGACCCTTGATGAGGATCTCCAAGATCTCGCGGCGCGTCCGCGGCACGTGATAGTTCAGGTAGGCGAAGATTCCTGTGGAAAAAATAACAGAAGGACATCATGGGTGGGTACCGCACAAGTATCCACAGAGTAAAGGCAGAGAATGCCAAGACCAGACACCCTTTAACAGGGCTAGACTACAATTCAAGACTGACTCAGTGCCAACATGCAAATCAGGGCTGATGAACCGCCCTGAGTAATCCATTTTGTTTTGATGTCCATTGCTGACGTCATGCTATTTCATACAAATGTCGCCATCACAAACAATCATATCCAATTGATAAAATAAGACTGATAAAGTTTCCAGTCTTTCCAGTTAAGGGCCAGAAAAATACCACACCGCAAACCACCCCTCACGTTTGTTATCTACCCACAATCTTTCCAAAAGCATTTCCATGAATATCAATGTTAACGTAATGTTGATGCAGACACTTCGTTGCAACAAAAGAAATTAATGTTAAAGAACCAGAGTATTTTCAAGGTCTAGTCCTTCCAGTTCCTCGGAAAGTAAGTAGACAGTGACTCAGCACACTATGTTGATGCATTACTGGAAAGTAAAAAAAAATAAAAAACGTAGAAGAAGTATGAAGAACGCAAACAGCACCTGTGCTATGCTCAAAATTAAAAATACTGGTTGAATGGGCTTTTAAGACACTGAATCACAGGTCACAGCATAAAAAAAGCTTGCCAGCAGAACTCCTCTTTTGCCCAGCCCTCTGCTGGTCAACAGTGATACACCTTATGGGATGAACAGCATACTATATTAATGAAGAGGATCTTTATAAAATACTGCCCGCAGACAACACAAGACTGAAAGAAAGACAAGTTACAGGAGGACTAGGCACCTCTGCTCTCCAAGTCAGCCACACCACACTCAGAATTAATTGGGAATACGGGGGAGACATCGGCCTGAATGGCAGCCATGCACCTGGTCTCCTTCCGGAGGGGCAGAACAGAGGTCCAACTGAGAGCAGGGAGGGAAGGTTGGCCCAAACAAGGTGGCAGCAAACAAAAGCCCTCTTTGTGTGGGAGGAGGGGAGGGTCCTAATGTGGTGAGAGGCACATACAGGAGGGCCATGTTCCAAACACAGACCTTGCATCATCTCCTGAAGATGCTGTTTGTAAAACGGTTAGAACCCTCAAACGAATCCAGATGAGTGATACAATTTATTTATTCATTTTTTTGGGACCAGACAGTACAGCTCTTTCCATCTGATGCCAAACTCCCTGTCATCTTTATCTAAACCTGAGTTTTATTAGCTCATATGCCTGCTAAATTAACAAGACCCATTTACCTCCTACACACACACACACACACACACACACACACACACACCTTAGGCCCCTCCCAAACAGCAAAGGAACGCACTAACAGAGAGTGAATCAATACACTTCTCTGTGTGAAGCTTGTGACACAAGTCTTTAAGCCTGGGTAAAACAGGGTAAAAATCTGTAACTGATGTATGACAATAACCGGCTTATAAGACTCCACAAACAACTATAATTAAAGTACCTGTGCAATACAGAACATTATAGAATACTGACTTCATACTGGATGAATATGGAAGAACGCGTTTTCCTAATCTGCATTTTCTCCCTAATATAAAGCGCATAATTATACTAATGACAGAAGGAAGAATTAATTCAATTATTGATATATGCAACTAAATAAGTCAGGAAAATTGATGTTAATCTACCGGTGGGGGGGTTACAAAAGCTTGCCCAGCTTCAGTTAAAAGACATTTTTATACCTCCATAGAGAATATTCTAATAAATCCTACACCAATGTATAAGTTAAATGAACAACAAAATGCATCACAGTATACGTAATACATAATATACTGCTGGTTTTCCCCATTCATTTTTTAAATTAACGTTAAACGCGGTCTGGCCGCATCTTGCCATCATTACATACATCCTCAGACAGATAGGCAGGGTACAGCGACTACAACGTTAACTGGGACCACAATAGAAAACAGTAGATACACGTTATAAGACTGAATGCATCGCCGCTGCACAGCACCCACCCTGAGTCATACTCAATGCAAGCGGCATTAACATGGCTAACGAGAGCTAGCGGGAGTATCTTCAGCACGCCTGTGCACCTAGTTAAAAAGCCGGCGCGTATCGCAGGGGGAACAACAAACAAGCTAGCAGAGGCATGGGAATATAGGATGATATGTCGTTTTTTCCTTCGCTTGGTTGGTGACGCTAATGGTAACCCGAAACACGGTAAACACGTTAGCAGGCTAGCTAGCTACCCAAGAGAGACACTAAGGACCCATTCATAGCTAACCACGGCTAGGCTGTAACAACTGAATGACACTATGGTTTATTCAAAACAAACATAAATATCTGCAAACTGATAAACATATTATTATTTTTCTCTTTATCGGGACAACTTCACTTACCACACATGACTACGTCCCAGTCTCCAACTAAAAATCTAGTTCCTTTTCGGAATGACTATAGTACACTAGACCCGCCCTCTAAACTTCTATTGGACAGAAGCCAGGGCGCGCCTTAAACGAGACCTTCCGATTGGCCCGGAGGTTGTCATTCTGGACACTACCTGTCGACGACGGCAATTGAGACGTGGCAGCAGGATACACACATCCGTAAGAGACGCCGGTGACCCGGCCGAGAAGACCCGCCCCTCCCCCCGAGTCCGGCGTCAGAAAAACGAGCGCTGTCGGCAACCGTGTCAGAGTCACGTGTTTTACAATAAGGACCCCAAGAAAGTCACTGGCAACACGTTAACGTGTAATGAATGTCGCTTCACACCGATATTAACATTGCCTCGTCAGTGCGATTCGATACCGTGAACCATAGATGAAAATCTGAACGAAGCACATGTCCATTACAGTAACCAAACTAACAACCCAGAATAGTGTATAATATCCCAGTAATGTTTAACACTACTAGCGCTTTATATGCTCCATACGTAACTTTTAGTTATTAGCTTATTTGCCAGTGTCTTGTGCTTCTGGAGATTGTCCATTTATACAACCCTTTTCTACACCCTCTTGTCCTATTCAAAGTTGAATTAAACTGAATTAAATTTTACTGGAGTTAAGAGCAGTTCCTAAAATTAACCAAGTGAATTTTATTCATGAAGAGGGATGAATAAAAAGTGTTTAATCTCAATCACTGTGAATTATTTTTTACTTTATTAAACAATCTATGAATTAGCATTTGCATTATTGCTCTCTTAATATTCACAAATCTTATACATTTTCAGACAGCATGCTTTCTTATCCTGTAATACTTCGCATGAAAAGTTACTAGAGTACTTTGTAAATACACCTATAGTTTGAATATCCAAATATCTGCAAATCATTTTCTGATGAATAATTTTATGAGACAACAAAGAACAAGAGACTAAGTGTATGTGACTATTTCTAGTGACATTCTCTTCGTATTTGCTTCTATGGTCATCATGGAAAACAATTTGAGGACCTTTACTTCTTTCAGTATGGTTTGCACCAAGTAATGTTATAAAAATGAATGTGGAAAATATTGTTGGCCGGTTTTACAAAAAAAAAAAAGCAGAAAAGCCAATATAAAGCTAAGGTTTTAGTCAAGAATATCACTGCTGCTAAGTTCTCCACTCGACTGACAGATAAAGTATGTGTGCTAAGTCACAGACCAGGAGGGACATCACTCCAGTGCTTTGTCCACACGCAAATGTCACTGCTGCTTGCTCAGCGATCTCATACACGAAGCACAGCTGTGGTCTTCCAAGCGAATACGCCACACTGCTCCCAATAGTCTGAAATGCATGCAAGGAGGTCGCTGTAGGTTTTGAGACGTCTTTGAAGGCAGGCCGATGATGGCAGTGTCAGGATGCAGAGTTAGGACTGGCTGCCAAAACACTCATGCCTGTGCACCCTGCTCCGCTCCATCATCATCATTCACCTGCAACCACACAAGAAGGGGTCAAGACTCAAATAAGCAGACAGGGTAGCCAGCTTCACGAAGTTCAAGCCTTGTCCAACCCCAGCCTGTGTGAGAGTACTCACCTGCTCCACGCCCTCTACATCTGGAACGTAGAACTGCAGCATGTTCTGAATGCCTCTCTTCAGCGTCACGATGGAGCTGGGGCAGTTGGTGCAAGAGCCCTGGAGCTTCAGCTTCACGATGCCGTCCTCGAAGCCGCGGTACAGCACATCGCCGCCGTCCTCCTGCACTGTTGGCCTGCGGATGGAAAGCCCGGTCTGAGCTACGAAAATGTGCAGATGGAGCACCGGATCATCGCCCCCTCGCCGCTCCCTACCTGATCCGAGTGTCCAGCAGCTCTTTGATCATGGCGACCACCTCGTCGTCATCCTCACAGGGGGCTGCAGAAACACAAATGCGGGCGCCGCCCATGACCAAATCCAAGCTGGGAGACCAGTTTCAAAGTGTAAGCCAATAGTTCTCAACCCTGTACATACCACCCCCACCAGAATATTTTCATTCCAACCCACACTGTTTTCGACCTACCATATTCATTATTAGCCTATTATGGACCATTTAAGCCTGATTGAGAACCACTGGCATAAGAGGACAAGAGCAGCGCTCAAAGCTGGGAGCTGTAACCTGTATCCGGCCGAGGTGTGTCTTCATTGACGACAGGCAAACCCGACGTGAAGAAGTCCATAACAGTAGCAAAAACATCAGGCTTAATCACTTTCCACTCAATATCTATATCTGTCTGTGGGAGTGACGGAAAAAAACAAAACATTTTAACTGTTAGCCAGCTGCACACTTTCCTTTAATTTTAATACCATTTAAAAGTCCGATTCTGATCATACACGACCCAGTTTATTTTGTAAACAGAATCGCTGACTTAGGCTGTGACTCAGCATATTACCTTGGTAATAGTGATAAAATCTGGGCCCAGGAAAACACTCTTCACACCGTCGATTCTGAAGAGCTGTCTAAAAGAAAGTGGAGCGAGAGGTGCAGAGTCAGCCCAAGAACTGAGAATGTGCAGAATGTGAAAACGGCATTTAACAGATTGTTTTTCCATGTTGCCGTCTGGTAATTTTCTTTTTCTACAGAACAGTAGTTGGTCTGTAAGACCTTGAAATATAAACGAGAAAATAAGAGTCTGTGTTTTATTTTAAAAGGGGAAGCCAAGGTTATTTTATCACTTGGACTCCATATATTATTGCACACATCTTAAATTATAAAGATTCCACCATATTCATGCTGAAGTAGGTTCTTGTTAATGATGTGCTGCACCTATCAACAGTTGGTAATCCCTGTTAAAGAATCTTGTGAATTTTCTGTTGCTAAATCGCTCAACTCTTCGGACCAATTCCTCAAAATAAAAATAGTTTTTCCTCAGTTGAAATGTCCTTATTAATCATTTGAATGGTACAAAGTCATATGCTTGTATACCTAGCCAATGGGGAGCAGTGAGCATCACGGGGGCTGGCGAAATCCAGCGTTCCTCTTTCCAGCACCATACGACCTGGCAGGAACTTCAGGCTGTTTGGATTTGGAGTGTCTTGGGTCTGAATGAACATGGTCCTCACTACAGATTGGGAGGAAAAAAAAAGAAGACTTTTCATGCAGCTTTCATTGGCCCCGTTACATTTTCACAATGCCTCTGGGGGGAGGATAGTGTTGCTTCTATCAGTAATGTGCTGCCTTATTTAAAAAAAAAATTAAAAAAAATTGCTGCCATAATGAAATCTCCATGATTAAAATGCAAAGAGTGATAAGTGGAAAAGACGCAATTCGTACCTCACCAGACGACCAAACACAAACGCACAAACTAGTGTGCCGCCAAAATACGAGAATAAAATTCCCATAGAAACATACTGTGACATTTTCAAGTTGTGGAATTTACCATATTTCAGAGCAATGGGGGCCAGTCATTCCCATTACCCAGCATACCACTTCCATTACCCACATAATTATTGCATCACTGATGATCTACTGTACTAACCTGGAAAATATGTGGTGGGCATAAGTGGCCATCTTGTTTTCCTCCCTTTTTGTGTTGCCCAAAGCAGCCTTGGACCTTGATAATCCTGAAATGATCTGGGAATGATCCTATGTGGAGAAAAGGCATGGACAAGTTTAACCAAACATTTACCTCTGAAACCCAAAGTTCACACTAGGGTAGGTCTTTTTGGGCCTGTTATGCAGAGCAAGAAACTCTTTATCCACTTAGTTAGGGTGACCAGATAATCCATGTCAGGGAGGACACTGTGAGCTACTTCAGGTTTTACAAACTACCTTCAAATTGAAAGGCTCCTGTGCTCAGCTAAATAGTTCAGCTCTTCTTGCACTTTGACTGGTTCGTTTCCTTGACTGAAAAACTCATCCAGCTGTTTCATATTAACATTAGTGACACATGATTATAGGAGACCAATAAGCACACAGCAAGAACTCAGTGCTAAAGTGAAATCCGGGTCCTCTTAATTGAAATGGTAATTTACAATTCCTGTCCTAGCTCAGAGTGTCCTCCCTGACATGGGTTATCTGGTTACCGTATCGAAGCTTGATGTATTCCACACACTCTAGGATTTACCTTGCCGTAAAGGGGCACGTATAAAAGTTATGGAAACATTAACATGACACATGCATCAGATAAGTTCGAAGAGTTTACGGAGGTGGTAAAAGTGCCGAAAACAACACACCAAAGCAACTTGTAAAAACGCAAAGCCTGTGTTGTGCACTGACTCAGTCGGTTCAATGGTCATACACGCCATCTCTTCGACATCTTCCATCTTTTCTGCGTTATTCTAATTTCGGCGAATGTGAGTGTTTCTCTACAACACGAAGAAACACCGCCAACTAGCGTTTGGCGGTAAAATTGCAGAGGGGACAGAGATACACAGACACTTGCGCAGGCCACGGCGTAAGCTCTGCGTAGAGCATACGAAGAACCATAAATCAGGCGTGATTGTCTGGGGATCCCTGTTATTTATAAAGGATCGGGCATACCGTGCAGGTATGGGCCGTGCACAGCCTGCTAGCCCCCATGTTCATGTTATATACGTCAGAGCGCCGCGCCAACGAACACTCCGAGCGACTCCATGTGTGTATGAACAGATATCGCTCCCATGCATCTTCATAAACGATCAGATACTGAGTTTCGGCTCAATGCATGCAACTAATCGACATGTACTTACCGCCTCGATATAAAGCTGGCAACAGGCAGTAGCAGGCGGAGCCGCCTGTAGGACGCCATGTTCAGGCGGAGAAGCGTCTCGTGACGCAGTTCCTTTCAGCCTGGGCCAAAAAGCCCGGAACTTTAACCCTTTGTATGCCTAGGTCGACAGGCAGTATGAACAGACATTACCCTTTAAGATGAGGCTTAAGTTTTAAATTCCGTTAACTTAGTACAATTACCGTATTCAATAGTAAATTTTATCCTTATAACGTTGCACTAAAATTATGCAGTGTTGCCGACTTTGGTCAGCGGGCTGGCATGTGATTTTCAATTCGAGACAAGTCTGCACATGTCCAGTATGTAACAATTATATTACATTTTGAAAAGTCTGTATGGTTTGCAAACTAGCCCAACGCCGTTGATGCAGCTAATTTTAGGTTTATACTGGAATAATACAGATTTGCCGTAATATTTCTTACGTTTGTGTGAGTAAGAAAGAGTAGCAGGTCAGAAGCGTGAGAGTTGGCGACCCCGATTGTCTAACAGTGGCTGTAATCTACACATGTATTTTAACAACTGTAGGGGGCAGCATGATGGAAAAGTATTCAACACTGCTTGGGATTTGGTTCTTTACTTTAGTGTGGAATTTTTAAGTTGTCCCCAGTACCGTATACGTTTCTCTTACAATCCAAGCATTCTGTTAGATTAAATGCAATCTCTAAATCACCCATAGTGTATGATTGTACATAGTGTACCGCTTTACTTCCAGGGACAGACTTCCCATAGGTGACCAGGAGAAAAAGAGACTTTTGAATCCAGCCTCAACCCCAGTTTGTGGAGTTTTCATGCTACCCTCCTGTTTTCATTTAAAAAACTTAAAATTTCCATTCGTATGAGTGTGAGCCGTACAATGGCCAGGCCCCCCATCCAGGAAGTCCTGCCCTTTAGGGGACTGTCACCAAGCTCTCTGACACCCCTAGGAGTTGAGTTTCGTCCTTATGCTGCAGTACATTGTTCTAAAATCCTCATATAGAAAAAGAAACTTTGAAACTTGATTAAAATTGGCAACAGACAAAATAAATGCAATCATTTATTTAATGTTCTTTATAATACACGACTTGCCATGACAGCAATCAGCAATTCAACAAAGGCTTTCTGTGACAGTTTTCAAAAATTCACAAAGTGCTTTGGGTTACTCAAGTATATTTGACAAGTGCCTTCAGATTCAGCAGTCAGAGGCTACGTGTCTACAATCCCCACTTTCCAAATCAGCAGAGTCTGTTTTCTGTATAAATACTCAGAAATTATAATGTAAAGACCATTTCAATACACAGCAATGTCAAGTCAGGGAAGCTTGTAAAGGTAGACTTATTTGCCATCATCTCTTCATTCAAGTTGTGTGCAAAGATGAACTGTTCAGGAGACTGTTCAGGGCTCAGTATTCTAACATTCAAAAATATAAATGCAAATAATTATTGGGAGCATAGCTGAGACCCTTCCGTCTTCCCTCACTGTTTAGTAGTACTACCTAAGGCCATGTGTACAGAATCATGCCACCTGTCCTCCTTGTTTGACGGTGTAGTAAACGGGTACAGTAGATGTTTGCAAAGCACTTAAGGACCCTGTGAAGCAGAGGACAATGCCTGGATTGTCCCTTCAGTAAACTGGACAACAGTGGCATCACGGTGTGCTTGGTTTCAACACAGGAAAACCGTGCACTGTACATTCATATGGCCTCATCCATTCAGAGTGATTCAGAGTGTATTAATTAGTTAAAATTTAGGGGTATTGCCATGTGTAGCATAAACCAAGGTGAATACTCAGTTTGCATACTGGGGGGGGGGGGCAAAAAATGGTTCTAGGAGGAAGTAACACAGGACTTATGGTGATGAAAACCTATAGAAAAACAGCTGATGCCAGACAGTCCTCCTGCTGGTATCCAGCCGTCCTTCCAAATTCTATACTAAGAAAGGAAATCTGCAAAATCAAAATGAATCAATGAGGCATGTTTCATTAAAATTCCAAAGTAAGCACCAGCTGCCATGTGCCCAAGATGAAATAAAATCACTTTCAGAGGCACCATAAATGAGGGCTTTAAAGGGCCATGTGCACCGCTGGGGGTGGATACATTAAAACAGAAAAAGGGGCAGGAATATTATTAGCAAGTCAATCTCGTCATCCTTTAGCATTGTTTGGTATATGTTAGTTACATTATTTAAGCGGACACACTAAGGAAACCACTAGCAGAGAATTAAAAATTGTCTAAGCCACTCTTTCATGTGCAGGAGCATTTTACAAACAGCACAAGTAAATATCAGTATGGGTTCTGAAGATCAGAGGGAATGGAAACAAAATCTGATAAGGTTTCAAATGACCTCATATCATTTAATATCATTTAATCCACAGTCTACTGTGCAAAGGAGAGTGCTATCAGTGTTTACTTCATGATTGAACGCACAAAAAACAAAAGGTAAACTATTCTGAGCAGCACTGTCCCATCTAGGGAACCAAATGTTCAAGAAATCTTGAGTGACTTGTTCAGCAATCAGGGTCTTGTTGACTAACAGAGGTGGCTGTACCTAGATCAAGTGGTGAGGGATGGAGTGCAGCACCAACAACGAGATGGAGTCACATGGTGTAGACAGACTGAAAGGAGGGTGCAGATGCACAAGATCAACAACTGTTTCTGCATTAATGGCTAGAATTTCACAACTACTACCATCAAACATTCTACCTTTTGTTCCAATATCGGTTTCAGAATTTGTGAAAATGTTGGGCTGGAAGTGATGGTGCCACCGATAGCGCACTGCAGATACCGATAGCTGGTGTAGCCATTTTCCTTTTCAGAGTTGATCCTGCCCAGTCCCCTGTCTTTAGAGCTTATCCTGTGGACCTTTATGGTGAAAGGGTGCAGCAATAAAGGGATCCACAGCAGCAGCCTCTGTAGTCCATGAGGGCAAAGGACCTGCAGGGCTTGGCCCCATGGCACCCAATCTGGCCCCAGAGGGCAATGGATGTTGGAACCCCATCAATGACTGGGGTAGTGGGGCCTCGAAATGGCGGGAATACTTGGCCAAGGCTTGTGGACGTATGGGGTGGGAAGGTGCTTGGCCCAGGTAGGCTTGCTCATGACCAGGGAGGTGGACAGCAGAACGTACTAGGTGCTGTACGCACGGCTGGGAGTGCTGCTGCAAGCCTCTGGCCGTCTCCTTCCTCCTGCCAAAAGGGGCCTGTAGGAAGATGTCAGGCTCCTGAGCTGGGGCAGGGTGCCGTAGGAAGGGTGCTTTGGCAAACACGTCACTACCCTCCTCGTGTCCAGTTCCAAAGGGGGCATTTGAGAAGACGTTAGGTGGAGCGTGTTGCTTCCTGCCTGGTTGGGGAGGCAAGAGGTGAGGGGAAAAATGCTGGTGCTGGTGCTGGGGGAATAAAGAGGGCTGGTAGATCTGGTGGTCTGGTTCCTGCTCGACTTCAGGGACTTGGTCCTCCTCCTCCTCGGAATCTAGTAGCAATGGCCTGGAGCCGCTGGAGTCCAGAGCTACACCTTCATCGACTTGCTCCTCATCCTCCTCTTCCTCACTTGAGTGCACACAGCCCTGGTCTATGCCGTCAATATCTCCAGGCACCTCACGTCCTCCTTCACAAAACACACTATAGCCATTGGTCTGCCTCTGGAGTTCTGGGGAGCAAAGAAGAGATGATAGTAAGAGGGTTTAATATTCAGATGAAACACAGTTTAAAACACACAACCCCCCGCCCCCTCCCCGCACACTGGAAACGGCATGTAAATTCCACTGCAAACCTCAAAAAGCACACAAGTGGAATCACTGGAACAAATCCTCTCAGCGACCAACAAAACATCAGGTAATGTGACACAGCACTCATTTCTCATGAAACAAGGAGGAAAAGTACTTGTATGAAAATGCACAATCCCATACCAGCTCTCAACAGAAGTATACTAGCCAACGCTCTGTAGACAGTCACATACTATGTGCACTAACTACAACAATGAGCTACTCACTTCAAACAACTACAACAGACTAGTAGCCTTGTTTCCACACATTTCTACTGTCAGTCCACAGTATGTTTCCCACAAAGTTAAGCACATCTATAACCCATTACTTCCTTCTGCTCTACAAAGATGGCTTCCATCTGGATTAATCTGACTGAAGATCAGTCAGAACGGATGACCATTTCCAAAGGTCGTCTAGATCACCGTCTTTGATTTTTCTGAAGCATGGGTGAAACACAGAGGTGGACTTCATTTTTAGAACGGTGACCTCGTGGAAACAAGGAGGACTGAGGGGACTGTCCAGGTCCCCTCAGAGTCTGCGTGACAAACACAGTGGGAGGGAGGAGAGGGAGAGAGAGCAGAGCACAGCATAGGAGAGGCAGAGGCAACCTTACCTGGACAGTGATGTGAGCAGAGGTTAGCCAGCATCTCCAGGAAGGCAGGGTTAGTAGCAGCCCGCTAGGACAGAGCCCACAGTCAACCACAGTGTGGGGTGATGAGATAGTCAGATAGAGCTTGTGTGTGTGCGCGTCTCTCTCTCTACTAAGGCTTATGGTGACAAATACGAGAAAGTGCCCCAGCAAAGATGAGCATTTTCCTCTAGGAGATTCTGCAATGGCTTTCCTAAAATTTCACAGTGGCACAAGTAAAAATGCTAGCCACAGTAAGCCAAAGAACTTATTACAAACAATATTCACCATTTTTTAATATTTGCTGGAGTGAGGAAACAAACTGCATGCAAAGTGAAAATCAAGGAGTATTCTCTGCAAAGTTAGCGGTATTGTTGTGGGGCTCCAGCAACTTATAAAGTGCCACAGAATATGGGAACCCAAATGAACCAGTGAAAGCAGTCATAGGAACTGCGGAGATCATTAATTATATTGTGGAGCTGTGAAGGGGTCGACCTGACTGGGGGCCAAGCAACTGCAGCAGCTGCAGGAGCAAGTGTGGCTGCAGGAAGAGGAGCTGGCTGCTGGGGGCACAAGACACCGGGGCGTTGGGGGTCGTTCGCCACAAAAAGTTCTGCCTGAGTACAGGTGTCTCAAATGCCAGAAATTTCCGCGAATAAAACTCGTCTGCATTATCAAGTACTATTTTTCTCTTTTTGGGATACTTTTAAACCTTGTGCGTCTGAAACAAAGGAAAAGAAAAACTGAACATAAGATGCAAAATCACCGAAAATCACAGGATTTAGTTTCAATCGTCTGTAGATTGTTAACAAGTCCGTCATGACGTCTGATTGCTGCTGATTATGGCGCCATAGATTCCATAAAAGACTGAACAGAAGCAACAATATGACAGCAATACGATCCAGAAGACTATGGATTCAGGAGAGGGTACGTTTGTACGGAAAGTTAAAAACCAGTGAAAAAAAACCCAGTACACATATCACATTCACATATTTATTTAAATCCCCTCTCATTTTTCCATTTCATAAAAATAGAAGGTACACACTGAAATATAACTACTCCAGCCCAGAAATGGGCATTGCTGCACTTTCATGTATTTAGGTTCCCACCCCCACCCATCCAAAAAACACATTGGGTACAGATGTTTTTGCACAGCAACACAGGTAAAACACTACTGGCAAGGCTAGACCTCCGATAAATACACCACGGTGGTGTCTAATAATAGGGTTAAGCTCTGAGTTTGCATAGGTTAGCTACATGGGAAAATATATCAGCTCTACTACAGGGTAAACTGAGAAAATGGATAGGCAGGTTTCAGAACAGTCCTGGCGAAAAAAACAAACAGCTTTACAGTCAATGGCGTAAATTTCTTTTCCCCAAAATTCTAGCCAATCAATTTTTACTACATTAATGAAACGTAATAATATTTTTGCAAAATTGAATTACTGAGCTTTCTGATATAGAGCCATACTATCAGAACATGAACTCATGTGCGTAAATGCAAATCTGAGCAAATAAGGAAAGCTGGAAAGATCAATTGTTCCGCTTAGACCGAGAAGGTCCAAACGGCTTGTGTACTGCCATATGCCCAAACATAGTGCTTCAAATGTGCCTGCTATTTCTGCTATGAAGGAACAAACGATGACCTAATCACTGTACACAGAACACGCACATCTTTCACTCATTCAGACAAAAGGACTCTGCTTAAGAGGCTGAACTTGGGAAGGGGGGGGGGGAGCTACAAAATACTTGCCCTAAGTCTGAGAAACAAAGGGGGAAAAAAGAGAGAGATCAGGAAGAAGCTTCTGTCATGAGTCCTGGATCGGGGGCGGGGCAACTGTATACTTCAGAACACCCACCTCTGAAAGAAAGCCTATATTATCATACTATTTCACTAAAACTTTGATTTCAAAGAAGACAACCTCAGTTTATTGATGTGACCATAAGAACATATGAATTGCAGTTTTACTGATGCAACGAAGACAGCACGAGGGTGACCATATACAATTACAGCCGCCCTTACAGATTTGCGAATTTGAATTCGCAGTTTAGTTATTCGCGAGTTGGCCTTGAGCAATTAAACGGGAATATTTTTGGAACATGCCAAAAAATTGCAGAAACTCACAAAAGACACGCAAGCCAAAAAATTAAATACTGAAAATGATTTGGATCACATAAGATCATACAATATATAAATGCTAATGTTGTTTAATATGGGTTAGTGTAAGTGCATATTAAATCTTTAATATTACAAGTTATTTTTGGTATTTAAAAAAAAAAACAGGAATCTTGGGTACGTCACGCATCTTTGTCTCGGCAGTCAGCCTCACTCATGACTGTGCAATCTTGCATTTATTGTATTAACTTTTAAACTTTTCAGCACTATTAATTTTGCATTTTATGGGCCCAAGTATTATTTGCAAACTTTCACATTCGTGGGGGATCTTCCACCCCTAAAACCCACACAGATGTGAAATGGGTCGCTGTAAAATGAAGAAAAGAAAAAAAAAAAAAAAAAGACTGCATACTATCCTGATACAAATTCACAGATGCATCTGCTAAATCCTGAACAGCAAAAGCCAAATGTAACAAGTCACAACCGAACTGTGGAGGTAAATCCAAACAAATACATCACAATACCAGAATGACCTGGAGTCTGACCGCAAGACCCACTACGCAAGTTCACCGCAACTTACAGGCAATAAACAAACCCAGCAACAGCAGCTCT
The DNA here is from genome assembly GCA_026777985.1 of Mormyrops attenuatus. Lineage (NCBI taxonomy): Eukaryota > Metazoa > Chordata > Actinopteri > Osteoglossiformes > Mormyridae > Mormyrops > Mormyrops attenuatus. Next base: position 12,406,128 of record JAODKC010000044.1, on the reverse strand, counting down.
TCGAATCTCCACATATCAAAGGAAGAGGGTGAATGCCCTGAATGGGTTTTCATTTGCTGGTCCCCTTTAATCCTGTTAGGAAGGCCCAGACCCAGGCAGTGACTAAACTGTGGGGTTGCATTTGGGAGTCATGCAAATCATCCCTATGAACAGCAAGACTCGCTAAACAATAACAGAGCTACTGTGTAATCCACACACAGCTTTGTTACTCCTTCGGTGGACGGGAGAGCGCCACGAGAGCAGAAGAGCTGCCATCACCCCCAGGGATGCCGCAGAGAAACCTCGGAGAGGAAGCCCAGAGCAACGCCGATGGCAATGGGAAATGAACCGTGTGCGATGGGTGTCAGCCCTCTACGCACTTTCCTCAAGATCACAGCATGGTGCCCCCATGTCGCTCATACTTCCATGCTGTGGAGGTGAGGGTGTAGATATGACAATGAAAGCAGTCCTTCATTTGGGATGTGATGGTTATAAACTTAAGTTTCTGTCATCATTCCGATTCAAAGATATTCTAGATCAGAGATTCGGGGGAGAAGTTGCCTTGCCTGCACCCCTCCCAAGCAGAGTAATTAATTAAAATCAAATGAAATAAAAAAAATAATCTGAACCTTGAAGCATCAGTATAACGAGGGGGGGGGGGGGGGGGGGGGGGGGGGGGGGGGGGGGGGGGGGGGGGGGGGGGGGGGGGGGGGGGG
>JAODKC010000044.1:12380944-12392854 GCA_026777985.1 Mormyrops attenuatus | reverse complement strand
CCGAACACAAACGTCCTGGCCATTTTTTCGCCAATCAGGTGGCACGGATCCTGGGTGGGTCTACCACACCCCCCCCCCCCCCCCCCTGCAAAATGCTGAAAGTCACTAGAGCAGTGTTTCTGACCCCAGATAGTCCATGTTTTTACCCCCTTCCAGCTCCCAAACTGGAGAAAAAAACATGGACCACCTGGGAATCTCTGAGGTCCAGGTTGAGAAACACCGACCTAGATCATTACACTGAAATGCTTTTTTAGACAGTGCGTAGGTGAATATCATGATCCACACTGAATAGCAGGTGTCCTGCTACATTTATCGAGTGCCTCATGTCCTTTGTATCAATAGACCAGTTCATGTGCAACCAAATAAATCATAACCAGGTGTGATCTAACGCTCAGATCGGCATACATCTACTGCCATCTTCACTTACTCCAACCATTTAAAAGGTGCTTAGCATGAAGCTATATGTATGTATGCATGTATGTATGTATGTATGTATGTATGCATATCTAAGCCCTTTATCAAAGTTTTCTCCAATCAGGGTCCCCCTTGGAATAGGGGATATGACTGCCGACAGGTTACCACTCGCTAACTACATGCTATCTACTCAAATCCTCCTTCATTGCTACGGACAGCCAGCGGCTGTGGAGATGAGGGAACCCAGCGGTCCCACCAACCCGACCCAGCACTTGCAGGCCTACTCACAGCACAGCTGAAGGTAAATGATAGTTCCTCTGCGTGTGCCGGTCACGGGTTCGAGCTCACCTGCTGTGAAGCCTCCTGCTGCTGTGGGACAGTGCTGAAGTAGGCGGCCACCTGCTGCTGCTTCGTGCGGAGCTGCTGGTGGGAGGGCGTGGCCTGCGCCTGGGCCACAGGGGCCGGGGGCTGTGCGGGCGGGGCCTGCTGCTGAGCCACGGGGGGCAGCGTCGCCTTCTGCGGCTGCATGGCTGAGGCCGGGGGGCCAGCGCCAAGACTAACTGCTGTGGACCGTTTTAAAAGTAAGAGAACGGCACGGCACCATTAGCAGGGAAGAAGAAACTATCTGTTCGTGTCTGACGGGTATCAAAAACACCCACAGCTAAAATCCATCTGCAGGCAGGAATCCCAGCAGCCCAGGACACCCACAAAAGGAAAGCCTAGGCAAGCTGCACTTTCACACGAGACACGCCAAGAACAACCCAGCATGCAGAGGCCATTCAGCACAATCTATTGTAGTGCCGTGGGATTATAGAGTGCATTAGGGAGAGAAGGCGGATGGAAATCACGGCCTGCACATTTACAGCGGGAGGATGCGCCGGCAGGCCTCTGCGCACCAACTGGCCGGTATCCATGTCTCTGTCCAGATTAGCAGGTATGTGCCCGCTGTTTTGGAGGGCTTTAACGGCTCGTTAACTCAGGACACTGGAGGCTAAGTAGGCTATTCACACTATTTCAGAGGCTGAACTCTTCCGCTTACACGCCTGTGTGTTTGCCAGGCAAAGCACCGAACTTCCACAGCCAAGTCACCCTGAGGTCCATACATACAAAGGTACATTAGCAGTGAGGACTGCAAACTCAGAGCACCTCATGGTCGGCGATGATCTGGATGATAAACACGCTGCTAGATGAGAAGCATTAGCGAGACGAGGGGAGGACATGTACCAACGGGCGGGGCAGCCGCGGGGGCACCCGTGGGCCTCTTGCGGGGTGTGAGGGCGGGCTGGATAGGCAGTATCCCGGCGATGGGCTGGGCCTGGCCCCCTTTGGGGCGCTGCCGGGGGGCGATGGACGTCTCTGTGGTCGGGATGGGGTCCGTCAGCCTAAGGGGGGGCAGGAAAAGTGGGCTGGGGCTCATGGACACATTTCAGGTCAATCCCCCAAAAAGACAGAGTTGTGCTTAATGAGAGCTTAAAAATGACACATTTTCGAGTTTCCAGAAAACCCCCCGCGTGCTCACCGGGCTTTGGTCTGGCTCTTCTTGGCTACAGCTTCGCTGGCTCTGATTGGCTCAGGAAGCTTAGCTGGAATGGGAACATTCTAAGACAAGGAAGATAGAGGTAAGGGGAAAAAAATGATCAAAATTTACTCTAAACTCTCAAGCAGCTGTTTAAACTCTCCCAGCCCCCCGCCAAAAAAAGAAAGATCAGCATTTGAGAGAGGGAGCAGAAGATAAGCCTAAACAATCAGAATCAGCTTGCTGGCATAATCACAGCAGCCTCCTTCACCTTCAGCCTGGAAGGCTCTTTCCATTACGTAGTGCGCTGCACATTTAGTGCAAAGCTGTGCAGGATCAGCACTTGTGTGAAGCTCTAGGACCCACAAAGAGCACTGGGGGCCAGAGAAGTCAAGGCAGCTGGCAGCAGCACTGCACACTACACTGCCCTTGCTGTGGTGTTTAGTAACAACACAGAGCACGCACACGTTCTGCGATTTAAACTATCATGTGGAAAACAAATGTAATAGGGCAAACTCCGCTTACAGGCCCCGATTCCTGGCTCCAGCAGGGAGGCACCTAAGGCCTAAACCCATAATGCACAGCGGCGCGGGGGGGGGGGGGGTCAGTTATTACACCTTCCGGTGGTGTGAAGCGACAGGCTGCCGTTTACGGTTCACCGGGACTCACGTGCACGTTCTGGACAGGGCAGTCCCTCCGGGCAAGCTTGAATGCGAAGTAGGACACCTGGTAGATGTCCGGTCTCTTGTCGGGGTCTGGCTCCAGCATGTACCCTGCAGGACCAGGGGGCACGAGTCGGATGATGGGAAAATGGAAAAGGGAAGAAGGGAGAAAAAATAAAAAAAATAAAAAAAAAATCAATGCTCCCCCGAGGAGGACAGTGTCATATGCACACTTAGCATAAGGTGCACAAGAGTGAAAGCAATAAGGGGGCACACAGAATCACACCAGACCTCGTGATGACATACTTAAGTTTTACTGTGACATATGTTCCGAGAAAGACAGTGAAGCTCTTATGCCACAGTTGCAGGGTAGGGGACAGGTGGAAACACTTGGGCAAGACAAGACACGACAGTCTAATACAAGGAGTAGTGCAATACAAGACAAAACAGTGCAATATAAGAATAAAGTAAACAAAAATAGTGAGTAGTAAATACGTGCAGTGAGGATAAGGATATAAACCAGAGGTCACTAACAGGCAGACCGCGGTCCGAGTCCGGACCCAGAAGCTGTCCCACACGAACCCGGTTTTTAATAGCTGCATAAAGTAATGTTATTTGTTATATGACAGAGCGCACGCTACGCTGAACGGGAGAGGGTACTCACAGATGAGGCATTGCATGTGCACAGAGCGCACACTACGCCAAAGGGCAAAGGGTACTCACGGATGAGACAGTGCATATCCTGGGAGTAGCGGGAGTTGTCAGGGATGGTGAAGCTGCCGTCACAGATGGCCACCTGGCTCTCTCCGAAGGGCAGCGTGAAGTAGCAGAGCTTGTACAGCAGGCAGCCCATGGCCTACAGGGTGGGGGGTGGGGGGGAGACATGGCCGTGAGCCTCAGTGCTAAACCCACGTCATTCCGTGTCTCTGAACTGCCCAAAATGAGTTCTTTGAGCAATCCTCGTGTGAACTCATTCTTATCCAGTATTACATTTAAACCATGGAGCTCAGGAATCGAATAGATTTGGACATCCCAGCAACACTGCTGGTACACATGCTCATTAATAAATTAAAGCCTAACGCCATCCTTCCAGGGAGCGGCAGAAGGTGAGGATCACCAAAATGCCACATTCTCACGTGAGGTATCAGGACAGGGTGGTGATGGGAAGGAGTGGGCGTGATCATGCAGTGAGCGCGACCATGCAGTGAGCTCACCCAGATGTCCGCCTTGGTGGTGATCACCTTGCCGCTGTAGAGGTTGACCATCTCGGGGGAGCGGTATGACAGTGTGGTGTACCTAAGACAAAGAGAGCGTCACGTGCGGTTCGCACACGTACTATTGGTCTGGGGGACCGTGGAAAAACTCACTTCTTAATGTCCTCCTCCACCACAGGGACGCCCTCAGTCTGCGGGTTCTGGAAGCGGTTGGCGGCACTCCCAAAGTCACACAGCACATAATGACCACGGTCGTGCAGCAGAATGTTCTCCACCTGGGCAGACGAGGGGGGGGCAAGTGAGCAATGGCAGGTCACCTTGGTCCTCGCACCCCTCCCCAACCGTGGCACATGTCCAGCTGATGATCCACTCTAGAAGTAGTTTACAGCTCCTTTGTAAGATTCCCCTCGAGGTCCCGGGGGGGCATCTAAAGTGGCCATGCGATTCAGAGACAGCGTCGCGTGTCAGACCAGGTGAAATGGGAAGGGGGGGGGGGGGGGGAGGGGTTCTGAAAGGACAAGGTCCTGGCAGATTTCAGTCAGGCACCACTCAGAACAGCTATCACCCACCAGTGAGGCCCTAACAAACAGGCCTCAAACACCAAGCAGCATCAAGGAATGAGGGTGGCGGGGCAGCACCTTAAGGTCACGGTGGATGATGGGCATCTTGCACTGGTGCAGCCGGGCCACTGCCTCGCATGTGTCGCAGAAGATCTGCAGCACCTCGGCCTCGGTGAAGCCCGTCTGCAGCCGCTGGTTCATCAGGTTCACCACCTGGCCACCTACAGGCAGCACACGCACGCATACACACACACAAACACGTACACACACATGCACGCACAAAAACGCACACACACACACCTCATTAGAGCTGACCAAGGCCAGAAACATTACCCAAGTAACAGCGTCTACACAATACACAATCCCACCCCCCCAAGGCAGATGCACACCCAGCTCTCACTCTTACTCCCTGAGGCCAGGGATTTACAGAGCAGTGTATCCCAATAGTGAAAATGGATCCCATCTCACTGCTCCCAAACACTCTCGGTTCAGCAGTAAGAGATATTTATCCCAGCCAAACATCTGCCTCAGCATTCCGAGCAATTCCAAAACTCAGGTGGAGGTGAAACAAAACTATTATGTTTTATCCATAAAACTGGAGATGCGTGAGGAGCAGCTGCTGACTTGGTGCCCTAACAGGGGATGCTGCAGACACACCAGGATCACTGTAAACAAGCAGAAGCTCCAGCACAGTGCCTCACAGCAGAGTATCCCACTCAGCACAGCCAGGTTAATATTATCCCAACATTACACATCTTTACCCAGAATTATCACAATCCAGTTGGTCCACAATACCCATGATGCAAAGGGAAAAGCCACGCTTACTCAGACAGTGCAGGGGACACGGTGTGCCACTCGGGAAAGACGCAGCCCCCTGATGCTGAAGTGTAACTAATTTATTGGGACACAGAGTCCCTTCTGGAAAACTCTGCCCAGAATCACCGTGAGTGTGACACAAAACACCAGACAGTACACACCCCCAGGCTGGAAAGTCTCCACTAGGACTATAACTATCAAATATTTTAATATTTATATTATTTTGAATATTATGACAGCTAATAATGAAAATATATCCCATCTTTATAGATAAGTTAAGATGCCTAACTCATTTTGCACAGTAAAATGTCAAAAAAAACCTGCCTTTGAAAATCGACTACTGTTTATTGTGCCATATATTACTTTACTTACATTGTTTCAAACTAGAAGCTAACACAAGTTAATTCTCTTTAATGTGCGTCATATGTTAATATTACACCAGTTTTATTTTGCTTGATTTTTGCCTTCCAATTTCCTGCCTTTGATTGACAGAAAGGGGGAACAAACATTAAAACAGAGAAGACAGATGGTCGAGTTATAAATAAAGTACAACTTTAGTCTTTCTTCAGATTAAGACTATTTCTGTGTGCTGCTTAAGTCCTTGGAGTAGAGCAGTGTTTCCCAATCCGATCTTCAGGGACCCACAGGCAGTCCACATTTTCGCTCCCTCCGTGCTCCCTGCCAAGCAGTCCACAGTTTTGCTCCCTCCTGGGAGCAGGGAGGGAGTAAAAACATGAACTATCCATGGGTCCCCCGAGCACCAGATTGGGAAACACTGGTCTAGAAAATTCCACACACACACACACCAACACATCCATACAAAAAAACACACGCATAATTAATCTTTTGCAGATTGTAACACATACAACAAACATAAACCTCAGCATAACAAGCATTAGGGTGAGAAGACACAGAATGCATCTCCAAAAGCAGCCGACTGGACTCACCGCGACAGAAGTCCATGAGGATGAGGACCTCCCACACATCTCCTGCTCCTACTGCCGTGATGCTGGAGTCTAGGAATCCCACGATGTTCTTGTGGCCTACCAGGTCCCTCTGTGTGCATGGACACACACAGGAAGTAAAGATTATCTAATGGGGACTACACACAATGCAGGACTCCAGTGTGAGGCCAAAGATGCTGATTTGGGGGGAGGGGCTGAACCACTTTTGGAGTGGGGGGACATAAAAGCAGCTTCTGACAGGTTTATTTTATGTGAAACACATGGCACTCATCTCTTAGCCCCCCACAACAAAACAGTGGGCTAATCCAGCAGAGTCCCCTCAGGAAAATATGTCCTTTTCCTAACACGTGAGAAATACTCACCATGATCTGGATCTCCCGCTGGCACACCTGCAGGTCGTGCTCGTTGTTGACATACATGCGCTTGAGGGCACAGCGGAGGCCCTGGTGAGTATGAACCAGGAACACGATGGCAAAGCCCCCTATACAGGAAGCAGGAAGATACAGACAGAAAATAAGAATCACTTGTCCTTTACCTACTCCCGCATAACATATACACGTCGTAATAACATGTACGAGTCGCCCTTCTGACAGAATGGCTATCAGAGGGATGTGACATGGTAACAGGAGCTGGGATTTTAATGGGTGCAAGTATAAGAGACAGCCGTTTGGACTCAGGTGCACATTTGACTCAAGGAAAGGAAAAATCAGGCCTGGAAAACAATCGCTAGGATTCAACAACAAGGTCTAAGCACATGGTATCTCAAGAGTCAAAACAAAAAGGTTTATAACTGGTGACTAGGCATGTCATAGTGAACATAGCTACACTCACATATCATCTTTAAATCAGCATTTCCCAATCCGGTCCTCAGGGACCCACGATTGGTCCAGATTTTTGCTCCCTCCAAGCTCCCAGCTCAACTCCAAGCTGGGAGGGAGCAAAAATGTGGACTGTCTGCGGGTCCCCAAGGACCGGATTGGGAAACACTGCTTTAAACCAAGAAAGACGACAAACACTTTTTACATAGTCTTCCTGCAGCACTGCTCTGACTACTTGTATATCTCTGGTAGTGCCTGGATATGAACATCAATCTGGGGATAAACCAGATGATGATTAAAAATGCATGACCATCCAACCCAGGGGGTCTGAAGTCTCATTTGTCCAATCACTGCCCTAATGTGTCACGTCTCATGAATACCCAGGAGGAATGAAACGTTTCACTTCAGCAAATTTAATCAAGAGAACAGAAAGCCCCCACCCCCCAAAGGCCACAGACTAACTACAGTATCCTTGCAGTGACGCAGAGGACGTGCGTCGGCATGAGGGACACTGGCCAGTGAAACAGAAGGCAGGCTCTTTACTGGCACTGGGGACCAGCCGCACTGGCACTGCCCCACTGGCACGCATGATTATAGCAAATGATTATCAACGTCACCCAAGAGTTTGCGCCAGAAGCCTCCAGGTCAAGAGATATAAGCGATCCAGGAAGGACACCTTGGAAAAAGCTCCTATTTCGACTGCTGGAAAAGGGTGGGAAGCCCTGCCAGATTATCTGCTGCGCGTTACAAGGCTGCAAGGTGTGTTCCTTTAGAAAACAAAGCAAACAAACAAGCTGCAAGTTCACTCGCACGTGGCACCCCGCCCAACACTGACACCGCTGCAGGCCAGGGAGAGGCCACCGGAGCTGCCGGCTCTGGTGAAAAGCTGGTTAGAGCTCTAATAAAGGCTCAAAAATAGACCAGACTGAACCTGTGCTGTGTTACGGGGCAGGCTCCGGTATGGCGGAGGGTCATCCACCCAAGGAGAGACCGAGTACAGGAACAGGGCAGCCCATCAATCATTTATATAGAGCCAGTCAGAGGTTACGGCCTGCTTACACACAAACACCCTAATCACCTGAATGAGCAGCCCCAGACTGACACTGACACACACACACACACACACAAGAACAATGAAGCATGTGGTACAAGGGACTGTCTCAAATGACCAACACTGCTGCCATGCTCTCAACTGTAACATCCTACTCTTTCTGCTGCCTTAAACAATGTTTTACAAGAAGCTGCAACACACAATTGGCCCCAGTACAAACCAGTCCCTATTTTGGCTCACACAGATTCAGAAATTTCTGGAGAGAAGCTTCACCATTTTCTGGTATCTGAGATCACTTCCTTTGTGCTTTCCCACCCCCACAAGTGTTCCCCACAGCAGGGCGCAGTTTCACCTCCTTTGAGAGAGTCAGGATGGACCTCCTGGCAGGAGCCGCACCCGGTATCATGACTGTGAGCAGCACAGCTTGAACCACCGACAGGGTGCAACTTTCATTATGAGGCCAGAGCAGCGCAGCCCCCCCAACACACACACTGTCAGCTGGGCTAACGCCTATATTCCTGCATTTATGATCTGCAACTGGGGTCCAAGACCAAGGCACAGCAGAACACTTACAATGACCTTGAGGTGCCGGTTAACTGCAGGTCGGCCGTTCAGTAGAGCAGATGGACACCGGCTAGAGGGGACTTATCTGCCCTCCTCGCCTGCTGCAGACTTAATGGCACAGGAGCAGCCCAGGTGAAACTCTCAGCAGAAAAGTTACACCACCATCATGCACCTCCACCCCCCCTGCCTCCTCTGTCTGTCCCACAGGGCTTTTATCCTGACCTATAAACCATTTATTGCCTGCCTTAAGAACGAGCTTAACAGTTTAACAATGGTGCCTGTATGAGTCTGGCAGTGGTGACAAATTACAGAAGCTACAAAGTATGTAGGTAAAAGGAGGTGCGAAAAACAAACCAAAAAAAATAATTCATAACTAAATGCACACTGGAAAACACTGGTTACCATGGCTGAACTCTTTATACATCAGCCTACGTTTTAAGTGTCCTTGGAGGTATCTACTTCTCTGACCACCGGTACAAAAACATACTTCATGCTTCTAAAGGAGCACGTTCCTATTGAAATGGATGGATGTTTTCTTACTGAGCTCATCAGACTGACCTTCACCTCGGCAGGCTTCCACACTCATCCACACAACACATAATCAACCCAGAGCACGGTTTAGGTGTGCATTCACACAGTCCCGCACGCTGGTGTGAGTCACACGGCCGACTTCCCGCAGCACGGGGGCCCCCGTGCCGCGTTTTTATTCATTAACTCCAAAAACATGTCCAGCTCACATTAACCACATTCGCTTTTTAAATCCATGTATTCAATAACTCAAAACCACATATCAACTGCCACAGGGCACACACAAAAAAAAATTGCTTGCAAAATGGTGAGATGGGCGGCAGTTCAGGGAACTGCCTGCAAGAGCTTTTTATGTTCCAGTCGCAAGTGAAACTTGTAAAACGAGAAACTGTGGCACCAGCCCACATACCACCTACTTTAAATAAACCCCAACTGCTAGTGCCACAGACAGACAGAAAAAGGGCTCAAAGAAATATACAATTCATTAATTTACAGAGCAAGTGCTTCCCATGTACAAGATGTTACACCTGTTACGCTGAAATCATTTTCAAAATTTCAACTAACTATATGCTATAAGTGAAATAACTGAAAGGGATGCTGTTGCAACGAGAGAACAGAGTGCCGTGTCCTTGTGCTACAGGGTGGGATGTCGGTGTCATGTGTCTGGGCCCTCGGGCTTACCGACCAGACGGGGGGCTTATTACACAGTCAGCGTGCCACGAGAGGGAAAAATTAGCTACTTCACTGATATTGTTGCAAAATGATACAATTAAGATCTCCCTGTATACATTTTTCTGCTTTCTGTGGTAGTTCACTTGAAAATTAATGAGTTCACCCGAAGCCACACACACGATGAATATTTCATGGCCTGCGTTAAATGTACACCGTTTCTTTTGCCATTGTTTTGCCTGTATAAAAACCAGGAGCAACTTGGAGCTGGACCAGCAACACCATAAAGGCAAACGATAACAGTTAACAACTTAAAATTTCCTCATTTCAAATTCAGCTGGTTTCCAGCACAAAAATAATACAAAGTATCTGGTGAAGCAGAAATGTTCATTCCAACATAAATATTTAATAAAGTTTACATCGAGATGTAAGTACGGCCGGTGATCTTCAGCATTACAAAGCTCAAACAGGCAGAAGTTTGATGAAACTGTTTCGAAATTTGAGAAAAATAAATGAGAGGTAACTGACAAGATCCATAGTGACAAAACCATTCCAACTATATCAACTTCAGACAAACTACAAATGCATTATAAAGGTCATTAATGATTTATCACACTTTCTTGTCACACAAATGGAAACTTAACTTTATTCTCAGGGTGGACAACAATTTTTAATTCATAAAAATTAAAAAATAAACTGCACCAATCACTTGGGAAACCTAAAAGCACCGAATCATTTACAAGTTGCTGATAAGAATTGTTGTGAAATGCTCATATTTAGCTTAATCCATTTATTGACCATGGCTCCTAAGATATTGGCAATCAGTCTGATGCCTCAGCAGAGATGGGGGAGGGACAAAAGATAAATACAGCACCTTATACGAAATTGTTATGGATCACTCTCAACAGGCAGGCAGAATTCAAACCCCTCACATGCACCTCAGGGACACACACATAGGTATCGCAGCTGACAAGTGCCCTCTCTACACCCAGCGATTACAACGAGGGGGCCATGGGGCCAACAGCCGCATAGCTGACAGAAGCCAGGCTAACAGATGCTTCCCATCCAAACCAGCGATGAATAAATCATCTATTATTCAGCAAGGGACCGACTCAGCTGACAGGGAGTGGCGCACTCCCCACGAGTACACATCCCTGCACTGGCTGCAGTGATGGGGCAGGGCAAGGCCTTAAGGCCAGAGCTACAGCATAGGATGTGGAGAAAAGGTGATGACGAAGAGCAAGGGCACTGGATGGCACGTAGAGAATAGCGGCAGGGGCATGGCGGGATGGGGGGGTGGTGAAGAGGCCAGGGTCTCAGAACTTAACATAACTCCATTTATATCACCTTCTCACTGATCCTGCCTAGAAAGGACTGGGCACTTGGCTAAGTGAGGAGATCCACTAACTAGATCAAACCTCAAAAATGATCTAACCACAGCCCACCAGAACCACCCACCCACCCACTCACTCACTCAGTGGGCTAAGTCTCCGTGCCCCCGATCAGAAGATTGCCAAGTCAAGCCTGGCCTCAGCAGAATAGTCACATGTCCGTGGGCCCTTGACCGCCAGCTCCAGGGGCGCCACACATTGGCTGTCCACGCGCTCTGACCCTCAAACTACAGAGAGCAAAATGGGTAGTGGAAGAGAAGATTCCAATGTACCCATAATTAGGCCTACTTTTATGCCCAGCTGAGACCTCAAGCGCCTCCTCAGTGTTCATTCTCTCCTCCTGCACCGAGCCGGATTTGTAACGCGAGTGGTCCAGGTACCTGACGATACAGGAATGGCCAAAACCGCACTAGCCAGTCATTTAATCAGCTAAATTTAGCTGTCAGAAGATAAGTCAACTGTACAGAAAGGACTTCACTTCACACAGAGGCTTACTGTCAGACCGTCTGCAAAGGCACTGCAAATCCCCCATTTTCAGCGCAAGGACAGAAATACAATAAACAGCTTGTCATGGTTTCTACGTGGTAGCACAAATGGGGTACACTTCCTACATGGAAAAGAGACCTTCAGCCCTGCTCAGTGATTGAAACATCAAGAAATACACACACATATACATATATATATATATATACACACACATACCCACCCTTTTGCGGATTCGTAGTTATTAGCTCTGCGCGAC
>JAODKC010000044.1:12342210-12371236 GCA_026777985.1 Mormyrops attenuatus | reverse complement strand
TTTACATAACACAACAAAACACAATAACCCACATAACACACTGTACTGAAACACAACCATATTATCAACCGATAAAAGACATCATAAACATCAAAACATTTCCCACAATGCACCTGGCTGTCAACCGACTACCAGGTCATTACAATATGTTAAAATAGGAACTACCAAAGAAGCAGTTTCTTTCTATGTATAATTGAGCTTTTTAACCTTTATATGTCTTTGTATTATGTACATTGCATCACCATCTGTAAATGACAGGAATTTCCTTTAAATTCTTTCATTAAAGTTATCTTAAATGGAAAAGGAAGCTATTTCCTCATAGATTTCACTTATGCTTTGGTGTAACACTTTGCATCGTTCTTTACCAATAGGTCAAAGGTCCTGGGGTTGGCCTTATTTCGATTTCTAAGAGTGGAGATCTGGCCTTGGCTATAGCGTCGCTCCTGCCACACGTTTCCGCCACTGTGTGGATCAATGGCTGTAATGCCGCTACTGTATTCCCCCTGCACTACAAAGACAGAATCTTCCCTGCAGTTGCGGTCGACATCAGCAAAATAAGAATCAACGAATCTGGACTTATGGAGATCAAGGATGCTGTGATTGACCCCATGGCGGAGGTAAATAAAGCTTCCCTCATCCCAATCGAGAAAGCAAATGGAAGGTTCCTCTTCGTGGCATCAGAGGATGACAGAAACTGGAATAGCTACCTCTTTGCAGAGCAGGCTGCCAAGAGACTGAAGGATCATGGGAAAGACAACTTTGAGGTAGTAAAGTACCCAAAGGCAGGGCACTTTCTGGAGGTTCCTTATATGCCTTTTTATCCTTCTGGCATTCATGCTGCTGTAGGGCAAGTAGTTGCTTTTGGGGGTAATGCAAAGGTCCATGCAGATGCACACGTGGACCTTTGGAGACGCATTCAGGGGTTTTTCCACAAGCACCTGAATAGTTGCTCCCATAAAGCATTGCTGTAACATGCTGCTGTAACATGCTTGGCATGTTTATTAGGGAATCAGTGAAGTGATTGGTAATGAGTGTGTCATAATACATTCACAACAGAAAACTTTTTTCTGATCAAATTTTGTAAAACATTAAGATACCAGTATTGTATGGAACAATCTTTGTCATTAACATTTGTTTCAAACTGAACTAAGTCAAGCACTTTTTAATAAATATAATTCTTTGTAACCTAAACGTGTCATTTTCTCTGTATGGATTCTCTCTAACTAGTTAACTATATATTAAGTGTAACTTAGGGTCTATCGATCAGTCAAACAACAAAGCAAAAAAGATAAGGCATTACTTTAAATATAAGCATTAATTCTAATTTATATGCAGTATTTTCTATTGTATGACCAAAGGTTACACAGCATCTTGCATACTATGAGGAAACATTCTAAGCCATCTACAAATAATAGTCTGTTGTGGACTTAAGTAGAACTGCCACAATTACAATTATTAAAAATCATCAGTTAATATTTTCCTTCTTGATTGCTCGGCAAGCGAAGGCATCATATGTGTGGAGGCACTTCGCTTTAAAAGTGAAACAAAATGCAGTCTGTCAGTATTGCAAAGTAGAATTTAAATATCACTACAGCCTGACTGCAATGCAAAAGCACCTTAAAAGATGTGTAGGGTCGACGTACTCGCCTGATAATGTGTGCGTGGTTATCTGTAGATACGTGCCATTTAGCTTCTTGGAGTAGCCTAGCCTGTCTGTCGTCGCTTTTACTTAAAACATTTTGCTTAATTTACTTTCTGTGATTCCTGCGTGTCAAAATAATCATATTACATAATACTAGGCTATATAATAACTACATAATTATTTTTTGTGCACATATTTTATGTTTTGACGTAGAGCTGAACGATTCTAAAAAAATCGTTCACATTGCATTATTTCATGTTTTTGCAATAGGAGTTGAGAATTAACTTCGCAACCAAATAGAGTCTGTCGAATAAGTTGGTGGTGCTACCAACACTCACAAAGCAGTGCTGACCAATCTCTTTCTTTCACTCAATATTGTCTATATTGAAAACTGATGATTTCTGTTCAGTGGAAGTTTAATGTCTTTTCATGACCAGTGTTTCTTCAATTACTCCTCATCGTTCGTTTTTGCTAAATTTCTCACAAACGTGCCACACGGACTGTAAGCGAGTCTAATAGCAAGGGTGAGAATAATTATGATTCTTTCGGAGAGTGCATGCCGAGCTCATGCAAAAGCAGCGGCGATAAACTTGAGACTGATTCTTTTTCAACTTATACTAGGTAATGTTGAAAAGGAACATCGTTAAAATTGTTTCATTTTATTTCCTATGAGTGAAAATGTTTTATCAGAACTCACTGATTATTTAAACCCAGCAGACTATCACAGTCCTTGTGATGTGACACTTGCATGTGTATGAAATGCCCTGTCAGTATTTACACAGCACATCATACAAGTCTAGCGGCAGAGTGGTGCACTGGGTAGCGTTGTCGCTGCATACCGCCGCTTTGTGTGTGTGGAGTTTGCATGTTAACCCTGAGCGTGCATGGCTTTTCGCTGGATCCTCCAGTTTCCTTCCCCTGTCCAGAAACATGCAGCTTAAATGCCTTAAATTAACCGTATGTGCACCGTTCAATGGTCGGTTGGTGTTTGCCTTGCACCAAATGCAATGTATTGTATTATATTATATTATACTATATTATATTATATTGAGCACCAAAAGAAACATATCGCAGTTTTCATTGGGGTAGCATCCAATTTCTGTTCTAGGGTATGTTATGCTATAGTAATTTGATAAATAAAAATGATAAATCCTTCATTTTGCCATTAGCACAAGTATTAGTGCCTGTGTTTGTGATCTGAGGGTCACCGGTTTTTCGCCCCGGCCTCTGCAGAATAGTCCGTGGGCCCTTGAGCAAGGCCCTTAACCCCCAGCCCCCGGAGTGCTGCACGCTGGCTGACCCTGCTCTGTGCCCCCCCAAGCTTGCTCTCGCCTACATGTGTCCTGTGTGTCTCATGGAGAGTAAGATTGGGTAGGCAAAGAGAAGCATTCCAATGTACATGTACTCATACTTGTGTAAATGCTAAATAACCGATAATTTCATCTAATTTCATTATTGTATTTGTCTAATACATTTCTAACTAAGCACTAAGGACTGTTCAAGGTTACCCAGCAAATTGGTTACATAGAATAAAAAGTTCAGAACCCTCCTACCATAAACACATTCAGTGACAGATTTCATATCCTTAATAATAACCCCACAAATGGTTCCTAACCCTGGTTCTCGAGATCTGAGCTTAGAATATGCATATTACTTAGCCCATGGAAAAATGATATTTGAAACTGCTGATGGGTTGTGTAATCCAGAAAGGAGATGGCGTATTAGTGTGAAAACTGCAAACAGATCCACAGAAAAGGGATTTTCTGAGAAGTTTTAGTGAGAGTCTTTTCAGAAATACGGCATGATTAGCAAGATGAAATCTTGAATTGGCAAGAAAATCTATACCACAATGCTAAGTTTGGAGGTATGTTACATTTTTAAAAAGTATCATTACTAATTCATCATGTAATATGTTAAAAGCTGGGTATGTAATGCATGGTCATGGAGTCCAGTGTATTTATTCATCAGAGGAATGGCCAATCTATAGAAATTGGCTACTCTTAGCATTTGAGTATAAACTTTATGGATCTATGCGAAAATGCATAAAATACCTGCAAAATTAAAGTTTACACATAGGGCAGCGTATTGATACCCCCCCATAAAATTTCTCCAGTTTCTCATTAAGGTGCAGACAGGAAGTACAGTGAGAATGATTGTGCTAGGAAATATGACAAGATGTGAACAGTGCATACAATGTACAAAATGAGCAGTTGGTACAAACAAGAAGTGTTCAATCGAGGTACCAAGTTGTGTGTGGATGGGGCGGGGTGGAGAATCAACGCTGTAAGGTACTTTTGCGCACGCTGACAGCTGAGGGGAAGAAGCAATTCCTCCTTTTAATTCCTAAATTCCACTGTAGAACTGGATGAAACTTTGTGTGTCTACTTGTCGGACATATTAAAATATTCTCAAATTGGAATGAGAGACCCAATATGCCTCATAACAAAGATTTGAATAATTAAATTTACTACCGTAAAACTCGTAGTATTCGTGCACAAGCACACTGTACGGATGGCTTGACCGCAGTCTTGTGTCCAGCATGAAGTAAAATGTGATCAAATTATCTAAAGGAATCAACATAACATACCTATTATTATAAGGAGAAACGTTTTTCGTTTAACAAAATCATTTAGGTTCTCATTTTAACCAGATAAATTAGTATTATATTATATCGCAAGATTTCTCGTTTTGATGAGATAATTTCATATCTCGTTATAACGAGATATTGTAATATTTAGGTATCTCGTTATAATGTGATACTTTTCACGTTTTAACGTTATATTTATTATATTTTAATATAACGTTATATTAAATCTGATCCCATGAGGACACTGTAATTTTAGCTGGGATGGATACATCAATCATAGTAAAAAGGATGCCTATATATTTAAATGGTATATGACCCCACAATTTCTTGGGAGTACTTTCGTCTGGGCAATCAAAACCAAATTAACTCCCGACATGTTAAACACTTACCAGTTTTTCTATTAACCTCAGCTATGCAGGTCTGGTTCCTTGACTTCTCATGTAATATTTAGTGAAATGTAATACTAACTGAATGGAATCGGTGGGGAAAATCGATATCCGTTTATTTCAGCGCGTCCAAGTTTTGATTTACAGCCATCTTCCGCCTCCTTTCCCGGGCGCCCCCTCGGTTACCCAACCTGTTGCTCTTATGTCAATACACGCCCCGGCCTATATTACTTCAAACCCCGTTCATTATTTCATTGAATTACAACACCGTGACTTTCACTGAATAAAGAACGAGAAAAGTGAGTACTCATTCAATTGATTCACTTTTTAAACATACGTTTTAGTTATATTTACTGTATAATATAAGTTCTCTGCATTGTATTATCTGTTTCATTGTATTATTCCTAATTTTATTTTCGGAAGCAACACTATGCTTGAAACAGCCACGAACCAATCTCATTTCCTTCACAGTGAAAAACGAATGAAATTCGCTACTCGCAAAATTTTGTTTGGCTGTCAGACACTATATTTTCCTTATGAGTTTTCTTTAACAGATCGAGTTATGGCAGAGACACGTTATGTGCTGGAAACCTTTTCTTCAGCTTCATTTTTATTTAATGTGTTTATTTTGTCCTGTTGCGGGTGCACCTCTAAGCTCTTCATTTTGCAGCTCTGCTGAAATATCAGTACTCCCTAATAACCTTCACAGCTGATTCACGAGTGCAAAACGATTATGAATGATAAATAATCTTTATAAATTAACATTGTGAATTATGCTGATCTACTTCATGAAAATTGCCGGCTTACCTTTTTAAATGATGTAATAATTAAAAGCATCATTCATTAGCATTAAATTACAGAAAAAACATCATTTTTTCCCAGGGAGGAGGGTGTAGCACTCATTACATTTGTTACGTTCATTTCATATAATGCGCGAACGCACATTCATTACTGCAAAAAAACATTGTATTTCAAATTGGCTGCCATTAGGCATGTAATATCATTCAGATCTAGAGGCACAGTACTTCAATGGATACCACATCGCACGCATCCTGGATTGTGTAGGCTTATTTTATTGCATCTGTGGGTGTAAGAAAGTTGCATGTTTTATCTGCACTCATGCTTTCAATCACCATACAGAGTTACCATGCTGTGCAGAAGGTCTATATGACTGAATAGAATTTCTGCTTAGAGTAGGTGCTCTACCCAACTGGATACGAGAGGTTTTGTAAAAGTAAATTAGTAATTTTATCAGTTCAATATCAATCTTATTTGTGTACAGAGTCTGATGTAGACCAGGATTTTCAGATAAGCTGGTGCAGAAGTACAGCAGAAGAACAGCAGAAGCACAGAGTGGCACTACTGCACCAGTTTCATTTGCATGTGATCTGAATCATAAATACAGTGATAAGGCAGAACATAATCAGGGACATGTCCCCTGTCCATATGACATGAAAGATTCTGTGTTCTCCCCAGTCAGTCAGGCTGTTGCCTCTTCCTCTTCCAGCAAACCCAGAACCATCTACTTGCAACCTTTGTGACAATATCTTTTCCAACATGGCAGCGGTAAGTGCTGTTTCAACGATGTCTGTCATTGTATATTTTCCTGTTTACCTTGTGAATCTCAGAATTTAAATGAATGTTCTTATGACAATCAGACAACCAACCCTCATTATGTCACAATATCATATGTTGCAAACTAAAATATTATTTATGACAATTACTGTATGTTTTTTCCCTCCTTTGTAAATGTGATTAATTTTACATGATAATACTTGTATTTCCAAGCCAACCGCCCACCCTTCCTCCTCTGACCTATATTTCTCTTCTCTCATTTTCTGTTTTTGTATGCTCGTTATAAGCACACTAGCAGATGATACTTCATCCTATGAATACAATTAAATTACAATATAATTACTTGATGGAGTTTGTATGTTTTCCCCATACATGCAGCGGTTTCCGGCCGCAGTCCAAAACATGCAATTATAGTGAATTGGTGTCTCTAAATTGCCCATAGTGTACAATTTTGGGAGCGTCAGCCCAAATGATGGTGTCCTGTACAGGGTGCCCCAACCTTGTGCTCTATGCTTCCTGGGACAAGTTCCAGTCTCACCAAGTACTTGTACTGGATGCACGGTTTTGGAACATGGAGAGATGGATAATTATTTCATGACTAATTGGATGAGTGTTATCCCAGTCGTTAAGAATCTAGTGGTTTTAAACTCGGGCTGCATGTCACTGAATTCGTACCCACAGATGGGCACTCATGGGACAATTGTTGTATCTGAGAACTTCAACCCTGAGGCAGATGCCAAGAAGCTGAGGGCAGCCATGAAGGGAATAGGTGAGTGATTAAGGAAAGGTAATTTCACTGAGCAGTGACAGGACTGCTGAGCGTTTGTTAAGGGAACCAGAAAGGGTGTGAAGTGACATTGTAGCACCTGCCAAACCTATATGATATGGACTTTAGGGAACAAGCCCCCTAATCTACTTCTTATTGCCCATATTCACCCCATTGTCCATGTTAGTCAAAGTAACTTTATTAAAAGTTAAACTACAATACATAACATCCACTACTCTGAAGCCCTGATCATCATGTGTTTCTGAATCCAATTTCTTGGTTTTCACCAACAAAAAAGTGGAGTTGAAGTTGAAGTTACAATAGAAATGTACAATAGTTCAAAATGAATTCAAAAGTCTAGAAAGTGGTGTCGAGGAACCCATAGGTATGCTTTTTCGTGTAGACCGTGTGGAATGATTTAAATGCTAAAAAAACACAGCTGAAGAAACATGTGTTGGTGCCAAGACTGCGATTCCCATTGCACTCATTCAGTCGGACGTTCCTTGTGTATGTGTGTTATTACCCTTCAGTTATCCCTCTGCTCTTTATTGAAGAATGAGCCAGCACTCTCTCAACTTGTAATTGCTTGCATGGCTCAAATCGAATCCCGATGCCGTGGCGGACAAACCCAGTAGTATACAGATGTCATTTGGTAAATATTTCCGGAAAAACAAAGCAGATGCCGAACCTTCAGCCTAATTGTCATTGTTGTCCGTTTTTCCACTGTTTACTAGATCCCAGTCAGAGCTGTCATATTCCAGTTTATCATATTGGTTTAACATACGGTTTCTGAGAGTCTGCAGAAGTCATCCGGCATCTCGCGAAACCATCCTTAATGCAGACTGTTTTTCCAAGGCCCATAATAATAAAAAAGCAAGTATCTTAAGGAGCAATACCCTAAACCTGCTTACTGCATCGAGGATCAGGAAGCCGACAGCACTGGCAGCCATAGGACACAGCAGTCCATCATAGTCAGGCTTCTGATGCTGCTTCGGACCAGGATAACAGAGTGTTCTTCCCCCAGGCACCAATGAGGGGGTCATTATTGAGGTCCTGGCCCACCGCACCAATGCACAGAGGCAGCTCATCAAGGAGGCTTTCAAACGTTCATTTGGGAAGGTACAGCACATGTTGGTCCTTAGAGCCTGATGCTTAACCTCAACTTACCTTATTAGCAAATGAATGGTTTATATGTCTGAGACTTTGGTGGTCAGAATTATAAGTAAAGTGTGTCTTATTATTAGGATGTGTAAAAAATAAGAAAGCAAGTCGGGTAGGTAAGAGGAATCTAACAGCCTCTCCCTCTGCCTGTGATAGCAGCAGTTTATGGATGGGAAATTGAAATTCAGTTCTTGTTGAATGAGGAAATAGAAGCGTACTGTTGACAGAGAGTTGAGCGCTGTTATAGGGGTAAGGAGGGTTAATGATTAATCCTAACAGAGAGAGGATGTGTGCTGTACAGGTGGAGACTTGTACGGCTACATCGATTAAACAAATACCATCCATCAAGAGGTCAAAGGTCAGCAGCCTTATCTAAAATCCAACAAAACAAGACACTGAGGCTGTCATTTTGAAGGTTCGGTCAGGGTTGTAACACAAAAGCTGCTTTTTAATAGGATGTATCTTATTTTCAACAGTTGGTCAAAGACTTTTATAATGATTAATAGGGATCAAATAAGTTCATTGTCATACACTGTGATCCAGGGTAAATTCTTTCTTCTACCAAAGACTATTCACACTTAACATGGTAATTCCTCCTTGAAATTGTCTGACAATGAATATTATCCTTCAACTAAGACCTTTGCAGATCTTTAGTTGTCATGTATCAGCCGGTCAGGACATGCCTTTCAGTCTGCATATCGTATGGAAGGTTGAAAGAGGTGGCACAGGGCATACGGAGAAGCATGGAACCACTGAGTTATGGATTTGTCCAGGAGAAACAGATATGCCTAGCCCAGTGTTTCTTCTGAATAAATCCATCACTTGCTAGGTTGGGTTTCTCTCCATATCATAGCAAATTGGCATAATGCTGGATCAGCAGTTTGTCCCCAAAAATGTTTTCGCAGTTTATTTTTAACACACATGAATCCGAGATAGAATATTCTGTATTATGTCTCATTGGCCTGCATGACTAGATCCACCTTCTGCAACATGGTTGAACTCCTGGTCAATGACCCACTTGGGTGTAACAGTGAAATAATGTGCAGAATCTTTTCTATGGTGCTAAGCTTGCTTGACCTACTAAACACACAATGAAAACAAACATTGATAAACCAGCAAAATGGTCAATATAATGTTCAGCTTTTGTGTCTCATTTCATGATAATATTACCTGATGTCAACGGTACTATTGTGGTTATAGGGAAGTATCCACATCTCATCCATTCTTCCATGTCAGCTACCCTAGATTTCACATGTCTGCCCCCGCATGTCCTCTTCTCCAGAACCTGGTGGATGAATTGAAGTCAGAGCTGTCTGGAAACTTTGAGAAAGTGGTACTGGGCCTGCTGATGCCGCCCCCTGTCTATGACGCCTACGAGTTGAGAAATGCCATTAAGGTCAGAGGTCGCCTAGTACGATGCAGGGATGTGCTCATATAACACAAACGCCATATGCAAAGCTCTGTTATTTTTCTTGTAAAGCCATCATTCCTTCTTACCTGCCAGTCTTTTTGAGCATGGAACAAAGGTGGGATCTTTTCTGATACCCCAACAGGGAGCTGGGACAGATGAAGCTTGCCTCATTGAAATCCTAGCCTCTAGAAGTGGTGAAGAAATAGAGGCTATTAAAGCCACATACAACAAAGGTAAACATTGTTTGATATGTGACAATCTGTAATGGAACACAGCCCTGATGATGATGGAATGGTAAGACCATCACGGTGATTTGCATCATTGCAGATGCCTTGCTTTTCCCCTCAGTCTGACTGCTCCTTTCCTGTGCTAGATGCGTAATGTCAGTGTAATGTTTCTTTGCTATAATTTTAAGCACTTAAACATTCTAAATATATTTAAATAGGGAAAGAACCGAAATATGCCCCGATGCCTACATGTGTACCTCATTGTGATACCCTGTGTAGAATATGGCAGGAGCCTGGAGGAGGACATCTGTGGGGACACTTCCGGAATGTTCCAGAGAGTTCTGGTGTCCCTGTTGACGGTAAGTGATCCTGATGCTGGGCCAAAATCACAAGATCACGAAAAATCCTCTATGCTCATACTTAAAAATGTAGATTTGGTTTTAGTTAATTGAAGTAATTTCCAACTCTTAAACCCCATACTTAGTATGATTTTTATATAATAGAATTTTGTAATAATAATGAAATACTTATGTTAGCCTGATTAAATACAAATCATGTTAAACCGAAAGTTGTATTATATTGATTCACATCACAGTCCAAGAAAGGAAGCCTCACTATACAGTTAGAATGTTCCCTCCTTATGTAGCTATGCAGACCTCTTTTTGCACCTGCCTGCTAACTGCTAACTGCAAAACTGATCAATGTTTCTCTTCCTTCACCAAAACGTCAGGCTGGACGTGACCAAGGCTCCGTCATCAATGAGGCGCAGGCCTTGCAGGATGCCAAGGTGCAAATCCTCAGGCAGCACTGCATGGCTGGCATGCAACAAAGCACACATCGCCACTTACAAAATGATATGCCTGACTGTAACTGGCCTCCTTGCTTTTGTAGGACATTTTTGAGGCTGGAGAGGCCCAGTGGGGCACAGACGAGGCCACATTCCTGACCGTGCTGTGCGTTAGAAACAGGAACCACCTCCTCCGAGGTAAGTAGCCTCCCCTGACAGGTCTTCCACAATGGCACTGGGCCAGCATTGGGTAATCCCAGTCTGCTGAACTTTTATTGCAGTTAATAATGGTTAGAAAGTCCTACCACTAAGTGATTCATGTGTTAAGCAACTGCTAATTGCCCTTAATGACCATGATATTAAATGTGTAGGTATTTATGCTGTTAGGCCATGATTACCACATTATTGATGACCACTTAAAAGTGTAGGTATATATTAATGCTGTTGGACCTTGATGACCACATTACTAATGATCACATAATTATGGGTGTGTGTTTATGCCGTTGGGCAATGGGCTGTTGATGGTCTGTGCTGATGACTTCCTCTTTCTCATTGCCTGTTTGCGTAGTGTTTCAGGAGTATAAGAGGATCTCTGGCCGGGACATTGAAGAGAGCATCAAGAGAGAGATGTCTGGCAATCTGGAGAGCGTCTTTTTGGCTATAGGTCTTTGTTTTTGTGAATATTCTTTAACTGAGTGGCAAAAATATCTGGATCTGTCCATTCCAACCCAACATTCACTCTTAGGAGTCCCTGCAAGTCCATCCCAGCAATTGCTAATGATGTATAGAATCAAAGAAGAATTTGATAAAAATAAGGGATAAGTAACATGACCAGGAAATGAAAGCGATAAAGGCCCATGTTACCGTTCAACATAGACAATTCTAGAAATTCACGGGCAGTTTTGTTACCCTATTTTTCGTCTCAGCTCTTGTTAAAAAAACATTCTAAATCCAGTTAGTGATTATATCCTGCATTTCTTGTGGGCTGATCCTCTCTAAGAGTCAAATCCTCAAATCACTCCTGTCGTTCATACTTACTAAAATTCAGACTTTACCAAAATCTTCACTCGCAATTCTCTTAACTCAGAACACAAAAAAACATGTATCCATAAAATTTGCAAATATTACACTGGGAAAGAATCCATTTCAATATCTGTTCAACTTCCTGTTATACAGGTGTGAGCAATGCTTTACATTTGGAATTCTGGGAAATTATTATTTCAGAGATGTAAATGGCAGTTTATTAAGACAGGTGATATCAGAGAAGAGGGCTCTCATTAAGGGTTTTATTGTTTCAGTAAGCTGCATCAGAAAAAAGCCAGTATTCTTTGCGGAGCAGCTGTACAAAGCCATGAAGGTAACACACCTCCCCGATTGCTTCTGCTAACGCAGATGTAGAGCTGCTGGAGCCGTGGGGACCCAGCTGCATGTCAGCGTATGTTTGCCGTAAAGCAGAGCCTCTCTCCTCACCCCACCCACCTTTGTCTTCATAGGGGGCAGGCACCGCCGACAGCACCTTGATCAGAGTCATGGTGTCCCGTGCTGAGGTCGACATGATGTACATTAAGCCGGAGTTTGCCATGTTGTGTGGCAAGAGCCTGCACTCCTACATCAAGGTGTGGTGCTGTTTGCTCTCTCGGTGGCACCAGGGTGACAGCTGAGTCACAGGGTGGCACTGAGCATCCGGAGCACAAGCCTGCCCCCTGTCTGACCTCCGCCCTAAAGGTGTTCCTCTGTTTGGCAGGATGACACTTCAGGTGATTACCGCACCATTCTGCTGGAGCTCTGCGGGGGAGGGGGCAAATGAATGACCCTGGGGCAGCTATGATGTCATTACTGTCGGTGACCAGAGGCTCCCAAAAGTCTCTCCTCTTCCATTAACTTGATTATTGATGCGGTTTCTGCTACTTGGTTGCCTAATAAAACTCGTTAAAAAAAATAATGGTGACTGATGATCCATAGCCAAAGACCACTGTGTTTTCACAAAGCTTCAAGGCTTAGTGCTAGTCTTAAAATGTAAAAACACACACACACACACACACACTTAAGTATGCATAAGGAAATAGAATGGTATATTTTTTCATTTTACCTCTTATCCTAGGCACTAGAGGGCGCTGTTGGTGCTTTATGGTGCATGGAAAACTTAAAAAGGTGATCTTGTTTGTTTTTTGCAACCTGTTTGCTCCTGTCTCTAGGGGGCAATGCCAGACCATAGTTCTCATAGTGCCACTTAATTTCCCACCATCCACAGCACTAAAATCATGGCTCAGAGTGTCTATCCAAAGAATTTACAGTGATAAGGTACTACGTCTCATTCTTCCCTGGCTGGTGGAACCTCCAGGTTTGGAAGGTACAGCATTGGGCAAAAATGTCACGATGAATTATCTTAATGTTTGTATGCTTGTTTGTTTGTCTGTCTTTACTTTAACCATTAAGGAAGTGAGAATATTTTTATAGCAAACCAGTGCTGTTCCCTATTTCTGTGGCAATTCAAACCATTTAGTACTGCACAATCAAATCAAAAGGAAAAAATGTTTAGGATACGAATATATACATATTCACCACAATTAACCCAATATTGTCCTAGTGAAGTAAAAGGAATGGGCAGTAAACGAATGCCCTAACAAATTTGGAAGATTACAGCCATCTTTTACTAATAAAAAGGATTATAAGATGGCAAGCCGTTCTCAATAAACTCCCAGAAACGGCCTAAACTGACATTATTTTTGTTGTTGGGGAAAGAAAGAAAGAAAATGCACATCCTTTTATTAAAAATACTTTAATCAAGCCTCAGACAAGACTGGAGACAATGATTGCGATGGGGAAGCTGTTTACGATGACTCCTGTCTGCTCATTCATTGGCCACTTGATTCATCAGGGTTTTACTTCGTTTATTTGCATGACAAGTACCCCGCAATTTTCGTTTCCCTTTTATCTCAACCCAAGAATTTTTCTATCCGTCACAATGCAGTTTAAACACGAAGAGCTTAGTGGTGCGGAGACTTCAAGCGGGGCCAGTACAGCCAGTTGATCAATGCTCCGTCATGCAAACTGCCTGTGCATCCAACCTCAGACTGCATTTCTGCATGACCTCAAACCAAGCTAGATCTGTTTTCAGGCGCTGTCCACATTTGTTTTGAGTTTCTCACTGGCGTTTCACGCGACAGAGTTAATCAGACGCGGGTTGCATTTGCAGATCTCACACGCGCCGGTACCTTGCCCTGATGCTCCCAAATGCTCGCTGTGTGGCGGCGCGCTCCACACGGAGCACATTGAGGCCCGAAAGTGGAGAATGCACTGACGTCACGTCGCTGACCCTCTCACAGAGAAAACCATTATGTGCAATAATTTTTGAAAAGTTCTGGATTAATCGGATACAGACTTCTCCTTTTCCAAACCATCAAGGTGACCCAGGATCTGTACAGGGAAGAAAATGCACCAAATATCTCTCTCACTCACAAGTCTTTAGGCATTTTTAGTTTTTTAATTGCAGTCAACGATTTTTATAAAGGTGAGGTTACCCTTATGAGGACTGGAAAAATGGTCCCCACAATGTCAGAATAACAGGTTTTTAATCATGTGGTGGGGATATTTGGACCGCACAA
Organism: Mormyrops attenuatus; assembly: GCA_026777985.1. Classification (NCBI taxonomy): domain Eukaryota; kingdom Metazoa; phylum Chordata; class Actinopteri; order Osteoglossiformes; family Mormyridae; genus Mormyrops; species Mormyrops attenuatus. Next base: position 12,357,089 of record JAODKC010000044.1, on the reverse strand, counting down.
CGTAAGGTACACCTGGAACACACACACAGACACACACACACACACAATTCCATGTCCATGTAGAAAAGCCAGGCTTTGGGTTGTGGGGATAACGCTTTACTCTCTATAGCTAAAAGGGTGAGTAAGAATCAGAACTGCAGTCATGCACTTTTTTCACACTGAGAGCTTAAGTGACTTTATATGAATCATCTTTGCCATTATTGCGTCACTATATCATTTCATTAATTACTAAATGGATAGCACATTAACACTTGCGATATAGAAATATCACTGTAACACATTAGCCATCACCAAAAATGATGTAAAGTGGCTTTTATGTGCGCTCTAATTTACCTGTTACATTGTGCGAAGTTAAATCCAGCCGCATAAAATATAAAATTATAGCAGAAAGTCGAGATGAAATGAGGAGATTAAACGAAATTCAGTAACTGATGTTGTTGGTCTTTAGTTTCACAGACACTCATGGGCTGCGATTCCTTCTCGAGGAGCTGATCTCGTACCGTTCTTCATCTTCTTCATGGAGAGCAACCACGCACTGTCAGACTCCTTCTTCTCCCAAGGTTTGCTTTGGCCTATAATGTTGCTGTCAGGGAGATATTGCCCCCCCGTCCCCATTCCCTCCATCACCACCATACTTGCAGCCCCCTCCAGCTCCCTCCACAGCCACATCTGGATCTCATCCTCTAGCTAGAGAGTCCCGATCAGCACATACCTGAGCACCCGCTTCTGACTTGGGCTTCCTCTGCACCATGCTCCAGGCTCTGATTACTTCAGCTGTTTGTCAGGAAGCTAATGATTTCCACAGACCCAACCCAAACCTGACATTCCTCTGAAAAATCACTGCGGCTTTACAGCAATCAATACCTTGGGCCCGAGTGCAATATCATCGTTCAACACAAGCAGGCCGAGGTTTTCGGCTCCAGCATCATTGTTCACATCGTCTCTAACTCAACGTCATTTTATGGTTTGGAATTTCTTTCTATCTGTGAAGTCCGAGAGGCCTTCCTGTACAAAGACACCAAGGATACCTTGAGTGTGAGGGAGCCACCCCCTGGTTCTTAGCAGAAGTGCACTTTTTAACAGACCTGTATTATTGCAGCTCGAGGTTCAACAGCTCTGAACAATTTGTGGTTTCTCAGGCTCCAAATCCGTGAACACACACTGCAGCTTCAAGCTAAACACAAAATCAACTGAGCAGAAAATTGAACACAGACTTCCTCCCTGTGTCCCATCCAGCACTAGTGTGTTGTAGAGTCAGGCTCTGCTTGTTTAAAGTAACCATTCACAGCCAGAGCTGGCTTTCTTCCTCCCTTTAACCACCCAACAGCTAATCTCCTTAACTACCCAAGGACCTTTGCTCTTCTCTTCTTGGTCTTACGCTGCAGAAATGTGAGCGCGTGCCTTATCACCTTGTGAAGGTACCACATTTTACCACCTTCTACTTCAGGTATATATAGTTGAAAATGATCCGTGGCTTATAGGAGCCCCCATGTAAAAGGTCATGTGGCTCCACCTTTTTCTAAAATCCCTGTAAACAACTTCTGTGGTATGTGCATTACCCTACACAGTTATGCACGCTGCTGCAGAAATGAAACACACTAGAACTCACATCCCGCTACCATTGGCTAATAGTTTTTCCTGCCACAGCTATTTCATGTACAGATCTTGGAAGGCTTCATTGTATTTCTATCTATTGCATTCCTGTTTTTTTATTTCTATAAGCCATCAAGAAATACAGACTCAACCGTGAAATAATGTAAATGAGATGAGAGCCAAAGGGTGGCATGCAGCCAATGTTTACTGGTACAACTTTTTAAGGAATTGTAATGCACAGACCGAAGTTGCAGTTCATATGGACTTTAGGCAGATATAGCTGCTACGCTCTCCTATTTCCTCTCTCACTGTGCCCCCCCCCCCCCGTTATCAAGTGATTAATTTAATCTTCCAGGATGACTGAGCCAATGCCTACTAAGCTAACAAGTGGAATGAAGGCAGAGGGTAAGCTCCCACCATTTGCTGTCACGGGGGTGTCAGTCTGCACTGTGGATATCTTGTAACATGCAATTACAGGCAAAAGTGGCAATCATCTCGGCAGGAGGGGACGTAAAGGTGCCGGTGTGCTGCACAAAAGAAGCGCCGGAGCAGGTGGCAGGAAAGTGTCTCACCAGTGCACAAACACGCCCCTGCCAGGCTGCAAGTGGAACAGGCATCCTAAAAAGACAGTACTTCAGAGACGCTGCATGGAGCCCTCTCGTACAACACAGTTCCAAAATAACCTGCAGTTTATGTTCAATTCATATAAAAGCATCACACAGTTATAATGATCTCTGTCCGGTGAGGCTCTTCTTATGTAGAGAACTGAAAATGCTCTACATAGCGATTTGATTGCTTTTAGCTATCCATAAACCTTTTAATCCCTCTATAAAACTCAGACAGACGGGGCGCACTTGCCGCATTGCGTTATTTCCGCGTGCCTGTGGAATAGCGTGCCAAGTTCTGCTGCCCGCACTCGCGTGTGCGTGTTTGTTTGTTTGCATGTGGCAGGGTCTCCCCCACACGCAGTCTTATCAGACCACCCAGCCCACACCAATTAGCTTGAATCACAGAGGACAGGAAGTGAGCGGGTAGAAGGGAGAGTAAACTTCCTGTGGAATGCGCCTCCTTCCTCAAACGGGAAAACCGTGTCAGTCTCTCACAGGACCATCGGCGGCAAGAGATGCTCGTTAGGCAAACCGCAGGCTCTGACCTCTTAACCTTCACCGCTAGTGTGGTTTCTTCCCCGCTTGTTATGAATCGACACGGGCATGAAAACAGACTCAGTGGGGCTTGGGCTCATTTTTTATGAATGGTGTTTGTTGACTAAAACCTTCACACAGGAACAGGCAAACCACAGTTTAGACTCGGAACCCAGGGCCCGGCCCTACGGCAGCAAGCTGTGGCCCAAAGGTCCCCCCGCATCTCCACAGGCCCTCCCCCAAACTCCCGACAGCGACAGCCTTGTTTACAGCATATCCAGGTGCCACGGAGAGCGCGCCCGGCGTCGCTCGTCTCTGTGCAATTATTGCTCCCTACCTTTACAGATTCGTATCAGACCTGGCTCTGGATACAAAGCCGTTTTTGGCCAATGTTCGATCGCAATCGCAAGCACAGATAACAAGCTCTATTCTGCTCGGGGCCAGCCACGCTGTCAGCTTCAGATTTAGCCGCCATCGGCAGAGACCACCTCTTACGGCCTCTGTTGAAAATGTCCAAGTTAGGCGAAAATAGCACAGAAAGGGCAGAGATAAAGATACGTCAAGGTAGACTCTAAAAACCTCCAATTACTACAGTCAGTTCAAAATAGAGGACTTCCCTATGAAAAAAGAACGAAAAATAAAACTGGTTTGGCTCCTGCTGTAAGCTGAAAACAGCACAGCTGTACTCAGAATCTGCAAGAGTCCGCCATGTTTACTGGAGTCAATGAGACCCTTTCATAAGCTCAAGATTGTCCATCTTCCTGAGATTTCTGAATATCATTGAGTCTGCAGTTATATTATCTTTAAATATTACTCATCCAATTAATGAACCATTTCCTGCTAGTTTTTTGTGGTTTATGAGATCAACCACACAGTGACCACAACCAATCAAGAAATGAGGAGAGTTAAGCTCCTCTGCATTTACAAGAAGCTTTTTTTTTCCTCCAAACTTTATTTCTTCAAGTATGCCACAAATTTCAGACAATATAAGCAAATCAGACTGACTGGCAGAAAGGAATTCAGGAGTTTGAATAATTGATTTTCTGGAAAGTTCTGTGGAGGCAGAAAAAATGATATCCCTGACAAATGCAATGAGTTTTGAGAAGTTATTGTTTTTTCGTTGGATATTTCATCACTCCTTTTTATATATGTAACAAATACTGATTGAAGAATTGTTACATTTTATTGATGGACACCCCATTAAGACCTGTTACCCAGCAAGGATTAGGTTTCTAAGTCAAAAAAAATAATAATTATAGCAATATGCAGGGGCTGCACATTTCCATATTACAGTCGTATGTTTGTGTGCACTATATAAAAATGATCTGAGGAAAGCTTCGGATAAACAGACACATGAAATGGATCAAGCAGGTCGATAGGAAGCTACCTCAGATTCAAGTGAATCACAAGCTCACCGTCTGGCCCGGTTCACAAAGCGTCCACTGTGGCTGTGACCGGCGCACACAGCCGCCCCACGAGCAGGACACCCGGCGCCCCAGGTTCACCTTGGCAACGTGGCTAACTTACACTGGCACCAGGTAGAAGGGTGGCACCATTCACCGCCAACTGAAGGGAAGCAGCAGGGACTTCTGGGAAGGAGCAGAAACCTGGGCGCATTTCATGGCCCTTATGTAAGAGAAGGAGCTGTGGCAGCGGATAAAGCAGCCCTTCCCCGCACACTGACTCGCATATTCATCACTGGTTGTTTTTCCTCAAAGGCCCATGTCATTGGCATGCGTGGGAGAAACATACAGAGCTATTTGAAATGGACTTCAAATGAGGAATTAGCTGATTGTTAAGTACCTAAGGGAATGTAAAGAACTCACAAAACTGTATAAAATAAATAAATAAAATTAAAATCAAAGACTAAATATCCATTTTAGGTAAAGCAATCACTGGTGATTTTGTTGTACGGTTCTATTTTTAACTCCAAATAGATTTCATGTGTCTTTAGACACAAAATCAGTCCTCATTTTAATTGACCCCTTTCATATATCTCTGGTGAAGTTCTCAGATATATTCATTGAAAAAACAGGATTTTCTATTTTTTTCAATGTTTCATTTCATTGTTCTGGTTATTGTTGGGTGTCTATAGAGTTCCAGGACCTTTATTCAAGAAACAGTCTTTATTAATTAAAAATCTGAAGTACAGTATAAATCATAGTGGCACTTCTGAGTGACCACATAACAAAATATTTCCAAGGTAACAATCTGGGCTGAAAGTTTAAATACACTATTGTACAGTATATTAAAATTAAAGAAATTAGACCATATTGTACTTCTTTAAATTGAATGATCTGTGAACTCATACCTGGTACATGGTAAAAGAAATGTATGTGAAACTTCATACACCCTCTACGAGATACAAAGAGATACAGGGCTTTGGGCACCGAGTTCGTCGTAAGCAGAAAGTTACTACCAAGAAGTTCCATTAATAGCAATAGATTGGATTATTCCCCAGAGCCAGTGATTTAATACAGGCTCTTTCATCCCATCCGTGGACCTGGCAGAACCCGTGCATGCCACACATAAACCTGACCCTGCAAAGACTATAATACCACACTAATAAGTACATGGGGGGGATCTCTCTATGGCTTTAAAATAAAAGACCCTTGGGACAAAGAAATGTCAATATGTGGGATATGCGGACCGCCGTTTACGACGTCCGATGGCTCAATTTCGACAAGTCTTTGCTTTTGTGTGGTAAGCAAAAGTGTTTCGTTATTCCATACTTCGCATACTCTTTGTCCATGTAGAGTATTTATTTAGGGATCTACGGTTATATTTTTCTTCAGTGTGTCTCCACTCTGTCTGGAATGTCTTTTCTGCCCCTGAGGCTAAAGTAGAGACACTGGACCGGAGGAGTAAGTGCGAAGGCCGTAAGAGGCGGGCACCACGGATATGCCTCGCGCGTCAGGGTCCCGGCGGGAGTAGGCCACGTCCGACACAAATGCTGGGCGGGCGGCCTCGGGAGCGTCCAGCCGATGACAGACATTAGACAAAGGGAGCTGTGCTATATCAGGACTGCCACGGAGCACATGTGTAACATCCAGGTATCAAACACATCGCAGTAGCCGGGACTTACAGTTAAAGGAATCGCACATGGGCGCCACCGTCCGCCAAAACATCTCTCCAAGTTGAAATAACAATTTGGAAGAGGATGTTCTTTCGACTTCTTCATCAGCGGCTTGGTCGTCTTTCCTCGGCTCATTAGTCAAAAAGTTTAAATTCAGGAACTTTCCACTGTACAATGCATTTACAAGACGGACTGTAATTTGTATCAATTTCTGCAGAAATGATTTAAAGAAAATTAACCTGTGTGCACATTCTTTTGGGTCCATCCTACAAACGAAAAGCAAGAATGGACAAGCTAGCCATCCCCCATCCCACATGAATCCGCTTTTACTGGATTGATAGAGCTTTTATTAGGCATTTAATCAAACGAGCAGTACCAGTAAAACATCATCAATATGCCAACCCAATTAGATCAACCGAATCCTTGAGCTCCGTACCTCCTAGGATAGGCTTCTGGTTACCGTGGCCTTACACTAAATAAGATGGAGGGTCATCATATATATATATTTAAAACGCAATTTTTAAATGAGGGGTCTGCTAGAATGCAATGCCTTCCCGTTCTTCTTACAAGTATTTGACTTGTGGATTGTTTCATAGACTCCAACTGGCATCACTCAAGACACTGGACTCCTCTGAACGTCAAACCCACTTGATCCCTGTGTGAAATGGCAAAAAAAGAACGCCTTTCTGTCACCTCATATTCAGCTACTACAAGCGACCACCACCTGTCAGACTGGCCCAGGGTCCGTTGGCGGTCGCACGCAGAGAAGTAGATGCTGCACTCCTTTCATTTTCATTTGATTAAGACTGATTTTCCTAAAATAATGAATATTGTGTTGGCTCAGCCCCCCCAAACTAATCGTGTGGCAATATGCTAAGTCACTTGATGTTTCAAGCGCCCATCAGTCAGAAAATGAAAAGAAGAGTGTCGGTAAATCTTAAGAAAGGTCCCGTTTCCATTCTCTAAAGTCTGTCTGGTGGTATTACTTCAGCTGACAGAAAATATCTGCGCTAAAGATAATAATTATTTTCAGATGCGGAATCCTATGAAAAATACTTAAAAGGGCATTTAAAGAAAGTACATGTTTAATTAAGTGATTTTTGTTAACAACCAAGTTGAACAACTTTAATGAAAAGACTAATTAATAATCAAACAAAATAAAGTATCACTCAGCCAGAAAGCAATCAAACAAACAAAAGCCACTTTGGTTTTGAGGTAACAGCTGTTTTGGGGGCTTTTGGGGGTTTCTTCGGTCCCAGCTGGCTTGCATTTATGGAGAAAACTGCTAAAAAGATACATGTCTGCGGCACCTCGCGCCTAATGGTTTGTGCTCGTGCCGAACAATCTGAAAATAATTATTGGCATTAACGTCACCAGGAGAAGGACTGCCTGGCATTGAAAAATGAAGGATTTGCCATCACCAGACGAACAAAGCTTGCGCACAAGACATGTACCATGTGACGGCGTTAAAAACAAAAAACAACTAAACACGACTTCTTGTGGCTCCGAGCACCTCGGGCCTGAGACTTCAGCCGGGTGTGGCTTTGCTTTAGACCACTGTCTGTATCTAGGAAGCCATTATTTCCACTCTGGTGGGCTTACCCCACTGCCATTAAAACATATCGAGTCCACTATGAGTGATCCTCACCCATATAAACTTTAAATTCAATAATATTTTAAGAGCTTGTTATTGTAAATTGTCCAGCCAACAGATGAACTTGTGTGCTGGATACTTGCATTTTACTCCAAATTATTACGCCACAACCTCGAAAAGCTGCGAGCCAGCACTACCTCAGTCATGCTATGCACTATATTTTGACTGCTTATTGGACCTGGAGCCGTAATCAAGACAATAATGAGAACAATGTGTGAAATCTGAAATAGTGAGGCGTGCGCTCATGGTAGCCAGAATTTCAGCGTGTTAAAAATGGCGTTTTTCTTGCCCTGGTGTTCAGAGAAAATTTGTGCCATTACTCATGTTTCCTCGAAGGAAATATGCGGTTGGCAGACAAATGTCAGGCCAGGTGACAATACAATAACAAGCCTGATAAGAGGGTGAGGAAACGAGAGGGTTGCAGCATCTGCAACTCCCAATCTGACACAGGAAGGGACCGTATCAATGATTCTGTCAGCAGTTGAATACCTTCAGATTTTTTTGCTATCTTTAAATTCAAATTGTCATCATTGCTATCAGTCACACATTTTATCCAGTCACCCTCAACTTGTCTTTGAATTCTACACAGCTGGATGTTTTGCTAAAGCCTGTCAGTTTAGGAAACCCAACAAACAACAAAACAAGTCCTTACTAGAGCCTGAGCCTTTTACTGGCAAACCAGCTACTTGCTCCATGGGGTAGCCACTAGCCACTAGCCTACTACCGGACATAAGCAGAGTACAGGTGGGAGGGATGTGCTGATCGCTATAAATAGCCGATTTACCACATACTAACTTCGCCATATGAGGGCAAATCAGCGATAAATCAGGCTGGAGCTGAAGTACCTAATTTCACTGAAGTAGCTCATTTAGGGGAGCACAGCCCCTGCTTGCATTAGCTGGTGAGAGAGCACCAGCCCATAGTGCAAGACGCTTTTACATGCAACCGCGTAATCAACGGTGAAGTGCCAGATACAGCAATACAGCATTTTTGACCTGTTCTATTCACAGTGGAAATGAAATTCACACAACACGTAAGAAATAATTTGCTCACATTAGTTTGATGGTGTTTATTTGCATGTGTCTACGTGTAGGGATAAGAAACATATGGGATTTTGATATATAGTACAAAGATTCAATGTAACATATATAAAATGTGAATTTTTTGCAGAGAGCCATTCATATCTTCTTCCTATCAGCCTCTCATTCTGCTTCCTTCCTACCCTTTTGAGGCATATCATTCAGCTCAAGATTGTCAAGTTGATTTGGGCATTTCGACCACTTGCACTGCCGCCAGTGGGCTTACTTCAGCCATTCGAAACACTGCCTGCCCCCACAGTCTGGCAGAATCTGTCCGCTACAGCAAAGGGAACGTCGGTGGCGATCCACAAAATCCCCCCCCCCCCCCGCTCCTTGACTTGGCAGACAGCTAGCATGCCATCTGTCATGCCCATACTGACACGCAGGTGGTAGGGTGATGACATGAGCTGTCGTTGGGTTCCGTGTGCGCAAACTACCCCCAGCGCTTCCACCAATTGCGTCTTTGTTGGCTATCAGCTGCTCCGTGTGATGCATGTATTTCGGAGCCAGTGGGCAGGACCTACCACCGGGAACATCGCTTCCTTAAAGAAAGTCCACCACTTCGCTTGTCGCTATTATTTGGTCGTGTGCGACCAATCTGTGCCGATGCAAACTGCATGCAGCTTTCACACTTAGGATTCTGTAGCAGAATGGACTGAAGAATGTGCCAGCAGTGCCCTTGTCGCCCCTCCGTTTTCTCATCCTCGCTACCTCCCCATCCTTGCACCTTGGATCCTCCCAATCTCTTCTCCTCTGTGGAAATCAGGCCCATTTTTCCATGCCGTGATGGCACCCCGAACAGCGTCTGCTTTTCCTGGAGCACGCGGCTGTTCGGAGAAGCGTGCCGGCTCAGCACCCTTGTATGGCCCATCGGACGCAAATTGACTCCGTGCAAGCGGGGCCCCCCAACTCTGTGTGAGCTTCCCCTGTGTGGTGGGGCTGTGATCAGAGGGCACACTGGGGCCCAGCTGTGTGATTCCATCTTGCCTACTGGCAGCTGAGTGCACAAGTCACACCCTGTGATTTTTCACACATTAGGCGGCTGAGCAAAGGGATGAGATCTCTCAAGTGCTCCTGTCAGAGGATTAGGACTGGAATATAACATTGCGCTTTGACGCGGTATACATAATTAGAGGGCCCGCAACATGAAATTCCTGCTCTGTGTAGCTGCCTGTTCCTATTGAGCAAGATGAAAGCATCGGGTAGCCGTAAACTAGTCTTAAGTTTAAGTTATCTATTACAGCTGGAGCCTCAAACTCAATTTAACTGGGGGCCACTGGATAGGAAGTCTTCTCCCAAGGGGGAGTTATTTTTTTATGAGCCGAAAGACAAACGTGAGAGAGAAAAAATAATGCAACAGTGATATTCCATTAATCCATAAGAAAAGCAAGACTATGGAGATCACTAAAATGAAGTGGAAAATGAAAGAATGACCTGTGGGCTAGATTTATTAATACATGAAGGACATGCAATGGGCCATATAAAATTGTCTAGGGGACTGGAATCTGGTCCATGGGCTGGTAGTTTGAGACCTGTGTATTAGAGGAAATAGATTTCTCCTATCTAGTTCTAAGTTTTATTGAATGTTCTGCTGTCACTCAAGATCTGTGTGTACAAGGCTCTACTTCGCTATGTGAGCTTAGGCCACCATGCAAATGTATTCATTATTGTCATAAAAAATTTCGGAAATGAAATAACTTTTCAGCACTTTTTAGGTAAATGGTCGTGTCCTGGTCATACAAAGGGGGGGAGAGAAAAGAATGGGCACCCCATTACGTTAATTTTAGTCACAGCGGTCAGCACTGGAGAAGCTATTACCAGTTTGACGTCTCAGACTGTAGGATAACATAGCCCATCACGCATGATAAATGGTCACAAAGAGCAGCCAGGGAGACCTGGCCATCCCTGGTCATCACATTCTGCACAAGTAGAGGGAGAGAGTCACAGAAATAGTGGGATCTCAATAATAATATCCCAGTTATCTCTCACGAGATGCAGAGGACTGGGATGCGAATGGCAGCAAACTGCCACAAAGATTGGAAATCTTGGGACATCATCCAAGAGGCTGCGAGTATCCAATACCGTAGCTATTGTATTAAACAACATCAGTGCTGACGTTCATTTTGGCACCACAATTAAATAAATAAGGGAAAGTATAAGTGGGATTTTGGGGGGGGGGGTATTTGCTTCATGACAAGTCAACAAGGTTCTCCAAACCCCACCACATGGAAGCAATTTTCCTGTGTTTTTCCTCTGCCCCAGTGGCTTATTAATCACAATCCTGTGCTTAGATCAGTTTGCAAAGTAGTAACCATTCGAAATTACCAACCCAATTTATCATCCACCCAGCATCAGGCTGGGAAGGGATTAATGAGGTATAATGTTGGGCTGAAGGCCCAGCTGTCCCCAAGCCCTGTACCGGCAGAACCCGGCAACAATCGAAGATCAAAAAAAATACATTCATGGGGACGTGCAAGGAAGACAGGGCCTTTGACTGCGGGACGGAGCCGGAACGAGGGTGATGCATCTCAGCGCTTATGCGGAGGCTGAGCTGGAGAACCACGCTGCAGCATTGCCCATACAGCTCCCGATGGTCCATAATAATGCTAGAGAACATTTTTGAGATGCCAAAAATAATAGATGGTCATTTCCCAGCCCTGAACGTATAATTGCTGGGTAATCACCTAAATTACCACAAGGGACACGATTCCCCCAGGACGGAATAATGCAGAGGCACCACAGCCGTTTTGCTGATAACATGGCTCCACTAGATTAACATGGTGACGTTACATAATCCAACGAGTCTCTCTCTCATGTTCTCAAAGAGTAAAAAAAAAGAAGTTCCTTGAGATTTTGGAACATCTTCTGTTTCGTATGATGTACGATGAGTTCCCTGAAGCTGCATATGATCTTCGATGCTCCATCATGTAATGCTGAACCTAACCCAACTCGTAATTCATGTAGGGACATATCTGCAAGGCCGGACTGATTCACACGCTTAACCTGGGCTGCATCCCAGGACCCTGAATTGTAGGATTCTCTCATTTTTTTCTGGTTGTTACAGCAGGATTTTATGCTTTAGGTAGGGCTCCAAAAAGGTCTATAGCCAAAGGGCCCCCACCTCTCCAAATTCACCCCAGCCTATCTGCCTTTGATGTTATAGCCACTAGGAAGAATCCACTCATGTAATTAGTGCTTCAGTAGGTCAAGAACAATGCTATAATGTTAGGTGGCTCTCAGTGCATTATTTGCAACCATGCAAACTTACACTCACCTGCACAGACAGGTAAAGGTATGCCACCAATGGTCATAACTGACTGCAAGAAGGTAAGGCCATTTTAAAGCAAAAAAAAAATTTTAAAAATAAAATAAAATTAAACATAAAAACAATAGCTGCAGAAGCTCACGCTCGTCCATGTTTACAGTGTCAATTATAGGATCAAACTTCACAGCTTATTTGAAAGGGAAGTGAAGAGTGGTGTCATACCTCAACAAGGGAGCTATGATCAGTCAGGATCAAAGCATCCCAAAGGCCTTTAACGATTATGAAAGAAGAAAAAATTGTGCTTCTGACTGCCACAGTCAATCAGAGGAAAGTCAGGCAGCATTGTCCTTTGCTACCTTTATTCCTGCAGGGAGAGCTTGTGGTCTTGTGGTTCAGAAAGAACCATTACAACACAATAAGAGCTAATTGTCCCCTGATGGAAAAAAAATAAGAATATAACAAAGGAAAAGAGGCAGGTGTGTGCATATATGTGTAACTAAAGAGGGTGGGATCATTGGGAGCGATAAGCGATTTCCACGTTCATTACACTGTCACAGTTATTTTGCGTCTGTTTGGCTCAGGCCCGGTGCTTTAACGTTGGCAACGTTCTGCTGCAGGTGTCAGGCCATAAACACTTCGACACCTGTCGGTAATGGTTTGAGCTCTACAGCTTGGCCTAGTTAATAAGTTTGTGCCTGTAACTGAAAATGTTGCACACTTTAAGCTTTTAAGCATGTTTAATTGCCGCATCGAAACTGGATGTAAATGATATGCATTCTCACTCACATTATATGTCCTGCATGCACTTCCACATAGCAATGTTACATTCAATACCTAGATACAAACATGCATGCAAACATAGATACATAAATAAAATTAAGATACCACAGCACAATTTATTATTATTATTTTTTTGCAAACTGCAGTCTGGTTCTTCTCTGTTTCTCATTAATGAAGGGCTTCTTCCTTGCTTTATGGGTCTTCAGTCCTGCTTCTAGGAGCCTGATACGAACTGTCCTAGCAGTGCACTTCACACCTGCACTTAATGTTTCCCATTCTTTTTGAAGGTCACTTCGATCCTCCGATTCACTGTTGGATAAGTTGACGGGCATCTCTGACATCAGAAAGATGCTTCTGCCATCTACCTGGCTGGTTATTAGTCATTCCCAATGTCTCCTGCTTCACCTGATTCTTGTATACTATCGTCTTAGAAATTTTGAGCCTGGAAGCAGCCTGCTGCTCAGCAAAGCAGAACCAGGATTAAACCAGGATTTGAAAAGTACAGATTCTTAAAAAATATGGAGTGGTCTCTTAATTTTTTCCATATCTTTACGTATAAAAATATTATAATCTCTCTTCCCAAAAACACTTTTGGAGACCAATGGAAATGTGCCAGATTGGAATGTTAGAAGCATTTCAAACAAAAAATTAGCTGATTTGGCCCACTAGTCAGATATTTAATAACTTTAAGTGTCGATATGGAAGGTGATCGCTGGCCCCGGCAGCATTTCTCTAAATATGTTTTCTTTGTTCTGATATAAACTAATACCTACCAAATTATAATGTGTGATTTCGTCTGCTAACAACCACTACTACTAAGTACTAGTCAAGTCCCAAGACTAAAGGGATCGAGTGTCTCTAATCTGTCCTTATATCACTCTTGACTCTCGCTCCTGAACTTGTTAATGAGGTAAGCGCCTCTAGCGAGAGGGGACACTAGCAGCATCCCATTGAGGTCTCACTGTTGCATTGTACAGCCTAAGAGCATTGGTGTGGATTCCTAAAACGTTCAGTGTATCTATGTATCCCAGTGCCGCGATACAACGTGGACCCTCCAGTTCTAGCATCTGTCATCTGTAGTGTACTCAGTGGATTAATGAATTATCCATCTTTAATTTTACTGATAGTAGTTTAAACTGTTCATGGATTGGCCCATACTGATTAAATCCTTTACAGGATGTTCCAAACCGCCTGTAACATGTTATACATTACTGGCTTTGGTCTCCACAGCAACTTTCTGTGTTGACATTGCTGTTTGGACATCAGCCCCAAAAAATACCCATGAACCACAAAGGGGGAAAAAAACTATTTCACGGCTGTTCAAAATCAGAAAAAACTCATAGTGTCACACTGAAGAGTGATGTGAGTGTTGTTGCCTAAACTTAATCAAACAAAGGGAAAATCCAGTAATTCTAAATCATATATCTGTTTTATGCAAATGTGACTCATTAAAAGTGTCCTTTAGAGTCAAGGAGGTTAACTGGTCAAAATGGACTGTATGGTTACAAATTGATGCTACCGTTGTAAAGTTTAGCTGAAAGAAGATGTACTCTGCTAAACAAACATGAGGGTTGACCCATAAAAGCCTGCATGCTTAGTTTTGACAGTTGCATACCTCGAAACAGGTCTCAACATGTAAGCTTTGGTTAAAATTCCCATGGACCTTGTGTCTATTCAAAGCCTTTTTCCTGTCTTCGGCAAGATTTTCAAACACCCGTGAAAGCGGGTTTTCCCCCCCCAATGTCTAAGCAAAACCAAAAAATGATTTTACTGCAGTTTTTTTTTTTGATGAAGCGGGTATATACAGATATTGCAGTCAGCTATGACTGATTAGGCTAATTGCAAGCCATTTCCCAAATCCAGGAAAATGGGTTGAAATGAAAACCTCCAAAAATCGGAGTCGGAGACACTGGGACTCAAATGCTTGACAGGCTGCTGACCGATCCAACGGATATCACCGGAAGCCCCCGTAGAATCTGTTTTCCATTCAGCCCCACGACGTCGAATGGCTTTTACTCTAAGCGAGAGTAATAAAACGCTGGCATTCGCACTGCTCAAGAATTCACGAGCAGCAGCGTCGCCGGTATGAAACGGCATTACCTAACACTGACATCATGCCTTCCGAATAGCCTGGAAAGGCGGAAAGTCTTTGAACGGCCATCCCAGGAAAAAAAAACTCGCCAAACACGAGAGCGACTAATTTTACTCCCCTCAGCTTTCACCTGGGGAGTGTCATATTTAATTATGACTGCACTGGTCTGATTTTTCAGCTGCCGGGGGGGGGGGGGGG
>JAODKC010000044.1:12329998-12341232 GCA_026777985.1 Mormyrops attenuatus | reverse complement strand
GGGGGGTAGATCACCTGATGCGGTTCAAATTGGCTTTGCTTGGCCAAGGGCGCCAGGGAGACGGCACCGGGTGAGCATTGTCCCTGCTTGGAAAATGCCCACCATGTGCCCAGGCATCCAACACCAAGGCAGCTGCATAGTCAAGCGAATAAAGGCAGTAACCCTACTCTGCTGCCCCACCCTCTGCCAATGATTCCTGCAAAAGATTCGTCACCTGATTTAAATGCACCAGGATCTGTGACCAGAGCATCTCAATTTATTGCAAGAGGAATGCAACGGGGAGATACTGTACTAGCTGAAGGTAGAATGCATCCTGATCGCAATGGAGGCAATAGTGTCTGTCGCATGCATACGTGCAATCAAAGTCTGCCAGTCCAGCCTGGCTGACGAGAAGCTGAGAGAAGGTGCTGGCAGGCCTCAGGGGAATGACTCCACTGTCAGCGAGGGGGCGGGGTTGCGTGCTCGGGAAAAGGCCCCCGCGGGCATAAGCGTGCGCTTCCGTGGCAACTTCGCAATCTCCCTCCATGCCGTTTCCGGTGACACCCAGGCCATCTCCTGCGACAGGCCCATTTTGGGGGGAGAAAGAAACTGGTTTAATTACGGCCACAAACTGCCGCCCTGCACTCACACAGACAGGTGGTTGCCTGGTCATCTGTAAAGGCAGCCATCTGGACTCTACCTATGGTTGGACGCCCAACTCTGAGAGCCAGGTTTACACAGCGTGAGCATATGTCACAGGACACGCTCATATCGCTTCCATGCAGGACTGGAAATTTCCTCTACAAGATTGTGGTCTAGTAGATAAAGCAGAGAACGAGTTTTTGGTGGGCTCATGTAGTCTGGATGAAAAATAATGTGCATGGTTGGGCTAGAGTGACATGGTCTACTAGTAGGAGAGTGACGTGGTTTAGTGGTAAAAGAGTGACGTAGTCTAGTAGTGGGAGACTGACGTGGTCTAGTGGTGAAAGAGTGATGTGGTCTAGTGGTGGGAAAGTGACATGGTCTAGTGGTGAACGAGTGATGTGGTATAGTACTGGGAGAATGATGTGGTCTAGTGGTGGGACAGTGATGTGATCTAGTGGTGGGAGAGTCACATGGTCTAGTGGTGAAAGAATGATGTGCAAAGTCAAATGCAGCTAAATAAACAGGAAAAATTGTAGGTCACATTGGATAAACACACTGAAGTGGCAGTAAAATTGTGGCAAATAAATTACGGATAGCCAAAGTGAGCACTAATATTGCATAACCTTTCAAAATGGTGACACCATATAAGATGGCATGTGATGGACTGGCGTCCCGTCCAAGGTCCCACTGTGCCGCATGGGATGGGCTCCAGGACCCTCCAACCATCAAATGAGACAGAAATCAATGCAGAGTGAAACATATTTGTTATCACATGCCTGTGAAATGCCTGTTTTTTTCTGAATTATGCAACTGTAGTTCTGCATAGTATCTCTTTGGATCTGAGAATATGTGTAACAGAAAAAGACAAACTAACCAAAGATGACAAAGACATTTTTAAGAAAAATGTTTAAGATTCTTTTGTTACTGCTGTTTAAAGTCATGTCACTTAGCATATCCGTATCCAAGGGACAACTGATCTTGGGAAGAATGCAAAATATTTAATCTGTATTACACGCATTTCTCTGCGTTCCAGAAAATTCAAAATGCTTCAGAAATGAACTGGGATGGCAATGGTATACACAGGACCTGTAGAATCAGCAAAGGGTTTACATGGGAAAATGTTTTCCTTTTTGGGCGTAACCAGAATGAAACCAACAAAACGCAATGATTAAAAAAATAAAATATATTAAAACATGCCTGTTATTTTGAAACCTAAGAAAGAAATCAAAAAAAAACCAAAGTGGGAACTTGGGCCTTGGGTTATGGGTCACAGGCTGATGTCACGATTTCTGTATGCAACTAATTATAGCTATATTTGGTATGAAGGCGGATGAATGGACTCACACGATATCTGTCACCAGATTCTCGCCCCTAAGCAGTTATCAGCTCACCTACCCATTCATAAGGTGAGAGGTACATATTTGAGCACTGGCCCCAAACCAGTATAATCAAAAATATTAAACACGCCAAAGTCTGTGTTCTCCACATGAGTACTCGGTGATATTGACACTTGTGTTCGTGCCCCAGACTCAGTCCCTAGTTCCAGGTTCCTCCCATAATGGAAAGAATCTTATGTCTGAAATCATATCAAGTGTAAATCTTAACCACTAGTTATTTTCCACTGAACCAGTAGTTCTAAACTCAGTCCTCAAGGCCCACATTTCCAAGGACCACTTTGAGAACCTCTGCAGTATTCACATTGCATATGCTCTGGTTTTTGTCTCTAAACATAAAGATTAATGTTAAAATAATAGCCATATGTAGACCTGTGACATTAGCAGTTAACAAGGATGTTCTGGAAAAGTCCAGATCAATAATGTTGTTGGAAAGATCCAAAACATCACAGCTGACAGGTTAGTTGACAGGAGTGAGAGAGAAGAGACAGAAGCTCAGGTCCTCTAGTGACTGTGTGTCATCAGCAGGAAGTGTGATGCTTTTCTCAGATAGAGGAGGAATCTGCACACAGATCCAAATGATAACAGAACCAATTACAGGACACTGGCTGGCAGACAGATGATAAGCAGCAAAATATGGCACCAAAATAGCAAATGCAGTGCAGTAGCTTGCAGAGAATAAAAAAATCTAACATGACCACCAACAGAAAAACACACCAATCGCAGCTTGAGACATGATTGACTCGCGGCCAAAAAACATCCACCAGACTCTGAGAAGAAAACTTTACAAGGTTAAAAGCAAAGTGATGTGACTGGACATGCCTGAAGGAAGAGTAAACAGCTTTTTTGGTCAGCTGTATCAGGTCTAGAACACTCCATGAGGCTGTGCTTTCTTTGCGAGTGTTGTAGTACATATCTGCTTAGCTGCAGGCAAGCAAAGTCTTAAGTTGGATGTCACATGTAAAGTATAAATAACTTAATGAGTGAAATAGCAAAATAAGGAACCATAACTGATATTTTAGAGGCTTCAGGAGATATAACAGCATTAAACTGCTTTTTGAACTCCGTCAGTTTGTACTAAAACATTTTCCAGATGTATAGGGCTGCACTGGAAACAAACTGTAGCACGCAGGAGACCTCTTCCTGTTCGCTCAGCTGGCTGCACTGGAGACAAACTGTAGCACGCAGGAGACCTCTTCCTGTTCGCTCAGCTGGCTGCACTGGAGACAAACCGTAGCACACAGGAGACCTCTTCCTGTTCCCTCAGCTGGCTGCACTGGAGACAAACTGTATCACACAGGAGACCTCTTCCTGTTCCCTCAGCTGGCTGCACTGCAGGTATATCAGTTTTACATCTTCAAAGGAAGCTGTCAGTTTCCAAAATTGTAAAACTGCACATGTGCATTTAATTATTTACCATGTGACTTAATCTGTGTTTTTTTTACAGGTCATGACCATACAGTTGCAGAGAACATGTGAGATTTGGATAACAGAGATCATCAAAACACAAACAGACACTTATGTGCAACCTTGATACACATTGAGTGGTTCTTAGTGAGGGGGGATCATGACACCAGTGCGGTCCAGGGTATAAAACATACAAATACAGGATACATAGACACCCTGGAGAGCCTCACCCAGGCTCAGAGTGGTAGCCCAGAACACGGAGCTTCTGAAGAGCCAGATCTTTTCCAAAAGACCACGTGGAAACTCCACTGACGCTAAGCTTGTGGGGCTTGCTGTTCCCTCACTATTAAAAAGGGAAAATGCTTTAGTAATTAATGAAAATTTTATTTATAAAACACATTTATGACAACATCCAATGCTGACCAAAGTTCTGTACAATAGTAGATAATTCATATGAGCAATAAAATAATACGTCACAATTAAATATGTACAAATGCATAAAAAGGACAGAACAATTATTTATAGGTGAGTGAAAACAAATGGCTTTTCAGTCTGGTTTTAAAAAGCATGATTGATGTGGCTGGTTAATTAATGTACAGAGGTAATGAGCTCCTTAACTTGGGTGTGATGCAAGAAAATGCATGATTACCTTTTGTAAAGTAAGTGTAGAACCAGCAGCAGGTGCTGATCGGATGAGTGCAGTGATCTGTGCAGATTGCACACCTTCAGTCTTGCTGATTCGCCCAGCGCTCTGCCAGAATCACTTTCAGCAAGAGAAACACACAAGGACAAGGCAGATATTCAACCAGAAATGCAGCCATTCCCAGACATCACGGCTTCTAATGATTTGCTAAAATACAGCATCAACACCTTGCAAACATGCGGTTCGCTGGCCAGCTTATTACATACTGACATTGCCTGAAGTCTAACAGGAGAAAAATAACAAATAATGGCCTCATTAATCTTAGCCATGCACATTTAATTCTTGTCATCTTTAGTTTACGTTTAGCTATTTCTTAACGATTATTTTTGAAAGACGTCAAGTGAAATGTCATTATTGTGTCATTTAGCTATTTTCTTTAGCATCGTATATTAGATTTAATTGAAAAATGGGAATAGTATGGCTTTCGTGATGGTATCCTGATTGCAATATGAATTTAACTTTGCTTTTGGATGTTTCAGCCTCACGCACTCATCTCAGCTTGGTGCCTGACAGCAGAAAAGCAGAAATCAGATCAGGACTCTGTCCAACATTTTTCCCACACCTCAAGTGGACACGAACTCCCAGTCTTGTGCAACAGGGGACTGACTCGCACCAAAGGCAGACTGAACACAGAGGCCCGCACCCCGCCCCCAGCCTCCTCCAAACTCTAATGTGTCTCTTTGGATATCTCCAACTCTACGAAAACTTCTCTCCCAGATATACACAAAAAAAAGGAAACCAGCTGACGAATATATTTGTTTTCAGTCTGTTTTCCCTCATTTCCACCGGCATCCACACGTGAAATCCCCGCCTTGAGGGCCTCATGACTAAACCAGCCCAGGGACCTCCATCTGTGCCAAGCACAAACATAGCCGTGCACCAGCCAGGCCCGGGAGCCTCCGGAGGCCTGGACTCTTTGCGGGCCCCTGCCCTGGGTGGGATGCTGGATGACAGATGAATGTAAATGAGCTGCCTTCACCTTTGCGGTGACGGCGTCTGCTTAGTCTAAAGGGAAGCAGACACGACTGGTGATGGGTTCTCCTTCGGCCCATCTGAGCTGACAGGACAGAGAGACTGACGAAACGTGAACCTGCGGCACTGACATGGGACAGCGCCGAACTTGTTCTCAGGTTTCCATCAACAGGGTCCCTGATCCACTGCCTTCTTCTCTCCCCTTATCTTCTCTTGCCTTTGAATAGAGCTAATTGACTGCCTGCCATTGGCTGGTCCTGTGAGTAAGTGTGATGTTGACTCAAAACAGCCCTTTTAAAAGCATGCAAAGCAAACAATAATGACTCTTTAACAAGCCAAATGGCACAAGTGCCATGTAACGGGAACAGGAAATTACAAATTATGTAAGCAGATTGCTTTGAGACCCCTAATTTGAATTTTTTTGGTCAATGAGAAAACAGAAATGCTTTGTCCTTCCCCGTGTACATAGCCCTCCCTTGAGTGGTAAGTTTAATATAGTTTTAAGCAGAAGTCTTGACCAATTTAGGCAACAGTCATTTTTCTCATATCTCAATTAACAACTTCCCCTTGCTTCTAGCCAACTTATTTGAAGGTGCTATGCTAGTCTGCATCGTTTTCAAATTTATTTTAAGGGTATGGTTTCCCTGAGACTGCTAGAAGTAGAGAAACCATTGGCAGCAACGGACGGGGGTGGAGTCCACAAGCAGAGCCTCAGCTGGCTAAACCACCAAACGTGGCTCACAAAACCCTGGACTGCACCAAACAACTGCTCTGATAAAGACGTAAGATGTGTTTGCTGATTCAAGCTATGAAACAGTGCCAAGGAACGCCATGTCATCTGCACAGAACCAAGCTACCCGACCACAGCCCCCCAAAAGTGGGCTGCATGGTCTGGTCCATAGCCAGTAATGTTCGGCTCTGCACATTATCATCAGGTGTACCTTTTCAGCTCAGATCTCACCTCATAATGAAGACCAAGGCCAACAAGAGACAATACGTATCAGGTGACCACAGCAGGCCATTAGCATGAAACACTGAGAAGGCTGAGGACACTGGAGGTTGGAGTGACCTAATGGCAGCCACAGCTGCTTCCCATGTCCAGTCAGAGCCTTGACCCAATTTCCTGGCCCGGGTTGGATATTACGACTTTCTCTGCTGGCGAGGCCAGGGCACAGGGGTAAAATCTGGAAGAGCAGCCAGCAGACCTGCCCATGTCCTCCTGTGCCCTGCTGGGTGGAGGAGCCATCCAGTGGTGGAGCGCATGTTTGCTCATAAGCAAAAGTACACGGACATTCAGTTCAGCCAAGTCAATTACACCTGGCTTCATCTTCGGTCTAGCGATGATAAGGCAGCAATTAGATACAACTGTTGGGGGCTCAGTGACACATAATCACATCAGCAAGTACCCGCTGTGCCTAAATGAACACTGGGTAACCGTAGCTCCCAGAATGCGTCCCGTTCACTGTCCCCAGGTGCCACTTCGTAAGCCTCACAAATGACATCACAGACGCGCTATCCTATGAATTGCACGAACTGCCGATTGGCCAGATACATTACGTCCCGTTTGTTTGCTCAATCCACACTCGGTGTGGAAAAAAAGACAGGCAATCTATGAGATCAGGCAATCTATGAGATCAGCCAGCCGTGAAATGTGAAACTGGAGCAATGATTTGCAGGTGCATTAACCCCCAAGGCCGGCAACAGCTTCAGATCAGACCCCGTTCTCCATCTCGCTTCTGCTTTGTTATGGCACATCAGATCCAAATCTGACCTGGCTCCCCGACAGCCTGTCTGCCAGGGACCCACTGCTCAAGGAGATTGTGCAACAGTGCCCTGGTGGAGCACCAACCAACCACAGGACGCCAAGTTCATATAGAGAGTACCTTGTCTCCCTACACAGATCACTGACTTAGGTTGTGTGTTAAACGACATTTTTTTTATTTGACCGATTGACTCGTTGACTGATGCATCTACCCGAAAAACTATTTAAATAATTTGTCATATTTAAGAATGACTCTGCTTCCCAGGAACCTGATGGGTCTGTTTTTGTTTTTTCGGCAGACAGGCTGCGGCCTGGCGCCCTCCATGGTGCGTGCGCTGCGTAAAGGCAGTCTTTGTGTTATTTTTAAAGTCGTTGAGCAGGTCCGTGCCTGCCGAATGCCTACATGCGCCGTGAGAAATGCGAGCAATGCGCTGGGCCAGAGCGGAGCGGGCCGGCATAGATGCTATCAACACCCCCGCTCCCATAGTCTCTCCTCAGTTCCTCATCCCACTAAAACTGGCCACTTTGAGTAGCGTAAAAAGTTCCTAAATTGAGAAGAACAGCACCTCTGCATTCACCTGTCTTTCTTCCCCTCTGCTGCAGATTTCAATGTGCTGTCACCGGGGGGGTAGTTAGAAATTTGGACAAAATGATTTTGGGCCCCACCGTTAAATTTTCTGTATAGTCGTATGCATGCAAGGGCCCCCGTAAAGTGCTGGACCCCCGGAATCTGGCAGGGTATCCATGCCCCTACTGCACCCCTAATCATCATATCCAGGATCAACCCAGGTCATCGGTGGCAGCCCGTGAATCTACTGTACCCATGTGCACTATCCTTGCAGTGGACAAAACTGAGTTTAACAACTATTTTAACATTTTTATGCATGCTTCCCCAGTTTTGCCTCCGTTCCCTAATGTTTCTTGCCATTCGCTCTTGTTATCAGTCATCGGCGCACCTCCGCATCATTACAACGGGCAAGTTCCGGAGCCAGAGCAGGTCCCATGCAACCTTTCAGCAGACCTGACTTGCACAGGCACGGGCTGGAGGAAAAGCAGACCGGCGTGCGGTGCGGGCAGCGAGCGGCCGGGGATCAGCGTGCACGAACATGCCGAAGCACGCGGCGCTGTGTCCTACATCAAGCACCAACCGCGGCCATTTTGGCAGCTTCAGAGAGTCACTTTGGGCCCCCTTGAGGTGCAAGCCCTGCAGGACAGCATGCGCTCTCCCAAGAGGAAATCCACATTGGCCACCTTATGCTTGCCTGTAACTGACGTGCAGGATCTCATTCCGGAAAGCTTCCACACGATGACGGTGGCCACATTTTACGCAATTCACTTGAAATGAGCCCATATTAACAGATGGCCTGAACGGATACACTTTCAGTTTTTATCTGCTTAAAAAATATTCTTTATGTTAAAATTCTGAGCTCCATATAGCAATAATTGTTTAAACTAAAAAATCAAGCAACTACAAAGGTTATAAATAATATTTAAAATTGTTACAAGAACCTGGCAATAAAAAAGGAAAAAGTGTTTACTATTTTTTGTCAATAAAAATACAAATGTAAAATACACTTTACACATAGTGGCTCCATCAGCGTATAAGCTATTGAAAATGAAAATATATACAAACTTAACTGAATTTAGACATAGTAAAGATATGTATCAATTAAACAATGAACTGCCAGTATGCATGCCAAGTCATAAAAGGAAAAAATGAAATGATAGGCCTTCAGATCGAGCGTACGACTGCAAAATTCCAGTATATATAGATACTTGATTGAAATAGTTCCCATTAAAATAAACTGATAATTCTGCTCTTCATTATTGACTCTGTGAGAATGCTGTTTTGGTTTATCTATTGCTTGGATGTGCTATGAAATTGTGCATGATATGTGAATTGGACTGGTACACTAAATATTTACTGTAAAAAAAACCTAATTTTCTTATTTCTACAAAATCAGTGTATAAACTGTAGAAGAAATGTAGGATTGACTAACTTGCTTTCACTTATCATTAAGTAAAATTATCTTTATCCTCGTTGCAATCAACATCACACCAAAAGACTAATGTTACTTGCAGCCAATATCCACAAAATCGCTGACTCAAGACTCAAGAATTCTTTATTGTCAAACCATGCAAAAGTCTACATTGTATTGAAATTCTGTTTCCCTTATCCCCCCCCCGTGGACCCCATTTTTTCTACATATTTAAATTCTTAATTTCACCCATGACCCATCTGTAAGACATGCGTTTGGTTTTTATATATCTGCACTCTCTCTTTAAATTTACAAGTGTTCCAGGGTTCAATACAGGGCAATTAATACTGCACCCAAATGAGTTGGTGCTGATGAACTGATCGGCCCATTGATAAAAAGATCTGGAGGAATTTAGTCATATTTACATTGAAAGAGGTAAACAACATTTTTTCAGCGCTGGTAAAATCATGAATCTCAAAAACAAAAACATCACGGAAAGCTGACTTAAACAGACAGTCTTTAATACCTGTTTGAGTTCCAAATTACCCAAAGTACGTCCCTACATACTGACCTCATCACGAAAACATACAAGAGTCACGCTATGTAGATGGTTACACATTGCTTTCATTTACCGCACTACACGTAGTGGAAAGTGACACCGAGCTCACCAGCCAATCACAGCGAGGGTATCTTTGAAGGCCTGCAGCTTCTCTCTCGCTACGGCTTTTCTCAGTTGCCATACATTATAAGTTCATCATGGGCAAAAACATGATGGCGTGTGATGTAAGCAATGCGACTGCCACCAAAGTGTCAAGATGTCATGTGTGGACCATGAGATCAGCTGATCTCTTTGCTAAGGAAAATGTTGCAATATTATTTTTGACAAAAGCCCGACTCACTGAGAACGAGTTTCCCCAAATAGCATGGCACAGACACATCATGAGCCTGGGGCATTCAGGGCTCAATTGTTTTGCTCAGATGTTTTCAAAACCATGCTCTCAGTTTGAGAATTCCAAACATCACAACAGGCCTAATCCAGGGTTGCATTTCCCAAAACCTTTGTAGTGCTATGACAGTTTTAACTTCAAAGAGAGATCATTCAATATGATGACCCTGGGACAGATTAGGCCTCTGAGCTAAACCTCTGATGTCTTAAGATCCCGGCAATGTTCCTGCTGTAGCAGTAAGAGAGCAGCATCCAGTCTTGCATTTCATTTCCATGTATTTGCAGAATTATGTTAATAAGGATGTCTTTGCATTGTTAGTAAATCGAAGGGGGTCCTGATCTGAAGTAGCAAGACTTGGAGGTGAACTTCCTCCACTCTAAAGGCGTTCAGGCTCCTTATTCTGTCCAAAAAGAGTAGAAATGTATCACAAAAATGGCATTCAAGTTTATGTTGTTCCTCAGACAAGGGCCAAAGAGACATCAAAATTATATACAAATCACTGTGATGTATATAAAAATGAAAACAAAATAAATATTTTGGAATATTTATATTGATTATAACTCATTACTGGAGATATGTAAAATTATGTAATAACATTTTTCCAGAGTAATGAAACAAATGTAACAATTCAGTGAAGTCAGACCTATAGCCAGAAATCAAATTAGTGGGGGTCCAATGACCCTGCCGATAGGTAGGGTGGGGTGGGGGTGTTCCTTTCAGGAGATTTTGTTGACTGCGGGAGGGGTCCCCCTCAGTACATTTTAACGATTCCGGGGGGCTATAGCAAATTTCATGGGGGTTCAAACTTTAAATTTTATTTTTAAAAAGTACAATAAGTACCATTGCAATTTTATCAGTGATGGATGTGTCATCTTTAAGCAGTGCCGTCTCCTGCATGGCTGGCAGATCAGGATCATGTTAGTATTCCCACCACAGGCCAGGGCCATGCAGAGATGTTTGAAGGGGCGGGTGCTCAACTTAAAAAGGGGCACATAGAACCAGGCTGAATAACATCAACCCACATTCATCAAGAATCTAATATGGAATCGCATTATACTATATCATTATTAAATGTTTAAACTGTAGCGATACAATAATTTTACTGCTGTAAAATCAGCATTTTGTCATATTTGAAATATACATCTAATATAATCTGTTTCTTAATGTATTTTCTTTAAAATGCAGTGTGTGTGTGTGTTTTTTTATATCGTAATTATAATAATTCATAATTATGTGGATATGCATATTAGAGAGTTTTTAGTGAAATATAAGCCCTCCAGAAAGGCAGGGAAAAGCCCTATAACTTACTTTAAAACGAAATATGTTCCATAAAACGGTGGGCAGAGTTACAGACCCATGACACCCTTAGCCAGTTAGCTAGCGGCTAATGACCACCACTACTTGTGCAGTTAATAAAAGGACAGGTAATGTTTTGTCGCGCTGTTG
>JAODKC010000044.1:12297439-12317982 GCA_026777985.1 Mormyrops attenuatus | reverse complement strand
TCAGAATGTTATTTGAATCCAGGTAATCTACCATTTTCACTTGGATTATAGCTTCCATTACTTTTCCCGTTATGCAAGTTAAACTTATTGGCCTATAGTTTGCTGGGCGTTATATTAGCATGCTTCCAATCAGAAGGTACCACACCAGCAGATAACCATTTCTGGAATAGTAAAGTTAAAGGTTGCCTAATAATATCCCTCATCTATTTTAAAACTATAGGTGAGATGCCATCAGGGCCCTGCAATTTATTTATTTTGAGCTTAGCTAGGCTTTGTACCACATCAGCCTCAGTTATAGATATATTAGTCATAGACGAGGCTGTATTTGTACTACCGGTAAATGGTGGTAAGTTACCCGTGTCCTCTACTGTGAACACCCATGTAAAATAATCATTATACTAATTTACAATATCAATTTCATTATCAATAATAAGACCCTTACTATCCTGCAGATTAGTGATTTCTGCTTTTAGAGGTCTTTTGGAGTTAAAGTATTGTTTTTTAAAAGTTTTTTAGTACCTAGGAATTAAGCAGCATACTGTATGTGGCATCCGTTTGAGCCAGACATTGGGGAATATCAATGCAGTATATGAGAGAAACTTGACTTGTGGCCTGTGGTATTTTCTCAGTGATTTCACTTCAATGGCAGTGAGGTGCTGTATCACCTCCACCAGGCAGGGTGGGGAATGGACACACACTGGGATTTACTGGGGCACAGGAGTGTAGGTAGGTTTAATAAAACAGGGAGAGCAATGAAAGGAAGAGACAGCCAAACAATGTATATCGGGAAAATATGGAAAAAAACACACAGGTCCGGTGGTCATGTACTGTAAAGGACTCGTGTTGGGGAATACTATGACACAGCTGAAGTGTCTTCAAGGCATGGGAAGTCCACGCCGCCGCCTCTGAACCTCTGCCCCATCTTACACAGTCTGGCTCAGACAGATGCCACATACAGTATGTTGCTCAATTGCTAGGTACTAAAAAACTTTTCCCCAAGCAAAACCTTCAGTATCAAATCCATGATTCCAATTGATATTTCAGACCTCGCAGCTGACTGCACATTTCCAGTTAATAACTCAGAATGCTGATATAGGCAGTGGAGAGGAACACTTACATTCCACACACCATCACTCACAGGGAATGCGGTTACTCTAATCCAGCACCATACTTGCAGAGCTAAAACACTGTGCTGCACCCCGATCACACAGGGTTTTAATGGGCCCACAATGCTGTTGTGCCTCAGAAAGAGAAACACAATTCAAAGGCTAGAACATGATTTCACTTTTACACAAAGATGGTGCAACTGCAGAATCAAAAGAAACCTCAGATTTTAATTAAGATAGACATCGGTTTATCTTTTTTATTATTCCAGATGGCACCATCCTAAATCATACAATAGAAGCACATGATCATCCCGTGAGCTCAGGGGTTATGCTGACTAATACAGTACCAGTGGGACAGAGGAGTTTCATTCACATTTATCAGCCTCCATATGTTATCTTTTAACTAGTGCTGAAGGGTTATGGTTCAGGATTAAGTTTAGGGTTATGGGTGGAGGGTTAGGGGTGGAGGATTAGGGTTAGGGGTGGAGGAGTCATTAATGATAGGGATCAGAGAGGGTTTGAGGTTTCTACATGCTCGTGTTCCTGTTTCACATTCTGCTATTGGTCTCAGTGTGACATGTGACAGTCCTCCTCATGCTTCCATAGCATACCATTGCCCTCCTAAGCAGTTCTACTGCTCCTCGGGCCACTGCATCCCATTCTCCTGGGTCTGTGATCTGGAAAATGACTGTGGGGACCTTCTTGATGAACCTCACTCTTGTGGTGAGTGCAGAACTTATCAGCTTCCTGTCAAGTATATGACACATCAGGCAGTGAGATAATTCGCTTATCATGAAGAACAGTTTCTTATCACAAAGATTACTCTTTATCATGAAGGAGCTCCTTGATACTTTTCTGTAATCACATTTTTCATATTGTCACATGGTTGTTTACAGATACTGACGGATGAATGATACAAGCTGTACTGATGTCATTAGACAATGTCAGCAGATCCATGTGATTGATGCACATGTCCTGATGATGTCAGCAGGTCCATGTGATTGATGCACATTTCCTAATGATGTCAACAGGTCCATGTGATCGATGCACGTTGCCTGATATGTGTAGCGAGTAAACTCTCTTGTGTGTATCTTGTCTCTTCAGTTTATCCGACCTGTTCCCCCATCACTCAGTTCACATGCCGCAATGGCCGCTGCATCAATGTCGAGTGGCACTGTGACCATGGTGAGTCTGTGGTATACTCTCCTCGACTTCCCCTGAGGGACATTTCTAGATATGTCCTACCCTCACAGCAATGAGCAACCAGACCACAATGCACACTCTCCCCTCAGCCTAGACCTGGATATTGTTCAGTGAAGCACCAGCTGGTTATGAATGATGGTGCTTTATACTGTGTGAGAAAAGACTGGACCAGACCAGCACATATTTCTGGAAATGAGAGACAGCTGAAACACATCAAGCTTTGGTCACCTGACTCTCCCTCCCATGACAGATCCCTCATTTCATACAGTCCCCATGATTTTATCATATGGTTTTCATGATAAAGTTGCAAAATTTCATGAGGTCTTCATTCCAGAAATGAATCGTAGCTCATCTGTGGCTTTAGCGGCCGAAGGAGCATAAACTTTCTCCATGAATACCAGCCGTGATGGTGCAGAGTCTGAGCTATGGTGGAGGATCTAACTGCATCTGTGCTGCTGCAGAAAACGACTGTGGGGATAACAGCGACGAGGTCGGCTGCAGTCGCTCCTGCACCAGTACCCAGTTCAAGTGCGATAGCGGCCGCTGCATCCCTAAGGCCTTGACCTGTGACAGGGAAAATGACTGCGGGGACAATAGTGATGAGGACAACGCCAACTGCTCCTTACAGGGTTTGTATGAGTGCTGTAGGCCAAAACTGTCAGTCTGAAGGTGAACCAGTGACATGAAGAACCTTGGATTATTTACTTTGCTATGCAGCCTAACTCAGGGTTTGTGTAAGGGTTAGGTTAGGGTTAGGATCATCCTGGAATGTGAACCTGTCCTGCTTTCAAATCTGCATCTTTAAGTAATACAGACCAATCGTTTACTTGAATGTGCTCCTTTTTGTCCCAGAGATGATAGTAGATAGCTGGAAACAATGAACTCAGTATTTATATGTACAATTACATCTGGGCCATTGTGGTTAATACAGGATTAGAGTTGATGTTTGCCTTCTCAGTTTTTCTAAACTGATTTTGTGCAATTCTTAGAACAAAATGCCCTGTTCTCAAGACACTTAACACAGTGATCAGGATATAAGGTCCATGTTGCAAAACCTTATAAGCTGACTGCAAAATCAAAAGATGTGTGGATTATTTTCAACAATGGTTACGTCCCGGTCTAGGGTCAGGCACAAGAAACAGTGGAGTGAGACCACTGCTTTGGTATTTCTGGTTGGTTTATTAAGAGTGGGAACCACTTCAGGAGCCAAAATAAGAAACAAAAACACCTCTACCTGGAATAAACAGAGATACTTCTTACCTAACCCAAATAAAAAGAAAACAAAAGTACACAAGGCTAACCTATCTCCCTAACTAACTCCAAAACAGTGAGAAAACTTAACCAAAGCAAAATGGCGTCACGCTCCCAACTTTCCTAGCTACCCACAGTGAACCCCAAAGGGGTGCAAGTATTTATAGATTTTTACAGATATTTACTAAACAAAGTCCACAGCAACCAAATCCAAAAGGAAACTAAGCAGAAATCAATGGTCAAACAGCAAAAAGAGTTAAGCATAATAAATCATCAGTCATACAGCAAGTACCAAACAAATCACAAAGCAAATGGCCTCCAGTTCTTGGCTTGGACAGTCCTTATAAAGGAAGTGATGATAGGACACAGGAGAAAAACCAGCCAATCAAAACAGAGGGGAAGGTGATGCAGCAATGGGCAGGTCTAGGAACAGAATGACCCCCCACCCCCCACCCCCACAGAACATCCGCCCACTATAGGGAGTAAACTATCCCTGGGGGGTCGTTACACCCTCACCCTTAAGAGAAAAGCTACATATAATAATTTTCTTTTTTTTCCCCTACTAAAGGTTTCAACGAGGCAGTGAATCTGCAACAATGAATATAAAAATAGATATTAGCCTGTCCTAAGTATATAGTACTGAAAGACCTTTTTAATACGTACATTTGTACTGTGGACGCGGTATAAAAATGCATGTCTACAATGTGAGAACTTTATCATGAAATATAGTTTGAATTTTTTAAATCAATATTAAATTATATTAATGACTGTCTAATGAAAATCACAACATTATTACGAAATACAATTTAAAGATTATATGTAGAAGACACATTATGTAATATAATCCTTTTTATGGACTTATTTGAAAATAAAAGGACACATTTGTGATGTTGAGGGCAAGAACAAAGGCGAAGACAGTCTTCAGGGGAAATCAAAGGGGCTTTATTAAAGGAAACCACAATGTGGCAAATCAAATGGAGCACGAGGGGTCAAAACGGGGAGATGAGGATGACGCAGGAACATTAGGCGCAGGAGCGCAAGCAGGTAGTAACATCAATGACTGGACTGGGGAGCTCAAGACCGGGAGGCATGTTATACATCACTAACGAGGGAGCAGACTAGGGGCAGCTGGAGCGAGTCACACGAGGGTTGAAATGAGAGATAAGACAGATTAATAACAGATGTGGCTCCTTAGAGACACACTTGGGAAAGAATGAGGGCAGTAAGGCAGGGTGTGACATATTAATTATTGAAATATTTATTTATTCATTTATGTGTTCATAGATTATTTATTTCATTTTGAGTATTATGGCGTTCATTACCAACATCTTAGGCGGTTTGGTTACCATGAAATGCACCAATAGATTTTGATTTCCTCTTCTCCGTACTTTAATGTGCAGCAGATTCTGCATGCGGAAGTGATTTACATGCTTATTTAAGTAAGTTGCGGGACGCATGCGGAGACGTATGTTAATGCCAGGTGTGAAATGATGTATTTAGTGCTATCCAATTGTGAGTGGATCACCCAGGACACATGTTAATACCAGGTGTGAATAAGTAAATAAATCTGTGATAAATGCCCCTAAATAGGACCTATTGGCCCTCATGCCACTGATACTGTGGGTCATGCTGTTGTCTTATTAATTGTGTCAGTATTACCTGAATGATCTGATAATGAAGCTTTCAAAGGGGAAATACACATACTGTGATGTAAACAGTGAGACAGATAACCGCTCACATTCCCTGAAGTGACAGCCATTATGGTAGCACATCTAAAAAATATCTAGGTTAACAGCATTAGTCTGGTAGCCTTCCTTTGATGCGGATGCACAATAACCACCCCCCACCCCCCCATTCTGCAGACTTTTTCCCCCCTGGCTGGTGTGACGCAGACAATTTCCAGTGCCATGTTGATGGCCAGTGCATCCCCATTCACTGGCGCTGTGACGGGGACACGGACTGCATGGACCTCAGTGACGAGAAGCACTGTGATGGTGTCACGCACATGTGCGACCCTGCCTACAATTTCCGCTGCAGGGACTCTGGTCAGGAAAATTTCGCCTTCCTCTCTTTCTCTAAAATGCTGAAGGCAAAGGCTGTCACCAATTACCCAGTGATTTTTTTTTCACCTTCTTTTCAACTCCACATGACCCAGAGAGCATTTCCGTAAGGCTGTGTCTACACGGCAAGCCGTTGTATGTCAATGGGGAGAACAGCGCCACTTTCCGTTTTTGCCTCTTCACCGCGCCGCTAAAAGTTTGAATCGATTGAACCTTCACCTTGTTCACTGACCTCTAGCAAAGCGGCATCCAATCAGGTATAATCTTCGGTTTGTGACGGGTGGGTTCGGAGACTTAGAAACATGGAGGAGTGTAGTGTCCCAGTACCCCGAATTATTTAATGTCACATTAAAATCATATTGAGACTTAATTCAGACAAATTCTGCTCGGAGATGTAGAGACGGGGATACCAGGTTGGTTTTAGTAAGCATATTTAACTAATGAAACTAAAGTACATCTATTTATAAATGCACTTTTTGGTCCAACAGTAAGAGAGCAAGTGCCTTTTTTGGTGTAAATCAACAATGTCGCTCATTTTGTTTGAAGCCAAAAAACATTTTACAATTGCACTTGTTCTTATGGCAAGGGCTCTTCCATCACGTAATGTTCACTCATCCAGCACCTTTTGCGAGCACTCAGTGGTCCGCCGCTGACCGCGTGAACAGGAAAGCGAATTTTCTCCTGCGCCGAACGGTTTGCCGTGTGGACGCAGCCTTACAAACAGGAAACGGCTGATACCCGCGTATATCTGATGTGAACGGAAGGTGCTTCCTGATGGTCATCATGTCCCTCCTGCAGCGGCCTGCATCCAGGCAGCCTGGATGTGCGATGGGGACAGGGACTGTGAGGATGGCTCTGATGAGGAAGACTGTAAAAAAGGAACCTGTGAGGCCGCCCCCCACGCCTGCGCCAGCAACAGCTCCATTTGTGTGACAGCTGAGAAACTGTGCGACGGTGTTGACGACTGTCCTGACGGGTCCGACGAGTGGCTCTGTGGTGAGATTCTGCACACCACAGGCCCCAGACTAGTTGGGTTAAGATTAGGGCTAGAGTTAGGCTTAGACACCTGACTGCAATTGACATGTGACCACTGCGTCCATGGTTACCCCTGACCCCATCTTCCCGCAGACTTGTGCTCTGTGGCCAATGGTGGATGCAGCCATAACTGCACGGCGGCTGCTGATGAGGGCATCATCTGCACCTGCCCCCCGGGCATGGAGCTGGGCTCGGATAACGAGACGTGTCAAATTCAGAGCCTCTGTGCCAAGCACTTGAGGTGCAGCCAGCGCTGTGAGCAGCACAAGTTCAGGGTGAAGTGCTCCTGCTACGAGGGTTGGGCCCTGGAGGCTGACATGGAGACCTGCAGGAGCACTGGTGAGCACTGGGGGGCAGCACTGAGAAGGAAGTGTGAAGGGGGTGACAGGGTGAGATATCGAGAGATTATAATTGTAGCCAAATGAAGGGGTTTGTGTGCTTCTGTTATTATTTGGTCTATGGGGGGACTGTGATCTCACAAAGACTCTCATGAGAGGTACTGACTAATAATAATCTGCCCCCCCATCCCTGCATGTATAAAAACCATCCTTCCCAGCATGTGCATTCAACATTTTTTTTTTCGATCCCCTTGTAGGGATTGGAAACATGTCCCAAAAGGTCAAAATAACAGTTTTTTTTTACTTTGTAGGGACATTCTGCTCTTATTTTATCTTCTCTCTCCCCAGATCCTTTTCAGCCTTTTATCATATTCTCCAACCGGCATGAAATCCGACGCATTGACCTCTATGGGGGCAAATACGACCTGCTAGTCCCCGAACTCTTCAACACCATCGCTCTGGATTTCCATTTCCGCCACAGCACCCTCTACTGGGCAGATGTGTTTAAAGACAAGATCTATCGTAGCAAGTTGTCTGAGAATGGCAGTGAGTTCTTCCTGACATCCTATCAATTCTGTGGGTGAAGAAAATGTTAGAGATGAAATATACAGAGAAAATGTGCAGAGAATGCATTTCGCTGAACAGGGAGAGAGGCAGGTGCTAAAACACAGGGATGGCATTGGCAAAAAAGTAATTGTATGGGCAATTTATTGATAAGTACTTTATTACAGCAGGAGTAAGTGGGAGTTTCTCTGGATAGAAGCTGACACGCTGCATTCATTCCTCGACACATTTAATTAACGGACACAGAAGACATTGTCATTTTTTACACAACAGTCTGACAACAAAATCATCTTTAAAATGTTCTCTTCTGCTACCTAGAACCCAAAGATAAATTATGATGTTTAAATGTGATCAGTAGTTAAGGGTTTCTGGAAAACCATTGTTGGCATGTGCGTGAGTACTGTCAGTGTTAAAAACATTACACTTCAAATCAAATCAAATCAAATTCAAATTTTATTGGTCACATGCACAATAATACATAGTACGACATGCAGTGAAATGTATTTGCAGTGCACATCCTATTAGGAATTGAATGGAATAAGAAAAATGAATAAAATAAAATAGAAAATAAGAATGAAATGTAAGATAAAATGTAAAGATATAAAATATAAAGATATAAATTGTAAACTGTTAAGCATAAAAATAGAAATAGAATTTCAAATATGTACAAATAAAATACAATGTGCAATTAGCAGCAACAATGTCCGATTTTTATTATCGGTGTACAGTAAAGTGCAGTGTAGTGCAGTACAGTGAGTGTGTGTGTGTGGGGGGGGTGGAAGACGGGGGGGCAGTGATCTGAGTCCAGTCCTATGTGGTGTTCTGGCTCAGAACCCAAACAACCTGAGGCAAGAAGCTCCTCCTCATTCTCTTAGTGTTGGTCTTGAGGGAGCAAAGACGCTTCCCTGACCTCAACAGGGAGAAGAGTCCATTGTTGGCATGGCTGAGGTCTTTCATTACCTTCCTGGCTTTGGTCCAGCACCGCTTGAGCTGGTAGCTGGTAGCTCCTCACCTGCTTCGTGCTGAAGTCCACAATCAGCTCCTTTGTCTTGCTGACATTAAGGAGGAGGTTGTTCTCCTGGCACCAGTTCTCCAGGTTTTTAATCTCCTCCAGACAGGCCTTCTCAGTGTTGCCAGAGATCAGGCCCAGCACTTAGACTGTCAGATCCTTGAGACTCCATATCCTTCAACCTCACCTGTGCGCTTCTTGTCCCCATGCCTCTCAGGCATCACTGGCATCGAGGTTGTGATTCAGTATGGCCTGGCCACTCCAGAGGGCCTGGCGATCGACTGGATCGCCGACAACATCTACTGGGTGGAAAGCGACCTGGATCAGATTGAGGTGGCTAAGCTGGATGGCTCCATGAGGACCACATTGATGGCTGGAAGACTGGATCACCCTCGTGCTATTGCCCTGGATCCCAGATACGGGTAAAGTGAGCCAGAAGGAGAACCCCCTCCCTGAAGACATGGAAGTTTGGATTGGAGCATTGGTGTTGTTGTTTGTGGTTGCTATTTGAAAAAGAAGAAACAACATAGTCCTTGCATTACTTCATGGAGTGCAGTGGTATTATTTTAGTCCAGCCCAGGTCATGTGAACCAAAAGCATCCCTACTCCATCGCTGCATGCATGAAATCTGTCCCCGCCCCATCCCCATGCTCATCAACACACTGATAGTACAGTGTCTATATTTGCCTTTGAATATTTCAGTAACACTTTACTTGAGGTGCACATATAATAGTAGTATTATGCTATTACTTATGTATTAATTAGTTACATGCTGATCTCATGTTCATTCATCATTAATGAATGTCCCCACAAAGCGGCCCCACATGTTTTATCCCAAGTAGTTACTATATTTGTTACTATATCTGTTAATTCTGTAAACCCTTGTGAACTACTGAAGGAGCTACTATGAACCTGCTGAAGGGACAAGTAATGGATAACACAAGATAAATACTGATCTCATGTTTGTTTATCGTTAATGAATTATGAGGCATCTTTTGTCTCAAGTAGCTACTATATTTGTTTATGATTTGTACTTGAGTAGTAACCCACTTAATACTAAGTATTTTTGCCCCCTCAAGTAAAGTGTTACCAGTATTTTAATTATTAAATTACTTACTTGGTACTTTCCCCCAAACAAATTTTCCATTATTCAGAAAAAATAATTCAATTTTTATTCTGAAAAAGAAAATAACTTAAAACTCATCTGAAATCATTGAAGAACTTTGTATGTTTCTTTTCCATCTTTGAGAGTGGCGCACATTGTAGTGCCAATCAAGTTTTCTCGTGTGTTCAGGCAAATTGTTCTTTAACAGCCCTGTACAGCCCAGGCTACACTGCCACTCGGTGGTGTTGGGCTGAGAACAAATAATTTAACAGAACAAAAAGACGTATCATTAATACAGCAGACATAAGGATACACAAACAATTTCATTTCCGACACCACGGTGGTACCATGCATTTTTTCACCATTCCTGCAGGGATACCACAAAGATCATCTCCATTCCTGCTGTTATTGCAGGAATATTTTTATTTTTCCCCCCATGCGCGTGCAGCCTTCTACTCTGTACACCTCTGTCTGCTTTTCCTCATCTCAGTATCCTCTTCTGGACTGACTCTGATGCCACGATGCCCAGAATCGAAGCAGCCTCAATGAGCGGGGAGGGTCGGCACACTATCCACAGGGAGACAGGCAGGGGAGGCTGGCCCAATGGACTCACTGTAGACTATGAGGAGCTCCGTGTCCTGTGGATTGATGCTCGGTAGGTGACATCATGTGAGGTCTGTGGCCTGCTCTGTAATCCTTTCCCCCTTTGCAGGTTCATAATCTACCCTTCACTGCAGACTTATGAATATACTGAGCCTTACTCCCTCGCCTGCCCTCGCTGCAGGTCACACGCCATTTATTCTGCGAAGTATGATGGCTCTGGGCTCATCGAGGTTCTGCGGGGCCATGAGTACACTTCCCATCCTTTTGCTGTCACTGTGTACGGCAGCGACGTCTACTGGACAGACTGGCGCTCTTATACTCTGACTAAGGCTAACAAGTGGACAGGGCGCAACGTAACGGTGGTACAGAGAAGCAGCACAAAGTCTTTTGACCTGCAGGTGTACCACCCCTCCAGACAGCCCCTGGGTATGGCACACATAAACACAAAGCCTGCAGGTGTACGTCCCCCTGCTGGCAGCCTTTGGGTATAGCACACATAAACACAAAGCCTGCAGGTGTACGTCCCCCTGCTGGCAGCCTTTGGGTATAGCACACATAAACACAAAGCCTGCAGGTGTACGTCCCCCTGCTGGCAGCCTTTGGGTATAGCACACATAAACTCACATCCAAAGCGGTCATTGATCTCAGGAGAGATGCTTTATAGATTCTGATATCTGATTCTTTATATCATCATAAACATGTAGTGTTATATTGTGTACTAGCATATCCTTGTCAATTTAGATTTCTAAAGAAAGATATATTTCCATTGATTTGTTCCTTAATTTCATTGATATTTTTGCCCTTGTCAGTAAACAGCATTGTCATCTGGCTTTGTGGATCGTGTACATCTTTCTATCTTTCTCTCTCTCTCTCTCTCTCTCTCTCTCTCACTCACTCGCTCGCCCGCTCTTCTCTAACTTCCATATTGTCTGCTTCCCCCCCAGCACCAAACCCTTGTGCAGCTCATGGTGGTCGGGGCTCCTGTTCTCACCTCTGCCTCATCAACTACAACCAGAGCTTCTCCTGTGCTTGCCCCCACCTCATGAAGCTCCACTCCGATAAGCACACATGCTATGGTAAGTTAGGAGGCGCTACGCTTCAAGCACTATTTCTCAGTTGGTGGGCTGTGACCCAAAAAAATGGGTCACAGGACCATTTTCAGTGGGTCACAGAGTGCGTTCTTTATTTTGACATTTTTTTCTAATGCCAGGCATTTTATTCATTGCATAGTATAATAGAATTTCTTAATCAAGCACTCCCTGAGTGTAAGAATTATTTGTACTGTGGTTGGAGCTTGATTGTGGGTTTTCATAAAAGACTCTTTTAGTGTTAGTCACTGATAGCACACGGCAACTGCTGAGAGACTGTTGTGTATTGGGTTATTGGATGATTGGTGGTAATTTTCTTTCACAGAATCTCGCCAGTTCCTCCTGTATGCAGGACAGAATGAAATTCGGGGAGTGGACCTTGAAAACCCCAACTTCAACTACATCAATTCCTTCGCGGCGCCATCCTTGGACATGCTTACAGTCGTGGACTATGATGCTTCTGAAAACCGCATCTACTGGTCTGATTTGCACATTAATATGGCCTTCATCAATGGCACAGGGCTCCAGACTGTGGAATCTGCTGGTACTGTACTCTGCTGATCTAGGATTTATAAGTTAGTCCATAGTTTGTACATATTTTGCAGGTGTAGACTAGAATTCTTCTGAACAATTATTTGAGCATGCACTTTAAAATAAGCCCTGTTCTGTGTAAGAGACAGATATTTGCTTCTTATCATCCTGCCTGATATGTTACTGGATCCACATCCACATGACTCCCAACAGACCTGGCCAGTGTTCATGGACTGGCAGTGGACTGGGTCTCCCGGAACCTGTTCTGGACCAGTCATGACAACAACAGGAAGCAAATCAATGTGGCACGGCTGGATGGCTCCTTCACAACGGCCATTATTGTGGGCCTGGATAAGCCCCAACAGCTAACACTGCACCCCCAGCTTGGGTTAGTGAGACTTGAAGATACACGGTTCTTTAGAATTCTGGGTGACTGATGGATCACTAAGATATATGTTACTGTTTCATATTAATAGATTGAACAGAGTCTACTGGTCAGGACTGTGGTACTATAAAGACTAAATGTGGCCTCATAACAGGATGTTTTGAATAGGAAATTGTACTGGACAGATGGGGACAACATCAGCATTGCAGACATGGATGGCAGGAACCACAGAGTTCTACTCACCAGTCAGAAAGGCCCAGTGGGTGAGGATGTGTCTTCAGTACAGCATCTGTGTCAGCATTAGGAGATCAGGGTAACACTTTACTTGAGGGGGCACAAATACTGAGTAGTAACTCAGTTACTGCTGAAGTACAAATATAGTAGTGTCATGAATCATTAATGAGGAATACACATGAAATCAGTATGACACTTCATTACTTGTTCCTTCAGTAGTTTCTTCAGTTCACAAAGGTTTACAGAATGAACGGATATCGTAATAAATATGGTAACTGCTTGAGATAAAAGATTCATTAATACATAAGTAAGAGCAAAATACTATATTATTTTTGCCCCCTCTATGAAATGTTACTGCAAAACTAATCAGCAGAAACCTCTCATGTCCATTTCTCACAGGTCTATCTATTGACTTTGATGATGAGCACTTGTACTGGATCAGTTCAGGAAACAGCACCATCAACCGCTGCAAACTGGATGGCAGTGGTCTAGAGGTCCTGGAAAAGGTCAAAGGAAAGCTAACCAAAGCGACAGCATTAGCCATTATGGGTGAGGGTTAGAATGAGCCTATCTGGGCATATCTCATGGTCTTACTTGTTCTTATCTGATTCATTCCTCAGTGATTGTTCTGTTTTCTCAATTTGTCTCCCTGGTACAGAATATGCATTTTATTGTATATTTACAATTTATTTATGGGCTCAGGAAAGAAATAAGTAGATGAATTGTCTCAATATTATTGAAAAACTGAGCACATATGTAAAATCTGTTCAAAATGTGAGAAGTTTTTTTTATCTTTTTACTGGGAATATAGAGAGTGAAGGAACAAACAGTCAGTATAGAGTGTAGTGTCTGCCTACAGCTTAATTAGAAAGAAGAATGTAAATTTGACAGACTGGTTAAATGGTGTATTCATTGCCTTCGGTTTAACCGTATTATGAAAAGTGGCACTCTTGACCTACCACTTGACCTATTTGATTACAACCTGTGTCTGTGTAGGAAGTAAGCTATGGTGGGCTGACCAAGGTAGAGGACAGATTGGAACATGTGACAAGGAAGACGGAGGCAGCTGGAAGGTCTTGGGTAATGGCTCCTTCTCTGTAATGCACATGAAGATCTACAATGTGACTGTACAGAAGGGTAGGAAACGCCGTCTCTGCATCTTGAACCCCAGTGGTTGTTTATTACCTCCGCCAGCAACAGTAGCAAAGCCTAAATGTTGTTCCCAGGTAGTAACATGTGTAGTAAAAACAATGGAAACTGCTCCCAGCTGTGCCTGCCCACTTCGGCCAGCAGCAGGTCCTGTGTGTGTATGGCCGGCTACAGCCTGGAGAGGGACCAGGAGACTTGCGAAGGTAGGAGCTCTGTGTAACAGAGACAGTGCAAGCAGGGGGACAGGAAATCCACAGCATCTCACTATTCTTTACTTAAAACTGTCATCTATACTGCATTAAATATACCTTCATAATTCATTACAATAGTCGGTATAAGAATTAATGAAGTATTACAGTTTCTTCTATTAACACTCATAAGGCATATAGTGTTGATTATAATACTTAATAAGCTCCAATGAAGCTTTCTTCTATAATGCACTATAGAGACTTTCATAAAGCATTATAATGGTCAATATAAGGGTTAAGAATGCTATGTACTGCATTATGATGGTATCCATATTGCATTATATATGAGAGCTTCATAAAGCATACATAATAGATGATAAGCATGGCTATAATGTGTTGTGACTTTTTATAAATATTTATAGCCATGTTTATAATGCTTTATGAATGCATTATAATGTGTCATGAATGAGTTCATCGATT
The DNA here is from genome assembly GCA_026777985.1 of Mormyrops attenuatus. Classification (NCBI taxonomy): domain Eukaryota; kingdom Metazoa; phylum Chordata; class Actinopteri; order Osteoglossiformes; family Mormyridae; genus Mormyrops; species Mormyrops attenuatus. The sequence continues at coordinate 12,303,653 of JAODKC010000044.1, read as the reverse complement.
CTTAGAGACATGGCATTCATAGAAAGTGTTACCGTGGTTCTTAATTTTGTCCGCAGGAGTGGGTTCCTTCCTGTTATATTCAGGGCAGCATACCATTCGGGGAATTCCTTTGGAGCCTTCGGATAAATCCGACGCGCTGATGCCTGTGTCAGGCATCTTCTTTGGAGTCGGCTTTGACTTCCTCGCCGGTGAGTCACAGCATACCTGTCTTTCCACATCACCTGCCCAGTACTAGTTGACTTTTTGTGTCCCACAGAGAGTGACACTATCTACTGGGTTGATATGAGCCTGGGCACCATCAGCTGGATTAAGCGAGACCAGACCTCGCGAGGAGTCATCGTAAACAGTGGTGGTGGGCAAGTGGAGGGCATTGCTGTTGACTGGATTGCAGGTCAGCATGTAGCAGATGCACTTTTACTAGCCTACAGGTGCATACTTTCTTACCGAATACCTTGGATGAGGTATTGGAATACAGGAGACAATAGACTTACTTATGTGACTTTTACCATAGCTGCTCGGTGTCATTTTATATCCATAGACAGGCTCATAACCCAAAGGTATAAATGTTCTGGTTACTGTTTGTTTAGGAAATATCTACTGGACAGATCAGGGCTTTGATATAATCGAGGTGGCCAGGCTAAACGGGTCTTTCCGCTATGTGATCATCTCTGATGGTTTGAACAAGCCCCGTGCCATTGCGGTCCACCCAGAGAAAGGGTAAGGCTTAGGTTAGAGGGGATATTACTTACTTTTTGGTTGCTGCCTGAGGGCTTTTTATGAAGATACAGCTTTGACTCCTGTCCCAAATCTCTGTGTGATTGTGTGAGTGCAGGTACCTGTTTTGGACAGAGTGGGGTCACCACCCACGCGTTGAGAGGTCCCGTTTAGATGGCTCCCAGAGGGACGTTCTGGTTCACATCGGTATCAGCTGGCCAAACAGCCTTACCGTTGACTACCAGGCATGAACACATGGATGTTAGACAATGAATTTTCATAGCAAGTTTACTGTTACTTAAGTGGGTTTGTAATCTCTACTCTCTTACTTGGCAGGAGGGCTTGTTATATTGGTGTGATGCGGGTACAGACAAGATAGAACGCATAAACCTGGAGACTGGAGAAAACAGGGAGGTGGTTTTGGCGCTCACCAACATAGATATGTTCTCAATCTCCATCCTTGGAAGCTACATTTACTGGACTGACAGGTGACTTTATTTTGCAAGTGGCTGTTAGGGGAGGACCCATTCTAAGGTTCTACTACACCTTGACTGGAATTTACTTATGTATTCAAATGAAATAAACTATATAGAGAAAAAGGCTTTCCAGATGTGTGCCTTTTTGGCAATGACCGTTTTATGATTACATCTTGATCTTCATGCTGCTTTACTGTGTAAGTAGACTATCCTGGAGGTTTGATAGACATTTTATTAGACTGTTTTTGAAAGTGTTTCTTGTGTCAGGACCCATGAGAATGGTTCCATCAAGAGGGGTAACAAAGATAATGCCAGTGAGGTGGTGTCTCTGAGAACAGACATTGTGGACGAACTAAAAGATATCAAGGTCTTTAGCAAAACGAGACAGCAAGGTAAACGTTTTTACCCAGGCAGTTCCTTAAAACTCAGATGCAAGTAATTTGTGATACCCTTAATTCTATATTCAGACATCCTGAATGCTAATTATCGATGCTAAATTGAAAATTGTGTCTTATGAAACTTCTGATATTGAACCTCAAAATATCACCAGAGAAATGATCTGCTGCTTCACTTCTATGATTAACTAGTATTTTGTTTTCCACTAGGAACAAACATCTGCAAAAACAACAATGGTGGTTGCCAACAGCTGTGTCTTTACCTTGGTAACGGCAAACACACATGTGCCTGTGCTCAAGGAATGTTGGCAAAGGATGGGCACGGATGCCAAGACTATGAGGGCTACCTGCTCTACTCAGAGCGCACTGCCCTGAAGAGTGCCTACCTAGGGGATGAGAGAAACTTCAATTCACCCATTAGCCCTTTAGAGGACCCTAGTCACATGGAAAATGTGATTGCCCTTACCTTTGATTTCCGGGGTGGCGGTAGCAAAGGCTTCAACCGTATCTTCTTCAGTGACGTCCACTTTGGAAACATCCAGCAGATCAACGACGATGCCTCTGGTCACAAGGTCACAGTGGAGAGTGAGTATTTGAAAACAGATGATATTCTATGACAGATACAAGTTCCTCAATTAATCCGGTGTGTGATGTCCCATGGGATAATCTTCATCAGGCAGTGCTGCAAGGAGAAACTAAGAAGCAGATGTCTCATAAAGTCTCAGATCCTATAGTAGCCGCACACTTCAGACGACGTCTGGAAAAAATTAAAATCAAACACCATCTGTCACATATTTAATGCGGCACACTCTTGTTCATTCTATGTCATGCCACAACCCTAGAGGGTGCAGAATGATTTTGATGCAGCAGACCCACATACAGAGTGCAAATAAACATATTGTGGTGAGTGTGAGTCATTTCAATAAAGGAGAAATCAGCTCTTTTAAAATGGAAGTTGCTCTCTTTACGCAGTCACTATTGGTCTAACACTCAAAGCGGCACAGACAGGGAAGCCAACAACTTACACAACCTTTATGGTTACACACTAAAGAAACACACACATTCCATGGCAAACATTACACAGTTACGACATTTACTATTAACCTAAATACCGAAACACACGTATTAATTTATAAATAATATAAATACCCATGGTGTGGTGTCCACAGATACACATGGTACAAGCATGCCAGTAACTGCATAATTAGTCCTGCTGACCAACTCTATGGCATCACGTTATGTCAGCCAATGGTGGACAGTGGGTGGGATCAAAACAAATGAAAAAGTTCACCTCGGGGACACTATGCAGTCGGTGTGCCGAAACTGTGATCATGGTGATCATACGTCATTGTATTCTGTCAATTTCATTTGAAGTATGTGGCCACCTTTTGAATCAAGCTAATTGGCTAAGTGTTTTCACACACGCACACACACATGTTGGTCTACCTATCTAAATGGCGACCGTCCATTCATTTCTATGGGAAAAACCCTAATCCAACTCACGACACCCTTAACCCCTACCCAGCACTAACCTTAACCATAAGTAACCAACGAAAATACAAGACTTTTGGCATTTTTACTTTTTTGATTGCATTCACAGATTTTTATAAAATTGAGGTTATCCAAATGGTGACCCCCAAAGGGGATATTTTGGTCCTCAAATATGATCTATGCAAACCCACCCCCACACAGACAAGATGGGAGCAAAGCTTGGGGTTCAAACCATTTATCAGGTGCCCCCGGAGTACTTTGGCTGGGGGGGGTAAGAGCCTTGCTGAAGGGCCCATAGGAGATATGATTATTCTGCTGAGGTTCAAACCAACAACCTTCGAACCACAGGTTTAACCCTCTTAAAATCCTCAAAAACAACCTCATGAAATAACCCCAGGGGCCATTTTGGAGAGGAGCCTGTAGAGTAGAGACCCTGGACTCTTTCCCAGGGGCCTCGGAGGCGAGGGGGCACCCACACTTTCCGGCGCTGCTGCCAAAACGATGGCCACAGCAGCTCCTCCTCGCCAGCGAGTTGGCAGCGCCGGGCAGCTCAGGGCCCTCGAGTAGTGAGTGATGCGGCAGGCTGGCTCTCCGCCGGCGGCCCCTGCTGCCACCTGCCACGCCTGGCCCTCCCCGCCGCGGCACCGGCCCATTCCCCGTCAACATGTCAGCGGATGCCAGCTCCCGCACCCCCCTGACCAGCCACCACCCAATGAGCTGGACATTACTCAGCTCCCCATCTAACACAGCAGACAAATAAACAGCTGCCAAGCTGACTTTGAGCTGCCAGCCATCCCTGCAGCGTCTCTTCTCTCGATGACGGATCTGATGTCGTTTTTTTATCCCCCAGCCAGGACACAGCGAGATTGTGGTCAAAATGCCACATGACAGCAGGGAATATTTAAAAACAAAAGCTAAGCCTGAAAAAGTCCCGATTAACAGCCATACAGCAGGTCGTGCCGCTTGTGGCGGGCTATCGGATACCAAAGGAGTCATAATTCACGGCTGGCAGCAGATGCTTAGTCTCCGCTCTGGCAGACGAGCACCGCTGGCAGATCCCAGCACCCTCCACAGCCATACATCGAGTGTCACCAGATCCATCTTTGCGCAGAGCCAGCGTAGACGCTAGGGAGGCCTGCGGCCACAGGGTGCTTCATCGAAGCTTCGACATAAGGGTGGATCCAGAGCCTGACAAAGCGGCGCTGCCCCCTGCCCAAGGAGACTGCCAACTTGGGGCGCTAACACAAGCCCTGCCTCCTAAGAGTGGAGAGTAGACCATTCCCCTCCTCTCACTGGTAAAATCCCCACCAATAGGAGAACAAATAACATATATTACACACAAAAAAACAGGACTGTGGGGGGCGGGGGGGGGTAAACTTGGCAATGCTGATGGCTGACCTTAGGTGCATTCTCACGGGCAAGATCCCTTTAAGAATCCCACGGAACTCGCCCACGTCTCAGTGCTAAAAGGCAGAAGAGGGTGAAGCCTGTAGACACACAGGGCCGATGACTGACATTTAGCATACAATTAAAATGAAAGCCAATACTATTACTTTAAAGTATGGCTGAAATATAGAAATCTGCATATAAAAAAGTGAGCAGGAGAGTAGACATTTCTTTCACAATGATATTCCACTTTATTGCTCAAACTGCTCATTCTGATCCAAGACATCAAAAAAATCAAGATGTCTAGTGTTTGTGTCATATGACATTTCTGATGACGTGACAATGACACACCCTTTGGAATTCCATTATACGCTTTAACTAGAGCTGAAATAAAAAATATTCATTACTGCCTGCTATAAGAACTCATAAACACCACATACGTAAATCCCATGCTGACCCCTTTCATTCTTGTCTCCAGTGTCTGGGGGTCTGCAGTGTGATGATGTGCATGATACATACACAAACACATCCCAGAATCCCCTGCAGGCGTTAATGTGACAAACACTGCAAGCAGACTCTTAAATTTATAGCTGCCATATTTCCATTGTCATAAGACAGAGGTGCGTCCCCTAGGAAATGTGCCAATATTGCTAACGATTGTTCCTTATTGCTCTGATTAACAGAAACATTTCTGCCTTTGCGAGTAGCCAATAAAACAGACATGAGGAAGTGAGTGTCACAGGAAAGGGGGCCCTTAATTGTAAGTGTGAGCTGGATGTGGGAGGATCACGGTAAATCTAACAATGATCTGGATGAGGCAACGGGTGACTCACAAACGCACCGGTGATGTACGAATTTCAGAATAGACGGCGGTGTACAAATGTTACAAATCAGCTGGCATCCAAAGCATTTGGGAGACTGGCTTCTCCTCATTGTGAATGGCCTGCGTGACATTCAGAGATACCCATCGGGAGAACTTCAGCTCCTTTGATCTTAAACAAGAGGGACTGCCCAACTGGAAGGGGGGGGGGATTAACGTCCGGTGTATCAGCACTCGTTACGAGGAACTAGGGAATACTTGTCCCAGGACTTCTCTTAAATCTTCATTTGGTGCCCAGGCGGACAACAACAACAACGTGAAAATGACACTTGTGTCCGCTGATGACCACTGGGACAAAGAATGTTGTTTTCAAAGGGTCAGTCGTCTGAAGGCACGTCTAGTCCATAACTGTTTATTTCTCTTTCAGCTTCAAAGCAGTAAATGAGTTACACTATAGTCAAGGCCATTACAGGGCCATTTATGTATATTTTTTTTACTTATATTTATCATTTTTCTTAAAATTTTAAGCAGATTGTTTTATTATTATTACTATTGTTGTTGTATACTTTTTCCTGCCATAGGCCTTGATAGATGGATACATTCTGAAAAAGATTCTGGTTTTGTATCTGGTTCAGAGGTCTAACATTAGTGTAACTTTTGGATTTTGGTCAAAGGTACATGTTCCTGACCACCATGCCGCTGAAACGTGTGCACTCTTCAAGAAACATGCACACAGGCACAGCCAAATCTCGCATATGGTCTAAGTCTTATACTGGCAGATGTTGGTATAAAATTATCAGAAGGGCAAACAGCTTTATCTTCCAACAGGAGTGCGTGGCCACCAGCTACATTGTATGGAGGGCTGTCTAACACCAGCTACACTGTTTGGAGGGCTGTCTAACACCAGCTACACTGTATGGAGGGCTGTCTAA
>JAODKC010000044.1:12258386-12297339 GCA_026777985.1 Mormyrops attenuatus | reverse complement strand
CACCAGCTACACTGTTTGGAGGGCTGTCTAACACCAGCTACACTGTATGGAGGGCTGTCTAACACCAGCTACACTGTATGGAGGGCTGTCTAACACCAGCTACACTGTTTGGAGGGCTGCCTAACACCAGCTACACTGTATGGAGGGCTGTCTAACACCAGCTACACTGTTTTGAGGGCTGTCTAACACTAGGTACACTGCAAGACAGAACTTGTGGTTTCACGTTTTCTGCACCTCCATTACATAACTTCTACCTAAGAAAGACACAGATAGCCATCTGTTCGACGTGAAGCAAACAGCCTGTTCGAGTTCTCCATAAATATGGTCAAGTGACATCTGCATTGGTTTCAGCTGCTTCCTTGATCGGCACCATCATATGACACTTGAATCAGTGGTCACTGAACCATTGACTAAATGATTTCAATAAATAGTCGTATTTCAAAAGGTCATCGCCATGGATTTGTTTTGTATGAGGTGGGACAAAATAATGTAAACAGCTAACAATAGTTAGTAGCCAACATTTTCCTTTGGAACAGTTCGAATCTTTTTGGAATGCTGTCATACAAGCCATGCAAGAGGGTTTCACATATTACAGGACCTCCCCCTCCATTATGTTTTACAGTTGGGGGCAGACATTATGGCCTGATGATATCTGTTGGCTTTCGCCAAACTCATCTGCTATGTAAAAGAAAGGCTGTAAGGTGACTCATCAGACCATAATACTTTTTTTCCATTGCTCAGGGGTCCAGGTGCTATCCTCCTGACATTAAGTTCTGTTTTGTAGCAGACCGGCTTTGGATATAAGTGGTTTCAGGATGACAGAAATGCCATAAATTCCAGCTTTGTGCAGCTCACGACAGACGGTTTTTTGTTGAGACTGGGTCACACAGGTGCCGATTCAGTTCTGAGGTGCTTTTCGTGTCTGGCGATTGGCCACCCATCCCCATCGGGGAGATTCAGCTTGTGACCCTGTTCCTCTTCGCCGGTGCAGTTTTTCCATACGTAGCAGATGATGTCATGATTTCTGAGACGATTCCACTCGACACATTAAAGCATTTTTGCAATTCTGCTTCCCACATGTGCCTCTGGTGGCCTTGGAAACTCGCATATCGCAGTGTCGATCGCCAGGCCTCTTTTATAGCTGACACATGCTGTTAATTGGCCGACGGCCTAATATAACTCACCTTCGTGGCTGCATTCGTAATTGCGATCTAATTACTTTCAAAGTTTTATGCAGAGCTTTGGTTATTTTGTCTATCGCCTGTATATAAAATCGACCTGAAGGCGGTTCTTCCAAGTTGAAAAAGCCCCCTCCCTTGCACAAGGCAGTCAATGGGTTCGGGGTGGACGGCCCCGCCCCCTGCTTCAGACCCTGTCCCTCCTTGTCTTTTTAATGGTGCGTGGTCTTCAACAAGCCACTCTTCACAGAGCTCCGCCCCCCCCCCCCCAGGCTGAGATGGCATAACGCCAGCAATGGCTAAATGGGACTGGCGCTCTCTCTGGGCTCCAACCCTTTGTGGGGAGGGAGAGAGTGATAGAGAGAGAGAGAGAGAGATGGGGGGGGAGCGAGGCGTGTGCAGTCCCGGCTCGTACGGCAATGCTACTGGTCTGTGTGTGCTGATAGTGTCACAGCTGTTACTGAGAGCACAGGGAACTGAGGGCAGGGCGCTGCTTCACGCTGCCCCAACCACCACAGCACCAAAGCTACCATCAAGCAGGAAGGTCCTCCTCAAGCAGACCTGGACTGCTCTACAGATATCACTCCGTGGGGCTGAAACATAAGCTTTCCTTTCCTCCTGTGGGAACATCAGTCATCGAAAGGGATTTAAAGTTGTTCCTTTTTTTTGACGTTCAGTATGCAATGACGGCACAATCATGTTGCTTTTAAGTATCTGAAACTGACATTCAGGGGAAGGTACTGCTTTGTCTTCTATTTTATTAATAGGCAACTTTAACATTTATTTAAACAACATATATCGCTATTCTATTATTTTACAGTGAACGTTTTGCAATCAAAAATATTAATTAACTTTTACCTGTTTTACTTGACGGGCAGAGAGGAAGCGTGGAAGAGGATAAAACTCATCTGCAGACAGTTTGAAACCCCTGGACTTGGAATGGGCTGGGTGAGCAGAAGATGAGTCGATGAAAAATGATCAGACCTTTTCTCTATGTGGGGTTCAACTTAAAAGAAAAACATTGGAGGACATACAAAACTAGCTTCTGTACAGGACCACTTCTGAACTGAAACAGAAAGCTCTCCTGACAAATATGGAGAGTCTCAATGGCACTTCAAATTATACAGCTAACGAAGTGGTATTTAAATCAGGCTCGTTGTTCTTGATGGTGATCATCATCCTGACCATTGTGATGGGCAACCTGCTGGTCATCATCGCCATCACACGCACCTCCCAGCTACAGACCACCACCAACATCTTCATCATGTCCCTAGCCTGTGCCGACCTCATCATGGGCATCCTGGTGGTACCGCTGGGGGCCACCATAGTGGTGACGGGAAACTGGCCGCTCAGCACCACCTCCTGCGATCTATGGACCTCGGTGGATGTGCTCTGTGTCACAGCCAGCATCGAGACACTGTGTGTGATCTCCGTGGACCGCTACGTGGCCATCACCCGGCCACTCAGGTACAAAATGTTACTGAGCAAATGGCGGGCCCGCATCATCGTCTGCGTGGTGTGGGCCGTCTCCGCGCTCATCTCCTTCGTGCCCATCATGAACCAGATGTGGCGAGCCACAGAACCGGACGCCAAATACTGCTATGACAACCCCAAATGCTGTGACTTCATTACCAACATGCCGTTCGCCATCGTTTCCTCGGTGGTGTCCTTCTACATCCCCCTGCTCATCATGATCTTTGTCTACGCCCGCGTCTTCCTCATCGCCTCCCGGCAGGTCCGCCTTATAGACAAGGACCGGCACCGCTTCCAGGCCGAGTGTCCGGCGCCCCAGAACCATCACGGCAACAACAACCTTCCAGTCTGCACTACCGCTGGCCCAACACGCAAGAAGAGTGCCAAGCGTAGACCATCACGCCTGACTGTGGTCAAGGAGCACAAGGCTCTGAAGACCCTTGGAATCATCATGGGCATTTTCACTCTGTGCTGGCTGCCCTTCTTCGTGGCTAACATCATCAACGTCTTCGAGAGGAAGTTCTTCAAGGCTCAGCCGGAGATCTTCCGCTTGCTTAATTGGCTGGGCTACATCAATTCGGGCCTCAACCCTATAATCTACTGCCGCAGCCCTGAGTTTCGGGCAGCTTTCAAGAGTCTCCTGGGCTGCCCCTGGATACCTGCCCACCGCCTGAACAGCCTCTACAAAGAGCTGCGGATCCGGTGCCCATGTTTCCTGGGCTCGGCGGAGGTTGGGATGGGAGCCTCCTTCCAGAAGCCACCGGCAGTAAAGCCAGACCAGGATGACAGCCTGGGCAGCAGTCAGAGTAGCTACAGAAGTGAGGAGCCGTCCCCCGGACCTCCGCACTCCAACGGCAGCACACAGTTCAGCGACTTCTCAGAGCCTGAGACAGAATTGTAAGTGTTGCTTTCAGTTGTATATTCAGCCATATTGTAACTGAGGTTTCAGCATGTGTTTTTAAAACCAAACTGGCCGCAAGCAGCGCACAGGCCACGTGTTGCCGGCTGACAGGAACTGGAAATCCAGCTTTATAAGAGTACAAATAGCTCGTGAGCTAAATATGAAGATGCCATTTAATGGCACGATGTAGCTTTAACTTGCGCGCAGTTACAATTAATTCCCCTTTCAGCCAAAGGAGAGGTAACATCGTGGCAAAAGCACAGCAGGTGTATTTTACATGTAAATACGGAGATTATGGTGACAGTACAAGTGTCAGATTCCCTTTCCATGGTTAAAAAATAAATAAATAAAAAAGCAGGGACAAGAAAAATAAATGAAATAATTCAAGCTCGTGTTTTACATTAAATCCACGGGATCTAAATGTTTCTAAAAAGCGTGGGAAGCTGCCCCATTCCCCCCGACGTGCTTAACAGACCCGTACCTCGTCAGCCCGCTCACAGCAGGTGTGCGAATGTTAGCTGGCAAAAACAAACGGTGTCAAATCAGGGAGGAATGAGGGGATGTCAGTGTCGAGATCCCACCATTCAAAGAGCAAACGGCGAGAGGTCGGGACCGTACACCACAGGGAACGTCAATAACAAAACTGTCTGACTGTTTAAAGCCAAAGTCTGCATATAAAAACAGCTTTTATTAGCATGTTGCAAACTGTAAATGTGTTCAAACTCATCTAATAAGTTTTTCTTTGTATAAAAGCCATCAAAGCATAACATTGAAAAAGAGCAGAAAATGGTTCAAAAATGTACTCATTAAAAAAATAACTGAGGTAATTTAAAAATTCATGAAAACACGTTACATTTTTTCCTGGGCTAATGTCAATATGTCGTTCTATTCTCCTCTATGTGTGTACGCAGATCTATATCTATATGCCTTTTTAGAATAAAAATATTCAGAACTAAAATTAATTTCAAACCCAAGCATTCTGAAATTCAGAATCAGTAAATATAAATTTTCCTAAATTTAAAAACTTACTTTTGTAGTAATAAAAATGAACTTGTAATAACATGTCTGTAGACTATGAAATAAAATTAAAAATTCTTTACAATCACTCAAAACTTTTTCAAAACAGGAACGTACTGCATAACATCGGACAAATGACAAATATACGGTGACACAATAGTTGGACCGAAAACATGACTGATAATGCGAATTTATCCAAAAAAGCCCCTCATTCCAAGTTTTCACGGTCCACTTGAAACCCTTTAAATACAGACGTCTGACTGACGTGCAGCATGTACAAAAAATGCTTTTGGTTCCAATGTCAATGGTTCATTTTATGAATACTTGCAAGTATTACACAAACAGTTAATGAAATGCATTTAATTATACCTGATTATTTATCATTTCTTTAAAAGTGATTATTAATTACCCAAGCTGCTGGACAGAGTGATGTTTTTAAACCCACTCTCTGGCAACTCCGTTCTCAAGAAAAACCTCCAGCGAAAACTCTGAAAGAGCCTTAAAGGAGACGAAAAAGGGTTTTCCCATTTGCAAAAATGTTAGAATCATTCCGGATCATCATTCCGCATTTATTTAAAATTCACCGTTTCAGTGCTAAAGCATCAAGCAGGAGAGGTCGAGTGGAAAAGTCAGGAACCGAAAAATAAACCATTTAACGGATATAAAAAGAAAGCCAAAAAAAAAATTCAACTACAACTACAATAGTTAATGTTCTCTATATATGGCAATTTGGTATACAAGACACAAATTATCTCTATCAAGACTTTTTGACTAAAGAGATTACAATGTGTCACAACAGCTAAATCAGCAGAATGAAAGCCTCATCTAATTTTCCTCAAGTTTTAAATAACGTGCAATATAAAAAGGCTCAAAACAAAAAAAAATAAATATGGTCAATTTGGAAAACATTTTTTTAAAATAAAAAAAAATATATAATTAATTTTAGAAGCATCTTTCAATATATGAAACATTTTCATATTATATATTCCTTACCATTTTAGGAGTTCTACAAGCTTGTATTTATTTTATTCTGCTTGCATCCCACGTAAACATTATTTCAGGTCACAGAAAACTATGCTCCACATCATTAAACAAACCATTAGTAGAAAAGCAATAGCATACGGGGCATTTGCGACCAAATGTGGCAAATAAATATGTGTTAAATATTCACATATATATAAGAAATGTACATATATGTAACTATATATCTATATATTTTATTAAATAGATGTATCCCTATGTTATTATGTTATATATACAAAAATACATATCAATACTTCATATAGAGAGAATAGAGAGAGAGAGAGAGAGAGGGAGAGAGAGGGGTCTGTTTGAGCCAGTTTGTAAATTGCAGCCTTCTGTGTTCTTGATAGGTCTCTCATGTTGTGTGCTTGCTTGGGGCTTTGCTGAAAATGCGATCCTGTTTATGCATCAGACAGGGCCCCACTCAGGCCGGCCGGCTCCCCCCAGCACCCCTCGCTGGCAGCTGATAAAGCTTTATCACTGGGGCGACACACTTCCACTTACCAGGAAAGGCTGTTTTTAAGCTGAGCCTTAGTGGGAGCCCCGGGACGGGAGGTGTGGGCCACTGCCTCGAGAAGAGCTTGCTGCTTCTGTGCCCCGTGACCCATCTCCTACCCCAAAAAATGGGAGCCAGGGGTTACATCGCAGCCTGGCCCTTCTGACGAGCCAAAGAGGAACCCTCTTAGTGTGGGGAGCAGCTGAATGCATTTAATGCGGCTGAGATCACCTGAAACACTCACAGCTTTGAAATAATGATGCACAGACCCCGGGGTTCTGTTTACAGCGAAAAGCACCTTGGTGCCAATGAGTAATGGTGCCATTTACTATTTGGCACACTGATATGAGCCATCAGTCGGGCTGGCTGTAATTAATATTTCCTGCTATAAAGAGATACTAAAGACCTGTTAAAAGGAGGCTGATAAACACTTTTAGCAAAACCTGCCTTAAAATTACACATTTCCCTATAACAGTGGTTCCCAATCCGCAATCCAATGCACAGTCGGTCCATGTTTTTGCTCCCTGTGAGGTCCGTGCCAGACAGTCCACATTTTTGCTCCCTGACAGGGAGCAGAAGTGTGGACTGTCTGTGAGTCCCCAAGGACTGGACTGGAATACAGTGCCCTAGAAACACAAAATCCTAAAAGTATTCTTGTGCTGATGACACCTCTGGATAAAGTCTGTAGGAGAGCTTGTGGCTCTGCTAGCATAGTGCACCTTGCAGTGAATCATACGAATTTCACCCGGAAAATGGGCTTCATGTGGTGGTTTTCTTCATAAAATCTTATCACTTGTTAATCATGCTGAAACTTGGCCGGCAAGAACCTGACCACAACCTAGGGGGTGGCATCTGGCTCAGCAGGTTAGGTCACAAGGTCCCAGACTGATGCCAGAGTGATGTCACCGTTGGGCCCCTGAGCGAGGCCCTTCAACCCCAACTGCTCCAGGGACTCTCTGGCCCTGCATTCTCAAAGGAATATCACTTTGGATAAAAGCGTCTGTTAAATGACGCGACGTAATCTCTCCCACCTGCCCGTTTTTTGAAGCAAGTGGGCATAGACAGAAGCACCCCTTGCGGTCTCGGTGTATTGTCTTCCTGGCCAGAGAGTGCCCCTTGAAACGGGAAGCTCCAGTTAGGCACAGAACTTCTGCCTGATACTCACTGGACAACGTTATCTGGGGTGGGAGGGGGTGACGAAATACAAAAAGGCCCATGCAGTTGAGGTCTCTGTGCTTATCTTCACTTGTCAGTGAAGCTTCAGAAGGCCACTAACGCTAACGTGCCGATCGCGTCACGACTGCGGAAGCCTGACACACCTCACATCCGGCGGAGCCCAGCTAGACAGCAGCAGGGTCTCATTCGGTTGGTGTGCCTGGAGATTGAGATCCAACCCGTCAACGGTACAACAAAGCAGGAGCGGTTAAGAATTGGCTGGCATCCGAGAAGGTCACCTGGTTACCTTACAGCAGAGTGCTTAACCCACAACAAGTAGCTGAGGTAACGAAAGAGTGACGTAAAAATTATGTACATAATGGAAAATCAAACAATGCTGAACAAGAAAAGAGGCTGGTGCAGCTCATAGCTCACAGACTGACATCTTCTTTGGTACCACGTGCCATTAAACACAGGGTAAAAGAGACAGAGAGGCAGGCAGAGCGAGAAAGGAGGAGAGGAACAGAAAGAGAGGCAGGCAGAGTGAGAAAGGAGGAGAGGAACAGAAAGAGAGGTAGGCAGAGCAAGAAAGGAGGAAAGGAACAGAAAGAGAGGTAGGCAGAGCAAGAAAGGAGGAAAGGAACAGAAAGAGAGGCAGGCTTGCGTGTAAAATTATATTAAAATCAATCAATGTCCTCACAGACGGCTTTCATAAAGTCTGAAAAGTTGTTTGAAAAAGAAAGCAGTACGGTTTTATGTTTTATTGCCCAGATTACTGGTGTAGTATCCAGACACGTGAAACACTCATATTCAAATTAATCACTTTATAATAAACTGCAGGTAGACACATCAGTGACGCTGGGTGGTCAGAACAAACGTCAGTAAGCAGCAACGCATTTGTCAATGCAAAAAAAAACAGCTCTGGATATCGTTTCAGTATTCCATAGGTCTTTTAATTTTCCCTCTACCTGCCATAAACACTGTGGTCAATCACAGGCATAAATCAATTCCACTTCTGCACGAGACTTTTGGCGGCATCCAAAAAGCTTCCTTAAAAGGGCTACAGTAACGTCTGTGATTCATCAGCCCAAAGGGACCGCACATTGTTCTCATGGTGTAGTGATCTGAGCTAGATTTGGAAAAAAATGTCTAGGAGATTGCAAGACATGCAAGCGAACTTTTATTTATTTTCTGATTTTTAAAAAGAAAGGACACCCCACCTTACGCCGGCTGCTACGATCCAGACTTCTAGGCCTCTATCCTACTCAGACGTCTGGACAGGACGAGGGATGAGGTTGCAGGGGAGGGCGTGTCGGGGGGGGGGGGGGTTGATGAAAGCGGCACATTTTTCAAGCAAGCTATGGAGCCCAATCGGATGGCTGCTCGGCAGACAGCGTGAGCCAAGAGTCCGTTTTCACCGGGATTAGCGGTCAGATAGGAATTTCGCATTGCTGCCGACTGCCCCTGCGTTCGCTGTGCCGTTCGCGGCCGTCACGTGTGGAATCAGAGGGCACGGCGGACGGACATGCTGGGAAATGAAAACGAACGTCCCATGATTAAAACCATGTTGTAAAACAAAACTGAAGCGGGAAAGCACAGCGGTGTCTCCATAAGAGGCCGAGAGGGAAACGACCGGCTTTAGCCATAAATTAGAGGATCAAAAGCGAAAAGTGGTGGAAAGGCTACCAATGGACAACAAAGGAGCAGCTGAAATAAGACAGATAGAGGGCTGGGCAGCGTCAGGGAAGGGAAGGGAGCTGCACTTCTTCTCCTGGTTGTGACGGCGGTTTGTTTTGGAGCAACATGCCGCTTTCGGGCTGGAGGGCTGTCTCCGTTCCCCACTGCTGTGACTGAAAAGCCTTTACACCAGCTGCCCAGGGAAACTTTACGCCAGTTGTAAAAGTGACCGAGCATGCGCTTGAATCTCACAAGTGGATGGGTGGAAAAAAAAAAGTCAGTGGAAAGTCTCCTCTAGCACTGGTGCCACTCGATATTATTCTCGATATTATTTTTGCTCAGTTGATAAGCTGTAAATAGTGGCTCTGCCTAGAGTCGACTACCTGGATTCTTTATTTTTGCAGAGAGAGACCAGGTTGTGTGAGTGAAACCCCCTGTAGTGGGGTAGTGTTTCTGTCACGTTTTTCCCGCCCACCGTCCCCTTCTGTCTAAACTGTTCCATTGTGGCTTAGGATGGTAACATGAATTTGGAATCCGACCAGCAGACCTTTCAGGCAAGACATTCACAAGTGTCTTATGGCCGGTAAAGGAAAAAGGAGGTGAAGGAAAAAGGAGGTGAAGGAAAAAATCTTGCATAATGCTACAAAAACAACAAAAAAAATGTATAAATAAAATATTTCAATGGCATCGGGTCAGTGTTTCAGCGAGCCGCTCGAAGGACAAGCCAGCCGAAAGCGGACTAACGCGTTGTGTTTGTGACGGGAAACCGGCCGCAGATCAATCGATGGTGGTGACGAGTTTTAAAACAAGGATATGAAGTCGACCCAGTGAATTCCTGTGTCTAGAATTTCATACATCCTCAGTGGACTGCGCTTTGCGCGTTTCCAGTGTAACGTTACATGACTATCTGACAGGCATTTTGTACAAAAACACCAAAGGGAGAATATTTGACCCGCTCCTACATCTGGAGTTTTCGTCCATGAAACCTAAAAAAGAAAAAGAAAAAACAAAAATCAAACTTTCCATTTGCCTGAAAGGTTGTCCCATTGTGTTCAGTTTGGTCCATCAGATTAAACCTCGTGACGGACTCGTGAGTACCGAGCAGCGTTCCGTCTATTCACTACTAATTTCTGTTGCGAAGTCAACTGTGTCAAACACGCCTGATTACGGCAGCTACGAGATGTCAGGTGGAGAAACCTGGGCAGCAAAAGGGAACAGTGACACGACAGTGAGGCCTAAAAACATTTTCCTCAAACTAATTGACTGCTGAAGTTAGGCCCCTCCTAACTAAAGACTGAGTCTCTTACAAGGACGGATAGCTCAGGACTCACTCAAGTGTGAATCTATCAAAATCTATTTATCTATTGTACAGTTTGTTTCTGTGCCAAACTTCTGTACCAATTTGCACAATCTTTCCCCACCAATCAGCTCGGTTACCTGTATCTCTTTGTCCATGTCTTAAAATGTCATGTCAATATTATGTTTATATGTCTTAGTATCTGTGATTTGTGTATTACGTTTCCACTACGACCAACGAGAACAATATTTCAGCTCTGTGTGTATAACTCCACACATCATATATGCAAAACTGACAATAAAAGATACTTTGATTTGAATTTGTAAGGGTGAGAGAGAGGATTGAGGGACAGCGCTTGAAACGGTCTGACAGGATAGCCGAAAGGGGAGTGTGAGAAGAAAGACCCAGCATTAGAAGAGAAACAGGTCCACGCTCGTCCGTTAGCACGACATGCCGTAAAAACAACTCAAAAACAAAAAAACATTCTTCCAGTTCGGGATTTTATGCCTTCCTTACACGTCAGAGGTTGATGTCATTGTCTTTCTGGGTAGTTAAATACCAGAAAAACCCCTCAAAGCCCACTGACCTAGTAAGTAGTAATTTATGGGAGGGAAAATGTTTTGACTGAAACCCCATTGAAGTCCATTGTATGAGTTTTATGAGGCTATTTTACAGCCATGCCAGATTCGCCGGACACCCGTTTCCTCAAATGCCCCCCCTGTTTGATGGTTTCCACATCAAACAGGTCCTGCTTCTGAACTGCCCCCCTGCCAATTCACTGAGCTGCAGAGAAGCAAAGACAGCCAGGGGAACCTGTAGGACCCCCCCCCCCCCATCTCCACGTGCGTGTGACAGAAGGATTTAAGTTTTGAGTATCTTTACAACATGTTTATTGGTTACGCAAGGCCCCGTATGAAGCATACGGATGATTACAAGTAGCTAGCATGGTTGTTTTCTCTGGTTTTTATCCTGGGCTCAGAATTTTTGTGCAAAAATATGTCAGCTTGGGGAAACAACATAATTCCTGAGTATACGCTGATGGCCCCCAGGAGACTGGGGTGGGGAACATGGCAGGAACCGGAGCCAAACTCCTGCTTAGCCTGCGGCCTACGGATGTCTCATACAGACAGTCCTGTACCGGAGCAGCACAGCTGGGAAGCTGTCGCCCTTGAAACCTATGAGAGGCTGGGTTTTCTGCTGCATGCGATATGAAGGACTTTGGGGGGGGGGGGGGGAGGGTGTCCCCCAGTGTACACCGCTGAGGATCATGGCAGAGGAAGAGCCTAATTGTCAAAGACAAGAAAATCCCTCATCAAAAAAAGGTGGTAACACCTATATTGTTATGACAGATAGAGCAGCGAAACACCCTGATACAAGCTGTCAACTGACACACCTGACTATCGCGCTTGGCGGACAAGTCAAACCCTGCCCGCGAAAGTCATGGCAAATACCTCAGGTATCACCTGTGTTTGCCAGTCAAAGGGCTTAGCTCAGGACTAGAATCTGAAATGCCTGACATTTCAGCCATCACTGAGGGCATACTGGTTTCTGGTAGCTGCAAAGTATGTATCAATATATGCAGGAAATATTTTTCAGCTTTAAGTGACATCACACACACGGGAAGCACAGCAGCCGAAGGCCCCTAAGACCAAGACCCGCCACCAACCGCATGCTAAACTAGAGCATCCGTGAATATTAATTCTTATGTCCCTCTCTATGACTAATCCAGTGCATTCATTTCCAAAAAGCCATTATTTATGCCCTGTGCCACACTGGCATTTCTCCAAAGACCCCGAGGTGCGACAGATCCACTGCTTTTGACCAGGGTGAGCCGTACTGCCGATGGACAAAAGCCACCAATCAACACTGCTCTATTAGGAATGTTTTCCAGAATGACATCACCTACTAAAAATAGGATCTCTTTGGAATAGGGATAATAATACCGCTCTGTTCAAAAATAAAGTGAATAATTTAAAGGAACTTAACTGACACAAGGTGGAAACATTTTCCCAGTGGCACAGTTTCAAATATACTCAGCTTGGACAAACAATAGATTTGAAGCAGTTAACATGCCAGGTCACAATGGCGGTAACAGGGCACCCATTAACAAAGAGCTGCTCTGCCTTGCTAATTGATCGGATTGCATAAGCATTCTAATTAATTTGCAAATTGAAAAAGCTACAGATATTTATGGAAAAATACACATTATTTTTATATGTTTGTTATTATTGCAGCCTCACCGTTTTCGTTGTTTTGAGAGCAGTTTTGAGAGCGCTTTTGGAATGAGTCCACAGTGCTTTGGGGAAAGTGTGTCTAAAGGCTTTGGTAATATGCCTCTCATAGGCAGATCATCACTTAAAATTGCAGTGTAAATATTTGCACAAACATGCTGATTTTTAGCTGTGTGGACTGAGCACTCTCCACTCTACAGATGCGTCACCCACTGTGATAAATGCATCGATCCAGCAGCTAAATACGTAATTCTTAGACTGTAATTACAGCCAGTGCAGAATTCATAACTGCAGCAGGTAGTGTACATTTTATTATTCTGAATATAGCCCTTGTGCAGCTTTGTGGCGCGGCATTGTTTATGCACACAAAAATGCTGGTTCAGCCTGCAAATCTGGCGCATTACAAGACCGACGCACGATTCAACAGTGTCTGAATTGTCAAAGAGTGGCAAAGGAACCACGCTTTCCAGGAGAACAACATCAGGCAACCAAGCAGCAAATATCCATGTGACGCATACAATGAAAACAATAATATTCGTGACAGCTCGTTGTTAACACACAGCCATTACATAACCAGTAATTTCCAGACAGACTGAACCCAGCAGCGCTGATTCCAGCCCCTACGAGGCCAACAGGAAATGTACATGCTGACAGATAACTGAGCTAAGGCATAAACCACATTAAGCTACAGCTATTGCTTACTTTACTACACAATATGCATGTTTCCTCAAGGATATATTCAGTGATATATCTTTAAAAAATTACACATTATAAATTTGATATCTTTAAGATTTTAATATGCATTTTATATACTGTACGCATAATATTATGCAAATATAAAATTACTGTATTTCAAAATGTCACACACACAAAATAAGCCAGTCACTGAATTGTCTGGGATTTAAACACACACGTTCTCACATTAAAAAGGAGGTCAGTTTCAGTTTGGTTTGTTCAGAAGCTTTCATGTATGTGTGATTTATTTTTAGCTCTCAATAACTAAATGTTTTGATGGAGTTCTTAAACAGTTAGCGCAATATGTCCTTTAGAAGCCAACTTGAGCATGACTGAGTTAATATTTCCATAAAAATGCAAACACCATTACTGACGGTGAACCTAACGTCAGGCGGTGAGAGAAGCAAGAATCAAGAGGCAAAAGCATGACACCTGAAACAGCCGGAAGGACGCTTTTCCAAGTTAATGAACAACAAAGCATTACTTCTTGTTTAGTACATGGTGTGAAATCGCTTCTACTTCAGCTGGCTGTTACATATTATAGATGCTGTACAGTGTAGTGATTAAAGCGAATTCTGTGTGATCTGCTTTTAATGGCATAAATCTGGCAAGTAGGCCTAACAGGATTATGCTAGAAGTTTCATGTAAGTTTCATCCAAAAGGATGCTTGGTAGACTAAAATAATCCAGTACTTTGTACAATAAATATAGCGTAAATTGCAAGCAAAACTGTTTTACAAATTAAAATACTATGTCAGTAGCATTAAAAGCTGAAAAACAGCATTACAAATTCAGTAAAATGGCATCTAATTGTAATTCAGAATGCAAGGGAGTAATATCAAAAGTAAGACATTATTCAGCTAATTCGCATTCGCTGAAATACCTAAATCTAATACACAGATTATATAAGGGGGCAGACCTCTTTAGCAGTGGCATCCCTTAAGGGATCTAAACCTGGAGCTTGCCAGTCTGTTGATTTACTACACTCGCGGACCATTTAACGGGAGAAAAACGCATTGAGGGCCTGTAGAGTGCTAGTAATTGCAATAAAAATATACAACGCGTGACCAGATTAAGTACAGCCAGGCACTTTGGGGTCTAATGAAGCTAAAACAAGATTGCCACGAATGAGGTGTCAAGTGACGGGTCTGCGTTTCTCTGTCTACAGATGCTATAAAGTTTAAAGGTCCTGTGGTGCTACTGAATGTATAAAAAATAAGAAAAATTTAGAGTTAACAGGTTCATCATGTGTACAAATGACGTGCTCTAGGTGACTAGTAAACTGAACTGCAAATGAAGACTTGATTAAAGTATTTTTGCTCCATCGATCATCAGCACTGAAATGTTTCCCACTTTGACATTCCTCTGGCTGAGATTACTAAATAAACCTTTGGGCCAAACACTGCCAAGCAAGACCCCAATCGGCGACCACAGGTTTCCACTCAACATCTCTTAATGAGCCCTCACTAAGAAAATACACAGCATGGAAACGGCACAGGCAGTAACTTTAGCCGGGCGTCCACATACACCTCGCGAATTCCCCGCATCGCGGCATCCCCGGCCCTGTTCCACTCGCTTGGCCTGTGGGACCTTATGCAGCCCAGGTTTGGCTTAAGTGAGCCCTTGTGCCTAACCAAGTGAGACAGCCAGAAGGATACTGACGGTCAGTTGAACCTCATTATTTTTTCTGTCCAGGATAAACTCCCATTTTTTCCTGCAACAGACGTGCAGTGAGCAATTAGTAATTATGCCTGGGTCTGCATCATCTACACAAAACACCCGGTACAACAAGGGAGCAACTCAAATATAAATGATCTAACAAAAATGTGAGGCTCCCACAATCCTGACCGGAATAAGCGGATAGAAGATGGATGGATGGATGCTATTGAAGAGATTGGTGGTCTATAACAATCTATGAACAGATTCAAAACACATTTCAATGCATTCATAAAGCATTATAAACATGGCTATAAATATTTAGAAAAAGGCATGACACATAGCCATGTTTATTATGCATTATGAATGCTTTATGAAGCTTTCATCTATAATGCAGTACAAAGCATCCTTAATTCTCTTTCTGAACATTATAATGCATTATGAAGGTATGTATAGTGCATTATAGATGACAGCTTCAAATAAAGTGTTATTAGAAGATCATTATTTTCAAGGAAAAAATAACTAGTGATTTTCCATTCATTGAATCCTAAGCCCATCAGACACAGAGCTGCACACGCAGTGTTCAAACAAGGAGCGCTGGAAATCTCTGGAAAACAAAGACGGGTCACAAACAGGCCCACACCAGGATCTGTGAAACTGAAACCTGCAGATGTAATCAGGAGAGAGGGGTGAGGTCTTCCACCAGTGAAGCCATTCCACCTCCTTGGCCTGCGGCGTGCTGAATCTCAAAGGCATTAAGATGACCAAGCCCCTGTAGAGCAGTGGTTCACCTCTACTAAACCTGTCTGCATGCCTGTCTAAACATGCAGATTCCGTTTTAACCAGTAAGGAGGGCAAGACAACAAAACAAACTGGTCATTCAGCCCATGAGCAGTTTGGCTTTCTAACTATCAGCATTAGACTACAAAAAGGGGATGTTGCATTGTTTACCTCCTTGATTTGTATTTAAATGGGGAGCAGACTCCCTGTACGGATTGGAAGCAGCAGCTGATGGGAACTGGGCAGCATTTAAGAGCAAAGGCAACAAGCTAGGACACTTGGTGCATTTTTTTGATTTGTTTTTTCCTTTCTTCAAGATAGCAAACAAAATGGTCCGTATTGTTTATATTTTCCTGTGGAGACATGCACAGCCCTATCGATAGGATCAGAATCTTTGGCATTCTGTAGAAAAGGAAAGGTAAGGGAGGAAAAGTATGAGCTGGAGAGAACAAAGTTATATATATATATATATATAAAATTCATACGGAATCAGTCAGATTCTATTTAAACCAAACATGCTACAAATGGTTAGAGTTGTGGTAATATTATTATTATTATTATTATTATTATTATTATTACTGTTGTTAGTATTTAATGATTAGAATAATATTCTGGTGCATTGCCATGAAAACAGCACACAGAGATCAGGGTGACATTCCTCCGCTAGCAGGTCTTTAGAAGGTTGAAGACACCGGTAATTCTAAAAACAGATAAGCGACAAAGACTGTTGCATAATCGAAGTCGAATGTAAAAACAATCCGAAACTCAGTTACTGAAATGAGCTAAAGGCTCGAAGCGGCGTTTAGGTGGCCGATGTGCAAGATGTGCAATCGATCTTCCGCACTGGAAAAGCCGCACTTCATTCCGACTCAACTGCACGCCAAGAGAGTCACGGCAAAGCGGTCAGGATCAATCAAAGACGCCAGCGAAACTTTTCATTCAGCATTCGTGCAAATGTAAAAATGTCTTACCGGTTTCACGGAGTAATTCTATGCTAATTTTAAACATTCGTTCTTAAAATATATATTCCATAAAAATGTATGATAACAAAAACCGTTTCCAACTCGTCGTCAGCTATGGGAATATCAGGAATTGCGGTGAATTCTAATCTAATTTAACGTACAACATATATTGTTTTCCTTAAATTATTTTCCTAACTTACGTAATGTGTGTGTGTGTGTGTGTGTGTGTTTTCAGTTTTTCTTTACAGGAAAAGGAGTGATAAAGGGAAAGCACACAGCTGGAACCGCTTAGTACTGAAACGAACTGACTTAACAGTGACGGGAGGAACAGGCCAGGTACCGCTCCAGTGTGACAACGAGTAACAAGGGACAGCGCACAGGGAGACGGGGAGGAGACGGAGCCGGGCGGTGCGGTGCGGTGCGGTGCCCAACCCGTAGGGCGAGGAGCTGCTCCCAGCCTCCCATTTCCTGTGAATGCGGGCGAAGCTGGCCAGCGATGGGAGGTACCCCGCGGGAACAGAGAAGGAGCATTCAGGGAATCATAGGAGCAGAAACACTCTGAGTTCAGCCAGGTCTCGGTCGCCACTGCAGAACAGAGAGATCTTTGGCAGCGCAGCTGTACCCTGGCCTGCCTGGGCCCGTCCAGCGGGGAGCACAACCGCAACAGCTGAACTCGGACGGTCAAGGCAAGCCTGTGCACCGGCTTAACGTCGCCCCTCCAGCCAGCCAGCTACTCGATCATTCACGCCCTGCAGCACCGTGTACTATAGGATGTCATCTTTCAGCACCGTCGTTAGGAAATAAGTAAAAGCAATTAGAATATATAAAATGTGGACTGTTGCTTCCAGTGTAACAGTGTGGTATTTGAGATCCATTTTGTATTTAATTTATTTTATTTATTTTTGTCCCCCTCCCCCCACCCACATCTGTGAATGTACAACTGTTTTAACTGCACAATCCATCCCAAAAAAACCTGCCGCTGTTTTTAAGCCTAACGTGTACTCAGCTTTATCAAGCCAAGGAAGTCGGGGCTTGGCAACGACGCATGCGCAAAACGTCCGGAATTTAATGAGCGCTGGAAAACCTGATGGATCATTGTGATTCAGAAACAAGACTGGAAGAAACTCGCTCCGATCCCATCTGAGGCACGTTACACAAACGGCTTGATCTATACAGAACAAAGTAAATCTTTATGTCGTACTTTGAGACAACACGCCAGATGTCAAATTATGAATGTCCCAAAGCCTCTTCAAATACGCACAATGAGGTTTTTACCTTTATCTCCAGTCCACCAACCAAGAAGAAAATCAAAACGGGTTCAACCTAAACATTCAAAACATCAAACTGCAGCTTCGGATGTAAGAGATGGGTTTTCAAATATCAAACTGTAGCTCATTAAAAGCCAAACTCAGTTTTCAGTCCCGAGGGCAGGATGGAAAGGTTTGAGGCACTCAGAATTGTCAGATGTTGGAGAATACATTTTTTTTGACCAAATATTGTACAAGCTGTGTTTGTAAACTCTTTCAGTCTGAGTACTGAAATATGTAAATACATATATTAAAAGCTGTAAACATAGTCTATATAGATTTTACGAATGTCTGTTGCAGGCGTCATATGGCAATATCATGTTAACGTTTCAGAAATGCTATAGACAAACCTGGCAAGTAGCGCTTGCAGTCATGCATCTGTTCCTGTTTTTTCCTCCCTTTATTATGTCATTCACTTAAGTTGCTGCTATAATTTGTTTCTTCAAGCTTGCAAAAATTTCAGAAAAAAATTCCATAATTCATATGAAGTCTGAAAGTGTAACAGACGTATATTGTTATATTGTACAGATAATGTACAGGACAACGCACAATATTATTTTGAGCATTCAAGTTAATAAAAAGGGTGTTATTTTATCATGCTATTATATTTCAGTGGTTTACATTTTCAAGGCACATCATAAGATTACTGTATGATGAAAAACAAGTGAACACTATAGAATCATATACAATCAGTTAGTCGGGTGTTGTATAAACTTTGCCATATATTAAAACAGGCTGCGTCGTATATCGTACACACTACAGTGGTGCAGAATATTGTTTTTAAGACGTTAGTAGGAATATTCCGTTAGGTCCCATTTCATACCTTAAAACTGAAGATTTTAGGTGTGGCTTTGACAAAAATAGGGGGGCTGAAACCCCACTAAATAAGGTTTTGTAGAACCTAAATAACAGGTACAGAAAGTCATACTAATCACGATCATTTATCGTTTTAGATCTGCGAATTTAGTTAGCAAAGAACTTGAGTTAAATACTCTTAAATTGAAATTGATTACATTAATAGTCTCACTTCATGTCATACTATTTTGCAACTTGCGATTCAGTTAGCGGATATCGTTAATGTTAAGGTCGAGGAAAGCAATCACTCATTATTTGAGTAGTTTTGGGTAATTTATCCTGTGTAACTTAATAATGACGCCTATAGTAAAAAAACAGAGTTAGCCTAACTAATAACACCAACCATATTGATAGGTGTCTTATTTAATTCATCCTCTGTCTCAAAAATTGCCATTTTTAATAGACTAAAACACAAGGGGGATATCAATAGCCTATACGATGCTTCATAAATATTTAAGACCTGTTCTATTCGTTTAATGCTGAAGCAGCACAAATGGGACAAAAAAAGCGCGAGGTTAGAATGAATCAAACTACTGCAAAATAATGCCCAAACAGCCAGGCTTACTGAGGCCGTGAGAGCTGCAGTGTGTGCGCGAATGTGCGACCTGACCACAGGGAGGGGAAACGGACCGTGCACCGTGACGGGATCCTGGACGCTTCGGCCGTCAGCTGCAGTCTGCGCAGTCAGGAACGGTCGCGCCGCACAGGCGCTATTCGGCACCGCTCCCGAACATGGAAACAATTAGCCAGGGCATTCTCCAGGGAAGTTCGACTCGATTCCTATCACATAATTCCTGTTACTTTTTTGTGACTGTCTGTGTGCTGGCGGTGCAAAGGCCGGCTTTATCGCATTTAACCATCTAAGAGCGACAGTGACCTCGCGCAGCCCCAACGTTGGTACAAAATAAACCATAAAAGCGATCAAAAGTGTGGCAGAGCACCTCAGACAGCGCACAGCTGTACGGAGCAGGGTAAGCTCGGAGCCAGCGTAAATGAGCCATTAAAGACCAGAGGCGTGGATATTCCGTGGGGCATTCATCCAGAGGATTTTGTTTATTGTTTCGCCACTCCCACACCCTGCAACATGTAACATTCTATCTTAGTAAAAATGACACATTCGGTAATTCCCCATAATTTAATTAAGGATTAGCCCTATTTGGCAAAAGATAGCATACACCAGTGTATCGCAGAAGTCTGTAGACTGATTCTGGGTGGCTCAGTCGCTTGCCCTACTGCCTTCGGGGACGGGGGTTGCAATCCAGCCTCAGCTTCCCGCGAGTTCGCATCTCCTCCCCCTTATGTTTTCTCCGGGATCTCCCGCGGTACAAAGGCATACAGGGTAAGTTAAGTGTCCCCCCGCCCCCCCGTGACCGTGACTGGGATAAGCGGTTAGAAGATGGATCGACCAGTTCCTTCAGGGGAAAAAAGTGTTTATAGCCAGCCTGGGATTAAGTCACCACATTTACAAATTAAAGTGGAGGATTCGGTTGAAAGTGGAGAACGACTTGTTTTATACTCTTAACCTGACCGTCTCAAGGATGTGAGCTATTAGCAACGGAAAACTGTCTCATTTAATTAAGTTTAGGGGTTTTCCCCCGCCTTTTAGGGGAACATAATTTCTTATTCAACGCCTAATTTCTAATTGTGGAAAGCTGTTCTTGGCACTCGGATAAACCAGACTTTCCGAAGCCAGGAGAGCCACGTACGGTGTAGACGGAAGACCACGAACGGCCTTCGGTAAACAGGAAGATGCCTTTAACCCCGTCGATGAAAATTAATGCCGAATTTCAGAGTTTCTTTTGCTGCGTTGGGGGCCCCTATGCAGAACCTCCTGGACCCTTCGGTTCCTCAGTGGCATCGATTTCCCGAATAGGCAACTGAGGTTCTCCGTAAGGAAGGTGCTGCCGATGGCACTAAACGAAATCACAAGTGAATGTCATAGAGCGGGCTGGATGGGCCCTTTATCAGATAAAGCAGCGAGGACATCGCACTCGCCCTCAGGAAACATGCACGCAATTCAGAGGAATGTGTTTGCCCCTGAAGGGCTATGCTAATGACGCCCTGGATTGTAAAAAAACATCTAGCCTTTACATAATCAACCAGTGTTTACATCCTGACTTAACGCTGTTATTGTAGCACTGAAAATAGAGCCTTGTATCAATGTATATGTAAAAGTACGTTTCATTCAAAGAAACAGCAACACCCTATGAATACCATTTAATATGAAAATACGCAGAATAATTGTATTCTCTTAAGACAGCATACAAAATTCATTGCTTTATATAATCACTGGCATCTGTTAAAACAACAAAAATACCAGATTTTTAAATTTTAGGTTTTTATATGGTACTTCATTAAGTCTATTCCTATCCTAAAACTTCAATGAAAGGCAACTGCATTAAACTCTTTAATACTGACTGCTGCGTTTGAATTTAACCCAAATCAATATGAAGAGACCGACTCGTTAATATTAAATGCAATCTGAGGAGGCTGTAGCTCAGTGTTCCCCGACTCCGGTCCTGGAGGGCCCGTTTGCAACAGATTTTGCTAATTTCCCTGCTCAGACGCACCTGCTAAATAAATTAATGGCAATAAATTAATTACGATGTGTTTCAGCAGGGAAATCTACAAACTGTGTTGGATTCTGGCTGTCCGCATTGGAATTGGGGAACCCTGATGTAACACATGTATGGAGTGAGTGGGGCGGAAATAGGGCTGTGTGAGACAGAGAAGCTCAGAACATCGTAAAGCTTATGAATCTACAGCCATCCATTCACTACCCACACTCATTATATACAACTTATACACGATCGTTCATTTAACGACAGTTAAATTAGCATATACCCAAGAAGAGGTCTTATATAGTACTATCCCATTAGTCAGGGAGGACACTAAACGAACTCTTTAAACTTTGCGCAAAGCCGTTTGCATCAGACTAGAAGCTTACTTAAACTGGCAATCTAAGAGGAAAGTTTTAAAAACATTGAATTCTGAGATCTTCAAATAAACTCATGCAGCATCGGGAGATCCCCTGCACTGAAGACGTGTAGCAGGTGAAAAAATAAGGCAAAGGCAGAGAAATTACGGCCAATGCAGACACGGGGGTGGGGGCACACATGCTCCTAAAGCCGCTTACTCATAGCAAAGCGACCTGACAAATGTCTCACACCCCAATAACAGCCAGCGAGGGAAGCACGGTCAAACCGGCCCTTGTAACCACTGACAGTCAGCACGCCAGGGAACCCGGGTTACTGTGCCAAGTCAATGTTACTGTCTTGTAATCTCTGGCCTATGGTTGTAAAGTCCATGCCGTTTCCTGGAAAACGTCTTCGTCAAACCAGTCGTTTGCAGCGCAATTTCAGCTCCTCGGTGGAACATCTCAGCATGTCTTCTCGTCTAAGCAAGCAAATCTGCCTCAATGTGTAACAGTTTCCATTCCTGTTCCCTGTATATTAAAATATACTTCTGTGCTCTGCAGTAAGTCTCTAACCACACGTCTCAGTCCTCATTCGCTCACCTACGACGCGGCTGGCTAACAGAGATAAACGACAGCTATTTCGGTGATAAGCACGACAATGAACATAAAAACATTGAAATGGCACCACAGGACTCAGCCAAAGCGAACATCATACAAAAAAAAAAAAAATCACGTGTAGAGGAGATAAACCACGTGTACGTAGTCAAGCAAGCCTACCGCATGCACACCTCCCTTTACAGATATACCGTTGGTTTGTATAGGCTTATACTGCCACGCCGTGGCTAAACTAAATATATTCCTAAACGGTTTCAAGCGTATTTTACTAAAGCTGGAGTTTTCAAATGAACCGTCTTATGTGATTTATTCTGATTGTAAGCGACAAAAAAAAAATAATAACAAATACACGACTACTTTTACCGTTAGATCCAGTAGGCGTACGCGTTCTCTTGGGCTTTATAAAAATCTAACCTGAAAGAAATCAATTAAGTGACCATCTGATTGCATCGGCAATTTAAACGCCTACTTTTTTTTTTCTTTTTTTTTTTACCTGGTCGACTTTTGCTTGGGTAAGTACAATTAAAAATAAATGCAACAAATAATGTGGAAACAACAAGACTAATAAAACCAACTGTGTGGAATAAATACTATTAATGTGAATCGGGTTTACCTTAGATGCCGAAACTGCAGTATGGCCGACGAATGACGACGAAACTTAATACATTCCGACATATTCAAGATGGGTATAACACGTTATAACGGAAATATATTTTTGTTTCTATGTTTAATATGTAGGACTAGATTTGACTTATCTATCGACACGAGTGCTGGTGTGTTCTTAAAATATCGCTAAAATGACCCTCGCAAGTGGGGATTAATTTGCAGGGCAGATGAGGGAGCTGTCTGTTCTTAAGGTCCCATCAACCCACTAAATTGTTCTGCTTTTCATTTAGTAGTATCCGATGAAGGGTTGTCGGTGTAAATGTCTATGTCAATTGCAAAGAAAATATCCGGTACAAGAATTCATGTGTTTAAAATCATGTCATTATTTGCATTATAAATAAGTGGAGTGCTGTAAATTTTGTCCAAAGTTATGTTATAAAAAGCTGTTACAGAGATTTTACAGGAGAAATTCCCCCGCTGGGGAGACAGTCCTTCTATTAACCACTTCCCTAACATTACTGCACCCGAGTGGGGTAGCTGCGGAAATTGGGGGGGTCGGTGGGAAAGCTTCGCTTCTATATTTTCTCTTCCACAAACCACACTGGCCGCGGAGTTATTTCGGTGGCGGCAAGGCTCTGTGAAAAAAATTCGGGCTCTGAGTTTATGATGCGTGAATTCACCGGCGTTAAATGAAATCGAAGTAGTAACGCCGCAGTGATCGAGTGATTTTTAATTATGGTTTGATTTTTGATGGTTTCAGTTTTTCAAAGACAGTTCAGGTCCTTCACTGAAAACTGCAGACGAAATACCACAGTAGCAACGTCTATATTCAAAGAAGCGTCTATATGTTGCATGCCATATACATGATACCCTTGTATCTTGTGTCTTGCACAAAGACTTGCTTAGCTCTTTTATTGTTCTCAGTTCGGAGAAGCTTTTATGATGTTAGTGGTGAGTTCCTGGAGGAGTGAAGAACCAATGCAGATAGAACCCTTCAGTGACCCGGCCAGTTCCTCTGAGCTTGACACAGTCTGTGTAATCTGGGGTGAGAAGCTCTTGTTTGTACTGAGGGCCTGGTATCATTGCTTCTATCCAAGAGTATATACTTTGATAAATGTATAAAGTTTAGTCATTCAGACAGAATCTCCATTGTTGTGTATGCACCTAACTACCATTTACCGTTTTAAAACATCCATCCTGATTGTGTGGAAATAATGTATTAGACCAGGGGTAGGCAACCCTGATCCTGGAGTGCTGGAATCCAGAGGTTGTTCATCCTAGCTGGTCTCTCATGAATGACACCTGATCTCAGACAAGTAGTGGCTGTGTTTGAATTCACGGGTTGCATCCTTCGAGGGATACATCCTAGGAAGGTGTAGCCTTTGTAGGCTGCGTCTTTCAAAGGTCAAACAGAAAGCACTGCCAAATGGGACGGTCTGGCCTACGGATAATTTCCTATTTGTTCCCACCCTTATCCTTGCATCTCAAATCACTGCTTGTCTAGCTGGGACACACTCACTTTACCTCTGTGCAATGATTCTTGGGAAATGTTGGGCTGTGAAGGATCCATAGGGTGGATCCTTAGCGTATGGACAAAAGGACGCATATCTAGGGCGCATTTGAAGGAGCCTTTGAAGTGGAGCCTTGTTGCACCGCTGTATCGCATTCGGTCTTCAGGTGCAGCCTTAGAAGGATGCAGACCCAGAATTCGGACAAAGTTCTTAAGGCAGGGTAAGGCCATAAGGAAACTGTGGAAGTTGATTGTCCTTGCTGACAAAAAAAACTTGCCAAATGTTGTTTTTTTTTTTTTTTTTCTTTTCTTACTTGTTTGGCTGTTTTCTTATCAAAGGCATCAGACAAAAGCAACTTGTATATGTTTGTGATAAACAAGATAAATGTGTAATGTGTAAAAGTGCCCAGAATGAAACATGGAGGGAATATGGCAGTTTAGCCCTGCTTATCGCCACTTCCTGTCCCAGTAATTATCAGTTAAATGCACTGTAAAAATTACTCCAGCAGTGAAGTGAATGGTCGGTTTTCATGGCTGTGAAAGTCTGCTGTAAATATGGCTTAAATGCAACCCTAGGGTGTGAGCTGAATGGCACCAAGAAAACTGCACTTTTTGAGGTGGAGAATGACCTTCTTGAGCACCAGTTTTTCATCTATACGGTCAGTCTGCCATGCTCCCTCACCTCTCCCTCACTTCCAGGCATGTCTACCATTCACCAGCCCTAGTACGTTACAGTACCCAGGGAATTCCCCTGCTGATTCTAAATGGAAATTAAATGCAACCTTAAGCTATAACCAGTGATCCAGCGCATTGAGCTAGGAACTGTAATCCACAGTGATTTGTTTAGGCAGAGATGGAAAGTTCAGGTCCAGAAAGCACAGATCCAGACCAAGGTTTTGTTTCAACCAACCAACCAGTCGAGTCAGAGTAATGAACTGCTTGGTTGAAACAAAATCTTGGTCTGGATGTATACCTTCTGGACCTGGATTTTCCACCTCTGCATTTTAGGTTGCTTTGTAGACTTTAGAAGAAGATGCACCTCTAAGTCCTGTGCTTTTCACGTTTCTTTCTGGCTGTCCAGATCTGCCTCAGCGCAGAGTCGAGCAATGAGATGCACGTGGTGGAGGTGAAGGACAGCATCGCAAACCGCAGCCATCCTGTGCCCATAGCCACCCTCAGCCCCACCTGCGTGCCCATGGTCAGTCCTGATACCAGCAGCAACGGTGGGTGATGGTTGGGCCGTTGTCAGGTGGTGATTTTCAACTGCAGCATTTGCTGTCACAGGTCAGTTTCAGCGGGTTTGAGCTGGTGCCTCCCGTCACGTTTACGCTGCGCTCTGGCCAGGGCCCCGTCTTCATTATGGGGCAGCACATCACGTGTAAGTATCATGGGATGTCGGCTCGACAGGCTTGTCTCCTATGACCCACTCTCTTTGTTTGCAGTCAACGAGGATGTCACAGAATGAGGAGCTAGTGGTCCCCTGTGGTTTCGGATGCGTCTTCTGGTGAGTGGGCCATTCAAGTTTGACCTGTGGTACAAAAGTTCAAGTTCCAGAAGGTTCCCATCTCTGACTGTAAAGGATGTGCATTTCCTTCAGTTAAATATCCAAATATAAAACTGAAGTTTCTTATGATTGTCTGCTAACTCCTCTGAAGAAATGTTGAAGTCAACTTTTAAAAATTCTAGCTAAGAGTTTTTTCCCCTTTATCATAACAAGCTTTTTTTATTGTTATTTCAGGTTGAGATTCACTGCTTTAATAAATGTCGTTTAACATTAACAAGTTGTGCAGCTACTCAGTGACGAGTGGACTAAGAACATCTATTGTAATGCCATCCCAAGTTAACATCTTTGAATTACAACAGTCATTTTGAATAGATTTTCACAGACCAGTATGCCTTTTCCTCCTACATTTCCCTTTGGGATGTGTGTGTACAAAGGCACACAAATATAACCTCTTCATCTCTGCAAGGGCCTTTTCATACTAGGAGTGACCCAGCTGCAGGTTACAGAAAGTGAGATTGTTACTGCATCAGGAGACCTTGAAAGAATCCTGCTTACTGTATGCCTGCTGTTCTTCAAGAGGATCTGCAGAAATTAATCCACATCATGAGCATCACCATCACTGTTTTAAAAAAAAAAACACACCCAAATAAATAAATAAATAAATAAATAAACAAACAAACAAACAATGAATACAAACCAAATTCGTTTTAAATGATTCTCAAACATCTCCGATTTAACTGGGCAACTTGTATGCTGGGACAATGTAGGTAAGGCTGAATTATTCTCCTGTTGATGATCCTGGTCTGCTTTTTCTCCTTGTGGTAGCCTGTCAGCAAAGTCAGGAGGCCTCGCCCCAAAGGCATGCTAAAGACCCAGAGCTCACCAGACACTTATGTATGCAGATTGTCTACTTTGCCATTCTCAGTGGCTCCAAACAGCTATCTGCCTACCCACAGATATTTGCTGGTCTAATTATTTAACAAAGTGCCATTTTAAGCAGCACAATATCACCCAAGCCAGGTCTTATTCCGAAGGAAGTGTTTTTCTTGATGATTTGGTCCCCTGGAGAGTCCTACACTGATCCAGTGTTCCCTTATGGGTTTCTCCCTGTTTTATAACTTCAGTGCTCACAGAAAATCTTGGGACGCTTGCTTAATTCTGTAAAAACGTTCCAAATTTATTGGTTCCATAACAGAAGTCCATTAACAAGCAGTGTTTAACATATCTGTACATATCTTTAGCAAAGACATTTTCTTTTTCAGTGTCATAATTATTACGATTGACTCATTCAGTTGCTGTTAATTGCTATTGTGGTCACTGGCTCCCATAGAGATAGTAAACACCAATGTTTGGTGTTTTATGTTATTGCAAAGGCTAAGTAATTAAAAAGCTCCCAATGACGTTTGTCAAGGAACTGTTTAACTCCGAACAGCTCATTGAAACCCAAATTATAGTTCTAAATTTATTACTACTTGAAATGAATGTTTTAATTAAAACTTCTGGTTGTTTCTAATGGGATATACATTTTTGTAAGTAAATAAACGAAGTAATGATTTTTGTTATAAAATCCAATAAATCTGCGATATTATTACTGAATTAAGCAAGCATCTAGAGACTTTCCGTGAGCGCTCCTGTTAATCTCTCTTTCAAGCTCTGCTTGCTAACTGAGGTTTTTTACTCTTGCAACTAAAAGTGAGGTTCAGCTAACTTAGCCAATCTTACTGGCCTGCTTGCCTCGTCAGGGCCAGGAATGTTTATTACACAAAGCACAGCAGCACGCACAGGAAAACGCCTTTTCCTTGACTTAGTCAGTGGATATTGTGTGTTTCTGATATAGCTGTCGTCCCAGTGAAACATGCAGTTAGGACCGGCTGCAGTTTCATGTGAAATGTTGTGAAATTATGTGGTATTAAAATTGCTGTTCCTTGTCCAGGGGCTGTAATGTTTTTCCCGTTCCTGAAGGAATACAGGAAATGTACGCAGAGGCTTGGAAAGTCACATGATGTGATTTGTTGTAGCCAAAATGAGTATAAGGCAAGGAACCCAACGATCGAGAATTGTGGGTGGAAAGACAACGTAGGCGTCGGGTAACAGTCTATGAATGGCATTTGTCTGAACAGCATTTCTGTGGCCAAGAGACAAACTACACAGTGCTTGTTGTAGAACTTTCTACATCTAAACATGAAGAATGCCTGAAATTATCTAGTATGTAAGCTTGGCATATTTTAAACACAAAATAGGAGAAATGCCAACGTGGAAAGGTAGCACCAGAGGCACAGCAACAGGACAAGTGAGATGGGCAATTTCCTGAGGCCCCGAGCTGGGAGGGGGCCCCCAAGGGTGGCTCATTACATAATATAACAACAAATTTGCTGATGTGTGTTCTGTTTCTCACAAAAATGAAAATAAAGGACTTGTGTTTATTAAATTCTTTGTCAATATTATTCATTTAGACATCAGGTTAAAATAATGGTAATAAATTTTGCCATGCTGGGGGAAGGTGTGTTGGAGGGCCCCATGGAGTTTTCTTTTTTTTGCCTGGGGCCCCGCAGAGTGCCGCGACTGGCCTCTCAGTGGCACCGCACATCTGCATATATGGTGGAAGTTATTTCTAGATTTTGGGCCAGAAGTGGCACCGTGAGCAAGCTTCACTGTTTAATAGGTCACTCACTATTTTTATTTATTTTTTTGGTCACACCAGGCTAACCTAACAGCGTTTCCCTCCCCTCAGGTCATGTAGTCATTCTGTGCCGGTACCTCAGTACTTGTAGGGGTGCAAGGAAGCCCTGAGATCAAGTCAGCGCCCCCCAATTAGTTGGCCATATTGCTTATTGGATTGAATAGCCCAATCTAGCGGTGTTTCCCGTAACCTTAGATAGAAAACATTTCATACATGAAACTGCTGTCTACAAGGTCTCTGGATTATCTTAAGTAACTGGGTCATGACTTCTGGTGAAAAACATAATTTTCCAATACCTTTTTGGCAGTTTAATCACTACAGACAGAATACCATTCAGTCTAATTATTTTCGAGATAAGACGGCCGATATCTCCAACACTAGGCAACTCTCACTAGAACAATCTACATGAATAAATAGTCGTACAGTATATATGATTTTTTTTTTTTTAATTTTGTGGTGAGCTGCCCATTTAACTGGATGTAGAAGCAGAGTGAATCAAAAGCGTCAGTCAGCCCGCATCTCGGGAGCTGAAGAGCTGCCCGAATAACGCCGAGTAACCAGGCTCCAGTTTTTGCGCTTCACTTTCATAATCTCAGTAACCGAAAAACTCCGCTTTGCAGCGTACTTATAGGACCGTCACTGACATAATCTGGCGTACTTTTCCGTATTTTAATTTACTTCAACTCGCCTTCATATTTGATGGAACATATTAGTAAAATCCGAATTGCTAATTTTGTCATGGGAGCGAGGCATGGTGTATGCAAGAAACGGAGGTGATGATCCACTAGCGACTCAGACGCAAAGGGGATTTATTACGGAAATTAAATACACTGGGTAAAACTACAAAGGAAAGGACCACGAGGGATCAAAAAGCAAAATGGGACAAACAACCAGCTACAAGAAATGACACGAAAACAATGTCCAGGTACAAGGCAACACAGGGAGCTAAAACAGGCAAGGGACCATAGTGCAAACTCATAATACAGCACAGAGTAACATCTAACCTTCTGACACAATGACCAACTCAGGAACTGGACTAAGGCAGGAACATAAATACACAAACTGAACCGGGTAACGATGCAGGAGGAATGAGACGCGAAACAATTAACCAATCAGAGAGGGTGCAGGACAAGGAGCAATCAGGTAGAGTAATCATAATGCACAGGGAAACAGGTGGGTCAAATAAACTTAATCAAGGAACAAAGAAACTAACAGGGAAACTAAGAAACAGATGAATATAACAAAGACAAGTAATACATAACCAAGGGCACAAAGCAAAAACCAAAATAGAACGCAATACAATACAATACAATACAAAAAAACAGCAGGGAACAAAATCTAATAAATATAAAAACAGGAGCGACTGGTCGCGAACTCACAACTACTGAACTTACAGGCGCATACTCAGCCCATAGAACCATGCAGCAGTCCCCGGAGCCCGAAAAACACACTGATGACTTGGACAATAGGGATGACCGGATGGCCAGCGACATCTGCTGGCCAGATAGGAGGGGGAGACACGAAAGGTTGAGGAGGACCGGTGCTGACCTGACACACTTACAGTAAGGGTTAACTGTAAGTGTATACAAATTATGAATTATGTAATTAATAATGCTAGCATTAATTCTACTATTACTACTACTAATAATAACCCATTATCATATAACATAAGATAAGCAGCAAATTAGCCTGTTACCCATAGCAGTTATATAATATACAAAAAATAAATATATTAATTATATATTAATATAAATATAAAGTAATATAAATATTATGTTAATTATATTTAGAATAAATAAATCTGATAAATAACGTATAATAAATAAATAATGTGTAGCAATAAAAACTATACAATATACAGAAATATATAAATATGTATGTGTGAATATGTATATACACAAAAGTTGACATCTACAGGTAACTAGTATAGAAGCAGAAATTGAGTGATTAAAAGCAAATAGGAATTGAATGTTTGACAACATTCGGTGATTAATAGCAAATAGCCTGTTTTAGCAGATGTTAATGTCATGGTTGTGATGTAAACAATGAATTACATCGTGCAGTTGTGTCCATAATCTCAAACAAAATAGGGAAAATAATACAGCTAGCTAGTTCGTAATAATTAAAATGGAAAAAATATATTATAATCGTTACCAGGCAACGACCGACAGCTGTAACTTAGCAACAAGCAACAAACAAAACTCGCTTTCAGGCAGCCCACGAACCGCAAATTTATCACGCAAAATTAATTTCATGTATAAACGGAAAAGGTTACGATCAGATTTACAAGTTAGAGAGGTATGGCGACTAATTCTGCTTTCATTGACACTCCCACTCTTCCACTGAATCCTGAAACGAAATTACTGGCAGCTTTCAAAAATGACACACACCCTGATAAAGTGTACCTGGCGGGAAGGGGTGAGTCTGCAGCAGGATTTCTCTTACTGTCCAATTTTCTGTCATTTTTACTAAATGAGTACCGAAACGCTCTAATGCCTATAAATCGCTAGTATTAACACATCAGGTAATACGTACGTCACATGAGGGGACACAAATATAATATTATACTCTTAACTAATCATGAACTAATTCTCACTTAATATATTAGTTAACCAAAAACTATATTGGTCCATGATTTGTATCTGAGTAGTAACTGAGCTTACTACTAAGTTACTGAGGAACCGTATTGTAAGGTTTCACGGTGCCTGGCACCAGCTACCTCAAGCCAACATTAGCTGGCTGAGTGTTAGAATATTTTATCATTATGCATGACAGTTTTCCTGATGGGTTTGCTATTTGCCTTGCTCCAGTTTCTGGTTCATGAATAAGAATGATTCCATAATATAGTAACATGTTTAATACAGATACATAATGAAAACAGAACATTTTCTCAGCGCTCTAACAAAGCAATCAGAATTCCTCTTGGGTCCCACTGATGGACCAAAGGCAGGATTACTACTGCTGGAGACTCATAAAAGTTAATTTTGAAGTTTGCTTCTGTTCCAGATAAATTTATTTATAGATTAAATTCTACATGAGTATGTCGGAAACTTGATTATCAGTGCGCACAATTATTAGGTCAATCAGAAACTAGGTGGATTTTTCTCTCTTAACCGTTAACATAATTAATAATAAATAGTTAATAGTTATCCGGTGTATATAAGAAATAACAAACTATCAGTCATTTGTTACAGTCCACTACACCGAGTTTAATGTCCTGTACAGTTACTTTTCTTCTTAATGCCCATCATGAGCCTGTTGTCCATTGGATCAGTGAAGTTTTATATTTGATCACATCCTATATTAGCAGAGGCAGCTAGGACCGTCATACCTTACAGTTCAGCCTTTGTGACCGTAGCTCACTGCACCTTGTATTTAGAGAATCCATTCAGATTGCAGCTTTTGAAAATGGTGGAGTTTTTGGAAGTCTCCCCTTTAATTTGGCACAAATCTTTAGCAGCTCGTTTATGCCCTCTTCCTACGTGCTCCTTCCATCATCTTTGGCTGTTGGCTACAAAACACTCAAATGTATAGTAACCATGTTTTAAAAATTTGGCCATTTTGATGGATTTGCATCTCTCTGACTGGCTATTTTGTATGTTTTCTCTGTTCTCTGCAAGGTCTTTTTTGGGCCATTATAATAGTACTGTGATAATAATTTGCTTAATAATTCTGTCCATGGAGGTAACTATAGTTTCCTGTTTTACTCCAAACAGGAAGTACTCAGAACAAATACTGAGCAGGTTCTGTTTTTAAGCAGTCCATTCTTAACTGGAGATTTATCCGGACTGAAACTTGGTCAGAAGAGAAGATACACACAAACTGCACACAGCTGCACAGAGCTATTTAAATGAAATGTAACCTTTTCAACTTTAAACTCAATTCAATATGTACTGCATGTAACGCATAGCGTTCTCTCTGCTTCTTTCACACAGAGTATCTGGGTGAGGATGGCCAGATCTCTGTGCTCCCTCTTACCTGGAAGATTAAGCAGCAGATAGGGAGTGATCCCACCCTGGGCACAGAGTACCCACCATGCCTGGGCGTGTCGGAGTTCACCAGGAGAGTGACCGAGCTGGCACTGGGAAAGGACAGTCAGGCCATTGTGGAAAACCGGGTGGGTGTCACAAAATCCAGACATGATTTAACAGGCTTGTCTTTCAGCGTTTGTCAAGGGCGGCCAAGTGATTCATCACATCATTCATATAAATTCCAGACGCGCAATCACTTTGACACAGTAGAAGAGTCAAGTGAACACAAAAATAACAAACCTCCAGGTTAATCTGTGTGGTCTGGAAGCTTCTGTTCTCAGTGTGATGAATATATCATTGCTGCTGAAGGACATCAGGAGTGCTGTGACAGAATGCTAACTGTCTGCAGAATAGATGAGATCTAGCAAGGGTAGCTTCCCTTTCGGGTCACGGGGTCACTTTGTGTGGGTTTGGACCCTTCAGGTGCTGGGTGTCCAGACCGTGGGATTCACAGGTGCAGTCCGGCTGGGGACAGAGCTTCTGAGACGCTGGTACAACACGAGTGTAGCCTGGTCTGGCCCTGTATATGTCTCCTTACCCTGTCATGGTAGGTATGTAAGTAGGAGGCGGTGCCACTGGAGAAGAGGCCGATGGGAAATTAATGTAGAACCACAGAAATATAACTGTGTTATTACCTGTTTTAATTGTGATATACATTTATGGCAAGTTAGAGGTGACAAAATTTAAATAGTTTGCATTGTATGAATTTCTTGTTGAAGGTTTTTTAATTGTAGAGCAAATTTCCAAAACTCTACTTTGTTGTTTTTGTGATTTGACCAATAGCATAAAGTCAGGCTGAGATGTAAAACTCACTCAGTCCTCATGAAATACAAACAAGACCATTCATTAAACTTGCAAAACTCATACAGGAATTTTCTCTGAAATATATCATGTGGACTGAGTAAGTTTCAGACATTTGCTTTTAAGTAGTTTTGGTGTAAAGCTTCCTGTTTCATCACTGTACACACGACCCTGTTCACCCATCCTGAACTGTACAGGCCTACAACATTATATCCAAAAATTTACACCTGAGATTTTAGCCTTCCTGAATTGCTCTTAGTTCCAGCACCATCATGACACTATCTGCTGCCAGCTTCTGCCCAGACATCAGTACACAAACAGAAACTCACATTTGCTGTGTAGTGAAGCACTGCTTCTCTTTCAGGACTTTAGTTGTCAGCCCCCCCCCCTCCCTTTCTGCCTTCAGACTCACTGGTTGAGACCCTCAAGGCTGCTGGGATCCTGGATGTCCGGCAGTATCGATACTGGAATGCTGAGCAACGGGTTGTGTCCACGGACATGCTCACGGAAGATCTGGAGCAGGCCCCGGAGCATTCCGTGGTGATGTTGTCAGCCTCTGCACACTGTCCAACGGGAGCCGACCTCTCCCAGCAGGACTGGATGGCCCTTGCTGAAGTTATGGCGGTAAAACTGATTT
Source organism: Mormyrops attenuatus (assembly GCA_026777985.1). Classification (NCBI taxonomy): domain Eukaryota; kingdom Metazoa; phylum Chordata; class Actinopteri; order Osteoglossiformes; family Mormyridae; genus Mormyrops; species Mormyrops attenuatus. Next base: position 12,263,296 of record JAODKC010000044.1, on the reverse strand, counting down.
GATCTGCTGGCATCGTTGTGTTTGTCGTGTTTTCTCTAATTTGTTACAGGTGGACGGAAGTTGATTTATTTTACCAAAATGTAACTGTCGTCTTCGGCATGCATTTGCCTGTTCTGTAGACAAATGCAAAGAGGATTTCATTCATAATGATACTGTTGATGTTTGACTATCTTTGATAATCTTGCCTGTAAGATAAAATAAGCTTCATTGATCCCAGGGGGAAATTCATCAAAGGAGGTGGTATCCGTAAATGGGCATGAACCACCAACCAGCACTCGGGGATTAGGCCTCAGTAAATGCAAGTAATATGAACAACCTATCACATTGGGCTACTTTTGGGACCTTTGGTGAAGCAGTTGAATTGTGGGCTATGGAATGATTTGTGATTTAGGCTGTTTCTGAAGCTAAATTGCGATAAGATTAACCTCTAAAGACACGTTGCACCTTCCCTTCCCCATTATGCCATACCCAGAGGAGGAGGCTCCTCCCATTCTTCCTCTTGCCAGCCCAGGGCCTCTGCCTAGGGGACCCAGATCAAGATGCTTGGCCCCTACGCCACTACGTCTCCTTGGGCCTGGAATTCCTCTGTGCCCAGTCCTTCTCCCACAGCTTCAGCCTCTACGGTATGACGGCCATGTTCTCCCAATCTCTACAACGCTTCAATAACTTATCAGCCTCTGTCTGCACATAGTTACTCGAAATTCATAGCGACCTCTTGCTAAACCCTGGTGTCAGACATCGCTTTCCCATGCAATCGTGCAGGGGAGCGGGTTGGACATCTCCTGCTCATGCTGAAGCAGAACTCTGTGCTTCTGGCGGTCCAGTCACAGGCGGAAAGCCTGGTGCGCTCTCTGTGGGCCCGGCCCACTGTTTTGGGTGCCCGTGTGGTTGCCACAGTGCTGGGTAACCCTGCCTACCTCGCCGAGTGGTATGTGATGATTATCTTACCCAAATAAACAGTGGGTGTAGATTTATTTGGTAACGGGTTACATTAAGTGCACCTTCATAATGCATTCATTATGCGTTCATAGAACATTCAGTGCACCTTCATAATGCATTCATAATGCATTCATAGAACATTCATAAGCAGCATGCAAGTACACCTTAACATCCTGACATCCCTTGCAGCTTTAATATACATTAATAACAAACATTACATGATTATACAATTAGAATTTTGTTATTATTATATAATGTTTGTTATTAATGTATATTACAGCTGTTAAGGGATGTTAGGATTATGAATGCATTATGAAGGTGTACTGAATGTTCTATGAATGCATAATGAATGTATTATGAAGGTGCAGTTAATGTAAAGCTTTACCATTTATTCAAATGTGCTTTTTTCCCCATTACAGGAAACAATTGCCCTCACATTAACACGTGCAAAATGTGTCACACAGGCGTGACGCCATAAGAGGTTTAGCCGAACGGTGCCTGCTGATAAGGGAGCAGCTTCTGGAGAAGCTGAGGCTTCTGGGAACGCCTGGACGCTGGGATCACCTGACACAGCAGGGCGGACTGTATTGTTGCACAGGCCTAAATGGTGAGCCTATTGTCCTAATTTCAATGTGCACCGCCCTGCGTTTTTACCATAGGGACTCTGCTTGCATGTAAATGTTTTGTTGCTCTGCATGTTGCTTATACTTGCAGCTCTCTTTCTGTTGCCTTAGGAGCTGAAAAGTGCTTCCACTTTTAGTACTGTGCATGAAGGTCTTGCTAAATGCTAACCCAGGTCTGTCACTGCATTTCCCCCAAGCATGTCCATCTCTGCTCCCTCTCAGAAAATTGTACTCTTCCCTGGACCGTGCCTGTTGCCTCTCATTAATGGCCTGTCTTTCACTCTCCCCCAAGCCAAATTTACCCCTGCAAAAAGCACGCGTCATGTGATGAAGGTGACGTGAACTCCATGACACTTTGGAAACTGTCTAGTGCTCAGATATCACTGACTTATTGAAAAGTGTGACAGATGTTCTTGAGTAAAGGCTGCATAAACAAGATAGATTTTGGAAACACGTAAATACAAATGGAATTAAATTTTTTACTTTATGTTTTTCTTTCTTAGCTGAACAAGTAAGGTTCCTGGCCCGGAAAAGGCACCTATACTTTCTGCCAGATGGGTGTATGAACGTGACGGCCATTAACCGCCAGAACCTGGAATACATAGCAGAATCCATCTACTTAGCTTTGACCTCTGCCCTATGACCTTAGCAGTCCGTATGAGTGACACCCAAAGTATAAATGATTAGTTTCAGGGTTGCCAACTATGGTCAGCTGGGTGGCGTGAGATTTTCAATTTGAGGCAAGTCTACTCACCCATTTACATGCACGTAACAGTTTTAGTACCTTGTAAATAGTCTGTAAGGATTGCAAACTGTCCCAACGCTTCTGATGTTGCTAATTTTAGGTTTATAATGGAATAACATAGGTTTGCCATCAGATTTCTTGCGTGAGCGTGAGAGTCTAAAAGCGTGAGTGTCACGTCAGATGTGTGAAAGTTAGCAACCCTGTAGTTTTCAGCTGGTGTTGTTGCTGTCCTGTCCATCTATGAGAATAAAAGATTCAGTAAAGCTTCTCACTTTGCAGTAGTAGAACAATGAAGGACACTTTGTGAGATCTTCCCCAAGCAGGTACCACAGAGATATGCAGAACCACTACAAAACAATGCTTAAAATTGTATCCCAAACTGTGCAGTGTGGTCAAGAACAAACTTTTGTGCTCAAGAAAAAAAAGAATAAATTTGTTATAACGTGGAAAATCATGTAACCTTAAATTACTTTTTGGATGCAAAATGATCCTTTGTTATTGTTTAGCTATATGTGTGTGTCTGTACAAAGTATTTTATGTGGTAAACATAGATTAGGTTTAAAGCATAAAGCATTTATTTGATAATAAACTATTGGCTAATGAAGGACGAGGGGTGGTGTTTTGTCAGGCAAAAAGCAGTCTGTCCATGTGGTGGCACTGTTGCATTCTCTGTATTTGTCAGCTCTGTGTTGTTCCTCTGCTGTGCTGCTGTTGTTCAAAGTAAGAACAAATCACAAATAAAGAGGTGAAAGAGTTCAAGTGTTATGTTAGTATATCGGTACTTTCCAAATTCATTACCCCTCTCTACTCCTTTTATAAGTTAAAAATAACAAGGTCATTTGAAAGCAGAAATATGAAATTGATTGGAGACGAGTAGACTGGATTTCTCCAGTTTGGATATTAAGGCTGGGGATTTGTAGGCAGGGTAGTTATTTGAATCTATGAGGACGGAGCCCCAGTGTGGCTGAATTTTCTCAGAAATGAGATATGAGGTAATATTCCAGTGTCCTCTCCACACAGACTATGGGATTCCATCAGCCACACCGAACGGGATCATGCCAGTGAGGTCTCTGTCTGTGATGCCATGTCCCCCAGCACGTGCTGTGACCATGGGTGTAAATTAAGGGGGGGGTAAGCCCCCCAGTAATTAAAACCAGCCAATACAACCTCCTGGAGCCCCTAGTGGCCCTTGGCTGTAACAAACACACACACACTGTTTCCTGATCTATGTCGATGCCCCCCCCCCACTGGCCATCTTCGGAGGAGGCTGGGTGCCTTGTCAAGCCCTTTGATTTCTGTATATGGAGTGGTGAGAGCAATGCTTGTGAACGAGGACCCTGGTGCCCCCTTGTGGCTGGCAGCATTCTGCAGGTACCCAGCAAGGCTGTAGCATTTAAACCTATTTTTTATAATGCTCATACTATTCCAGATGATTCTTATTATCCAGTTAGGTAACAGAAGAGCAGAAGATATTACTAAATCCAATCTCAGTGGAAAAAGTAGGTGTGAATAATAAAAAAAGACAATTTCTTTGTATCAAGGTTGTAAATATGTTACTTTCTTAATAATAGGATTGCTTCATAAAAGGCTTATATCTCATGAGTAAGAGTTTTGTTACTGACATCTATCTGTGTGTCCATTTACCTTGAATTTAAATTAAACTTTGAAGGGAGCAGTGTCACAAAGTATAAGGAGATTTCACAGTCTTTATCATAAGTTTCAGAAGGAATTGCATCCTGAGTCAAGTGGAGGCAGGAATAGCAGCAGGACGGAGAGGCAGGAAAGAGAGGCAGGGTGTCTCTGGGGGTTTATTACATAAGAAGGCAAGTACGTGTAAACAGAGGATGGAAGGTTTCAGACTCAAGGACTTGTTCATATTTTTCCGACAATACCTGCTGGACTAAACGGCTGACAGGGCTCTGCTTAAGACCTTAAATAGGTCACCCCCAGGAGGGGATAATTCTTATATAATTGACTTATGCTGCCCTTGCTGCTCCACAGTATCTGGTCGGTGAGGCCCACACTGATGCAGAAATCCACACGGAAGGATTCTCAGCTTGCCAAACGAAAGTACATGAAAATGTTGGGTAGATATCAGTTGGAAGTTATATAGAGTTATATAGGGCCAGTAATATGTTACTGTGTATATATTCATTCCAATGACTGTAAATTAATGGGGGAAAAGTTTATTTGTTAAGATGGTAGAACTCAGTCCCTACAATACAGGTTGCATATGAAGGGATAACTTACTGATTCATTTGAAATAATTAAATATTACAATGAGAAATAAAAAAATTATAAAAACAGAGTGTAAGAGTTCTTGCCTTTTCATGTAATAGCCTGTCCCCCCCATCTGCACTGCTGTGACTGGGGTCATCCCTCACACTAAGGGGTCTGACCCTATAATGGGGAGGGCTACATTCACATCCATGTGTCATCATTCCCTGGGACGGAGGTACACCCTCCTCACCCCTGCGAATGTATCTGACATTGCCTCTGACTGAACTATTTACTGGCCGGGTAATAAGGAGCCGGGTGTCAGAGTGCTGGAATAGACACTGCAGCTTCAGGAGCGGCCCGGCAGCAAGACAGGTGCAAATGAG
>JAODKC010000044.1:12220209-12253269 GCA_026777985.1 Mormyrops attenuatus | reverse complement strand
AGGGGCATAAAGCCCCGGGCAACTTAGCTCCTGGGATCATCGTAACACGCAAACCCTTCCACCACGATAAGGTGTCGCCTCAGGGAAGGGTATCGGCTCAGGGAAGGGGTACTGGGAATGATGGTTCAAAAACAGGTCTCCACAATATTTAACAGCAGGCCACAATTGATGAAAATTATTGCATTAAGCCAGTAGCCCTCAATGCTGTTCCTGGTGCCCCCCACAAGAATGCTTTCATTCCAACCCACACTGCTTTCAACCTGCCACATTCATTATTAGCCTAATAAGGACCATACAAGCCTGACTAAGGTGGGGTTGGAATGGAAACATTCTGGGGGGGACAGGACCAGGATTGAGAAGCACTGCCCTAAATAAAACATCGTTGGTGTCTAACAGAAAACCACTCATGTAAAAAACAAAAAGAAACACTGGTAAGAACTTGCTGAGTGGAATTTCAGAAGATGATGTTGATAAATTTATCAAGTTTTCTATCTATTTATCCATCTATCTGGTTTCTGTATTTACTTCTGCGATGCAGGGTTGCTGAAAGCCTTTCCCCAGTAAAGAAGGGGTGAATATTCAGGCACGATATATTCAGTAAAATATACAGTGGAATCTCAATGCCACATCTTTGTATAGACCTCCTTGACATATGAAATTTGTGCTATTTATGTTTTTCAAAATGTCTTTTTCATCTGAAATTAATGACTGTCTATTAAATATTATGTTGATAAATTAATAATGTGAACAAAGTTTGTAACATGAGTGTAACATTAGGGCATTGGCCTTCTGTGGGCTGTTTATCTAAGCATTTCTGTCACAAGTTCTTTCTAATAACCATTAACTTATTACTAGGATAATCTCCTGAGGTCTGTCCATCACTTCCATAAGTGCTGGTGTATTCTCGGAAGCAATCACCTTGTGTCCTAAGACTTGGGAATGCGGAAACTTGTTTATGAATCTCAAAAACTTCTGCAGGGTCGTATTACAGTTGTGTGCAACATTTCACCCATGAGCACTTGGCTGTCAAATCAGAAAGATTCTATGAACAATGCTTTTCGAAGAATGATACAAGAAGTAAAAATATTTCATGGGCAAGCCGTAATCAAAGAGTATGTAGTAATAGGCATACTCACTGAATAAATATTCGATCAGATTATTAGTTTATTGCAGTTTGTAATGTCACCGCGTGGTTTTCATGCAGCTCCACTTCACTATAATTAAACATTCACATCATCAGGTGACTAATTTTAGCAGCAAAAATTCAGACTCCCAGATCCATTAATATACCTTCAGAAATCACCCAGACAGGAGCTCCATCAAGTAACTCAAAACCAATTTGGTTGTAATTGTTTTTAATCATTGCATGTAAACAATTCCATTAACTAAAAGCAACACCAACATGTCGTATGCAGAGTAACTTAATCAAGCTGTCAGCACTATGATGCGGGTTTAGCAGCCTTCAAACCGCCTTGACTCTTGCTTTCCGCCATTAATACATCATGTGTAGCTCATAACATAGACTTGTACTCATCGACATTGTTTTCAAATGCTGTTAAATCTTTGATTAAGCTTTGTTTACACTACATTTTATTCAAAAGATTAAAAAAAACAAAAAAGGCTTATTGAATTTCTCAGGTATTTTTCAGTATTTAAGTAGCTTAGGAGAACATTAAAATCTCAACAGTGAATGTCGAAACACAGCCTCCATTAAACCTGCTCAACAGCCACAAAGAGCCCCCATTCTTTCTATTTCACCAGTAAATTTTCTCTTCAGCTATTTAATGATATGTCACTCAGACTACCTCCTATCCCTGGTACAATGTTATAGCTTTTGCATAAGTGTGAGGTGAGTCGTGGTCTGTAAAGCACAGCGCTGACAGGGGAATTTTTATTTTCCTAATGGATGCATTATTGTCAAACAGAAACCAAAGTAGTACTAAAATGCATCTACACCCTCTGCCCCCGATATAACATAATGAGGATGGGGGTGTCTTGTGTGTGGGTGGTGTTGTGACACGTGTGCAAAAGTGGAGTTTCGATACATTTCAGCATTACAGCTTTACACAATGAAAAACTTGACATACTATTCAGAAAGTTCTGATAATAAATTTTACATGAAAAACCTGTGACCTTGTGCAGGATAAGGGGATGGATGGATGGATGGATATATAGATTAGAGGTATCATAAAATTACTGTGCAAAGTGTGAAGATCCCAGGAGTTTGGCTGTTTCAGAGATGCTGGAACATGGTTCATTTAAAAGAAACAAATAAATAATTGCATCTGAGCGTCATTGTAAAGGGTATGAATGTGTTTTGATGTGTTTGAATATGTTTCCACCTTCTCCTTGAGGGGTTTTACGACTGATGGCCAAAAAGAGTCAATTTAGTCTATTGTGGAATAAACAATGCACAGGGACTCAAAGATGCGGGGACACGGGGCTTTATTCCGGGATCCACAGAATCACAATCAGCGAGTAAGGGTGGAGTCAGGGGCACAGAGCAGGTGGGTTCAGGAACCAGGTGGTCAGTCCTATGGGCACGGCATGAGACAGGAGGAAGACACACCAGGGAGATCATGTGGGAGCAGGATCGGGATCAAGATCGGAGAGGCACGGGAACTGGGCAGGCAGGAAGGTTCAGGGCTTGACAGGAGACAAGGGAAATGCTTAAGAGCGTACTTTGTTATATTCGGATGAACAATCTGAATATGAGGTACGGCAGGGAGCGGATGAGGAGTTTGGAAAAAATTATGGGGTCTGAACACTTTCTGCAGGCACTGTATATATGTAAACGATTGGTTTTAAATTAATTCAGTTTAATCAACTATTTCATTTTGTTTCAATTCTAGGAACAATTACATTCCCAATTAGTCATTTAATTGAAATTACATTGTTCATGTATTGACGTATGGACGCATTTATTCAACTCAAAAATAAGAACAACAAACATTACGAGTGAAATATAAAGCTCAGTCCAAGTAATGGAAGCTAATTAGTTTGAATGAAAAGTGCTGTAAAGTTTGCCTGCAATAGCAGGGCTGGTAATCAATCTGCTACCAATTTTGCTGACCAGCAGGACACAGTGTTCCAGCAGGCGGATGAGATTTGGGTGTGATAGTCACAAGAGCCATTTCTGTTAGAGAGAGACAGATTGCATTTCAGGGAAAACAGCCTATCACAACTAGCTTGCTTCTAGCCTTGTCAACTTCATTACCACCCCCCCCATCCAGCTTGCACTACAACTGAGTGGCCAGAGCCCATTCTGTTGTGTGAAGCGGGGGCCTTCCCATTGAAGGTTATATCCTACGTCTATGTAACTTCATATTGAAAACCGGGATTCGACCATGTGGTCGGTTGTACATCAACCAGCTTTATCTTCCTGTACAAAAGCAGCTCGCATCTCAGATGGTGGAATTCAAGGCAAACGACAAAAACGAAAATAGAACACCTCTCGATCATCACTCACTCATTGGACAGGATACGGCTGGAAATATATGTTACAAAGAAGGAACAGGAACATACATGAGCTCACATCTGACAAGACGACCAAGATACAAAAAGCTGGGCAGTGCAGGCCATGCAGAAGGGCTGTCACTGTATTGCTGAATCCTGCCTCAATGCCAGTTGTCAGTCCACTTTCAGAAAACGCCTCACCCATTTCAGAGATTTGATTTAAAGGCAAAACATCAGCCTCCTGACACAAAGCACTACGGCCGCACGTAATTGAGCAATTTCTGCATCATTTCTCGTGTATCCAACTGGAATACCATTTTCAGAGATATAAATATACATGACAATAAACTATGTATACTGGAGGTCTCAACTCATCTTTTTGTGCATATGATTACAAAACGCCAATGACAGGCACAATTTTTCTAAACAAATGAATAGTGCTCGGTAGTTTCATTGTGACTCTGGGGGGAAAGTTATTTAAACTATAAAGTAATACAGTTCCACAAGACCATTGTGGCTGTCATTCGAACAATCTTCAAACTCCTACAGATCTACTTATAGATGATTTCTGTCACTGGCAAAACCACTCAAGACATCTCACGTTCTTGCAGTGTTTCTAGTTGGGTAAGACAAACAAATGTCATGAAAATCTACAGCCTTCTGCACGTCATACATACAGGTGTAAGGTGAAACACTGACCTCCTCCTATCACAGTATCCCCCCCCCCCCCGCATCAGTGGAACTTGCTGTATGCCTAATGCCTGCGGAATCTCCCTCGGAGGATTAGCTGCAAGTCTGCTATTGTCCCTCTACCTTATTATGCAGTGGATTTCTCTATGTAATTAATGGCCCTAAATGTATGCATTTCCTGTTTTGAAAGCAAATGTATTTCATGTACCTGGAACAACTTTGGAAATTGGAAGCCAGGTGCAATTTATTATGGAAGTTTCTCATATTTGTGTAAATAAAATCTGCAGGTGAGTCATGCTGTTTTTGTTTGTCTTGCAATACGAAAGAAGATGGGCACAATTTGGGCTGGTACGTGCAGCGGCTGACTTACTGTAAGGCGACAAAAATTGGGGCCCCATGAACACAAAATTTCCAGAAGTTTCATTTAAGGATATAACCTAATATGATCAATTAAATGAGAGCATCATGTCTGTTGTCTGCATTTTTGGTGACACCGTTCAGGGTAGATAAAGTCACCTTCATCACAGCTGTAATAGACTATTCTACTTTGAGACTTTGCGCTACCCAGCTTCCTTTTACCACTGGAATCTAGCAGTTGTTCACTGCCAAGCGAACTGGCACAAAGATAGTGATGGACAGAAACACAGTGATGATGTAGAAGAAAATCAGGACATCGATACCCAAGACATGGAGAGAAACACAGTGATGGTCCAGAAGGAGATTAGGATGCACATTGAAGGTCTGGGACTCAATGAAAGAGCAGAAATTAAGTGTGAAGATAAAATGAGAGTGTGTATTCAAATTGCCTGGCAAGCTTGGTCTCCCAGTTGCTAGCTGATACTGTAGCTTTGTGCTCCACAACCCTTAACATGGATCAGATATGTGTTTGAGCCAAGATACATTTTCATGGAGAGTCAGAGAGCCAAGATAACGATGCCGGCATTTACACATTATGCTCTCTGACTTTCACAGTGCTGCAGACAACCGGACACAGGATGGATAACTTTAACTCAACAAAAAACTAACCATGCAATGTAAAATATCCAGCATTGATTAAATGTCCTTGGTTTTGAACTATTCAGTATTATTGATAAAATGCCCCTTCAGATACCTTCATAATGAATTATAATTGTGAGTCTAAGAATTAACAAAGCATTACAGCACCTTCTATTGATGGTCATAAGGCATTATAGTGTGCATTAAAATACTTCATAAGCTCCAATGAAGCTCTCGTGAATAATGCACTAATATGGTCAAGATCTAGAAAATATTGTGTTCGCTTTGGAGAATTCATAACACACACGAGCACAAAAAAGTAAGCATAAATTCAGAATCTTACCTGGAACACGTGTCTTCGGACTGGAGGGGACCAGATTACCCCAAGGAAACTCACACTAGCCGTGCAAGAACGTGCTAGTGCTACAGAGGGAACAGGGAGAAGACACCATTACTCATTACACTGAGATACGCGATTTTTGTTTCCTTAATTTTTAGTGTTTGCTGATCACAGAAATAGCTTCAAAATTTTCAAATCACGTAAGGCTTTTGAAAAATGGACAGTTTTGTTATAATTATTGTAAAGTGTTTAAAATACATGTATTTCGCATTAACACTGGTCAACTATATCAATAGTATGTAGCTCCCTATTATGAGTGTATGGGCATAATTCATTATTTTATTTCTGTTTCTGAGCATTTGTGGGACTTTACAGAAGGACACAATGTAAAGTAAGTCTGTTTGGCCTGAGTTTACAGGCTGTAACGTTTGGACATGTTTAGACAAGGTCCTACTTTCTGTCTGATATGGAAAAATTATATCAAGGCCAGTGAAGTCCCAGTATGCTGGCTGTGTACTGCTGGTCCCTTAAGAGGGATGTTCCTGCGGCCAGGTACAGCAGAAAATCATTCAATTCTACATCTGATACTTGCATAATATATAAATTCTGATTAGATATTTGAATTCTGCACACACAATACTTTGAGGTTCACCTATTTTGATATGTGAAACAAAAAGAAAATAACAATTTGTTGACCAGTGTAATCCATGTGGCAGCAGAAAGTTATCACCTATCGCTTAATCGCTGCTTGCCGTCTATGTTGATACACAGATCCTTCCCATAAGCCTCTCAGGTAACTTCCTCCTTCCTCCTTGTTGTCTTTCCACTAACACTGTGTCTGACAGCACACCCTCTTTCCATATGCAGTGTTTTCAGCCCATTATAAACCTCATCAGCACAAACACGTGCGACAGACCGGCCTGAAGGAAGCCGCAGACACTGAGATCACCCTGCATGCCAAATCACATTCAGTTGCCCCACTATTTGCATGATTAATTTTGAACACATATTCCAGTCCTCAATTTTTACTGAATATGTTCTTAGACTTTTTTATCATTATGCCTAAATGGTGGAAGAATTCACGTTGTTCCACCGTCAATTTTATATTTAGATTACATTTATATTTATATTATATTTAGATTATAAAATGTACATATGATAAGGGGGGCAGTCGGGCGCAAGGTGACATTTTGACAGGGTGCCCAGAATTTCGAGCTATGCCTCTAGACTTGGGACATCCTGGATAGCATTGCAATCTGTCACACAGATTATCCATCCATCCATCTACTGAACCCACTTGTCCTATTCCCAGGACAACCCAGGATGGAGCACCAACCCATTGCAGGGCACACTCACACACCATTTAGTCACACACCAGTCACTCACACACCATTTAGTCACACACCAGTCACTCACACACCATTCACTCACACACCAGTCACTCTCACATCATTCACTCACACACCAGTCACTCACACACCATTCACTCACACACCAGTCACTCTCACATCATTCACTCACACACCAGTCACTCACACACCATTCACTCACACACCAGCCACTCTCACATCATTCACTCACACACACAGTCACTCACACACCAGTCACTCACACACCAGTCACTCACACACCAGTCACTCTCACACCATTCACTCACACACCAGTCACTCTCACACCATTCACTCACACACCAGTCACTCACACACCATTCATTCACACACCAGTCACTCTCACATCATTCACTCACACACCAGTCACTCACACACCATTCATTCACACACCAGCCACTCTCACATAATTCACTCACACACCATTCACTCACACACCAGTCACTCACCCACCATTCACTCACACACCAGTCACTCACACACCATTCACTCACACACCAGTCACTCTCACACCATTCACTCATACACCATTCACTCACACACCAGTCACTTACACACCATTCACTGAAACACCAGTCACTCATACACCAGTCACTCATACACCATTCACTCACACACCATTCACTCACACACAGTCACTCACACGCCATTCACTCACACACTCACTCCAGTCACTCACCCACCATTCACTCACACACAGTCACTCACACACCATTCACTCACACATGCACACCTATGGGCAATATGATAACTCCAATTAACCTCAGCGTGTTTTTAGATTGGAGGGGACCATGGAGCCATAGTGGAGACTGGAACCCTGATCCCAGAGGTGTGAGGCAGGTCTGGACTGGTCATCTAGCATACTAGGCATTTCCCTGGTGGGCCAATAGGTATGTGGGCAGACAAAATTTGTCCTGGGGGTTTCACTCCCTCTGCAAAATTTGCCGTAGAGGACCCAGAAGCCCAGCACCGATTTCTAAACCCAAAGTCCAGCCCTGGTGTGAGGCAACTGCGCTAATCACTGCACCATGCTGCCCCTCAGACAGCAGGAACAGATACCAATTTGCCCAACTATATGTAATTTTTCTGCGGAAGGAATTCCACACAATTCAAGCCAGGAATCAAACACAACACAACACAACTAAAACTAAAGGTTTTGTTTTTGTGTATCAAAATGTCCTATAAAGGTATGTTTCTTTCTTACTTACATGCACATTCCTATTAGACAGATTCAGTGAGGGGATTAAATCAAGCCATGATACTGGAATGTTAGCTGGTGGCTACAATATTCACAATTAGTCCAGCCGCTCCCAGCCCTGTGAGAAGCTTTGGAGAATTACTCAACAGAACACTGTACCTCTGTGATTTTTAAGCATGTACAGTTTCCTAAAATAAAGCGAACAGAGAACTCTTACAGCCTCAAAATATACATAAATTGTACATAGACAGACTGGCGTGTTCCTATTTAAGCAGTCTAAATTTTTGAGGAAATCTAATCAATGTGAATCAGAGGATCATTATACTACTCAGCCACTGATAAAAAAAATCTCTGTATATCCGTTTCTGAACTTGGAGCTGGAACAGAATCATGGATTTTACTACTTATGTCTAATACACTGATTTAAATTAATAAGGGGGGATTCATTTCAAAATGTCAAGGGTTTATCTGCCCAGAGTGAGCCCTGTCTCTCTCCCCACTCTCCTGAAAGCTCAGAATCCCTCGCCGCAGGGTTTCACTGGAGGACATGACTGAGCTCTGACCGTCCACATTTCCTTGAGCCTGAATGCAGCACAGAGTGGAACATTATCAAGGGGATGCTAATTTGCTGATGTACTTCACGGCAGAAATGGCAGGCAGGGCCAGGGAACTTTAAGTATCAGGGCCTACTTTTCACTCAATACAGTCAGGGGCTCATGAACTGGGTTTGATTCCATTTTGTTCATCTCTGACCATCTATACAATTAATGAATTGAGATGCTTGGCCAATGTTGTTCAATCAAAGGCTACTGCACAGCAACCAATTACTGTGCTCTGTATATCTCAGCCATTGTTTATGAATAGAAACCACAGCAAACCCATTTTCCTTCACGTCCCTGAGGTAATGCATTTACACTACATTTCGCAGGCACACTAATTCAGAGCAACATACAAGTGACGATCAGGGAACGGAAATAGGCGTCAGAGTCCCTGATGAAATTAGTGTCGCTCAAAACCCAACAATTATATGATTACTCTGCTGATCACATGACCTATCAGACGAGGGTGCGAATCCCTAACCTTATTACTTGGAAAGTAATAAACATGTAGCTGCGGCTGCCTGCCCCCAAAAAAGGCTCGTTACCCTTTCAAGGACAACCCCAACGCCAAGAGCCTTTTGATAGCCTGGATCCCAGCCTAAAGGAGGCTGCCATCACCCTAAAGAACAGACTTTTTTTCTGTTTTTGCATGTGCTCAAAGTCTATGCTGTATGAATTACCATACACCGAGTCAAAGAGCATGCACTCCCAACAGAACCAGCTTAAGCAGGCTAAATGGACAGAAGCTCCTGTTTACCCTGTTGGCTGCTGATTCTTTTCAGAAGGTCAGGCACTTGACACAATGACATTCCCGCCATTTCTCGGCGAATCTTTCTGAAATGAAATTCTTTAGCGGAAAGAGAAATAGCGGAAAACGCAAACAAATGACCATTCCTGATACAGGGGCATTACTGCTTACATGAACCACTTTAATTTTATCCTACTAATTAATTAACAGCGGCAGAGAGCCCAGACCATAGTCGGAGTCCTCCCCGGTGATTTTTATTGGCTCCCTTAGCAGAAATCTTATCATGTTATTTCCATAATGTAACAGCAGCTTGTGGCAGTAAGCCAAACATACTCATAAATATTCAGACCAATCGGATGTATTAGAGGCTGTTTATTTAATGACCGTCATTGTAGTTAAAATCTTCCTCGCAAACAAAATATCAATTTCAATTACAGGCAAACTGCACTCTGTCTTCCAGCTACATTCAGCCAGACCTTCCCAGCATTCTTATGAGAGGAAGTATTTAGGCAAATGAGCACTACAAATGATTAAACCCTTCCTATCTGCAGCCGTGGTTTGGCTAATTGAAGTATTCAAACAAATGGAAAAATGCCCTATACAGCTTAGGGTTGATTTGATTTATCTCTAGGTGGGGATGCTATTGTGCTGTACATCTATCCATGCAACTTGGAGCATGTTCCAGGCAGTATAGGGTAGAGGGCAGGGGAACACCATGGACGAGGTGCCAGTCCATATCAGGGCATCCACAGACTCACAGGCAGCAATCCACCTAGGGTCCTTCAACCTTTTCCAGGTCTAGGGCTCTGTGATGGACAGAGAGACGGAGGAGAGACCCCCCTCATTACACATTATAAAACCATGTTATGGATCAGGCCTGGCCAGTATTAATGTGAGCATGAATTACATCCATCCATCTACTATAACCACTTGTCCTATTCAGGGTCACAGGGGGTCCAGAGCCTATGGGCGTAAGGTGGGCAACAATGCAGGAGGGGGCGCCAACCCATCACAGGGCACACTCACATGTGCAATTAGGCATCTCCAATCAGCCTCTGCATGTTTTTGGACTGTGGGGGGGGGACCAGAAGACCCAGAGGAAACCCCACAATGACACGGGGAGAATATGCAAACTCCACATACATGGAACCCTGGCAGAGACTCGAACCCAGGTCGCAGAGGTGCAAGGCAACAGTGCTAAACACTGCACCACTAGGCCAACCATGAACCATATTAACCTGTTTATTTATAAATAACTGTATTAACCTGTCTACTTTTTTCTTGTTGCTTACAATGCAAAAACTATAAACATTGTTTGTTAATGCTATAATTGTTACATTTTTCCCATTTCTTAGATTTTTTTAAGGTGTGTGTGTCTATATATGATTCAGGTAACTTAGCACTATGGACCGTGTACCATGTTTCTTTTCTTATTTTTATGTCCTTTGGTCATGTGATTTAGACTGCAAGTGCATCTCTGTACATTGTAAGGGTTGGGGGGGGGGGAGTTAGGACAATTCCAAGGGCCCTTGAGTGACAGGGGCCCTGAACAATTTGGAAAACAACTGGACTGGTCTGGACTGGGGGGCCATTATGATATGCTTTCATGGGGACCAAAATCTCTATCACCGCCCCTGACTGTGTTCACAGCTAAAGTTTCGTTTGTCTCTGACGTCCCAACGAAACAACTGTTCATTAACATTTGAGCTGAATACAGAGTCTGGATGACAACCAAGCAAACGTGTTTAATTCATAGAGCAGTTCACAGTTATTATTCATAAGTGGCTGAAGTTTATATCAAATTTATAGATATATTTTATAACATTTCACAAAAAGTAATTTGTGGTTACACAATGATTCACAGACCCCCTGCAGTTCCTGCGCAGGCCTCCTGGGGGTTGCGGACCCCCTGTTAGAAATTTGATCCCTGGAGAAAAGATGAAGTGTTACCCACTGAGGAATCATGCCATCCCCGAACTCGCTACAAACGGAGACTGTAATGATAATTGTCAAGAAAATTGGTTTTCTGGGGGGAGGGGGCAAGCAGCTGTCTCTGGGTTAACAGAGCTCAGTCTCTGCCAGTAGAAATTCAGCTGCCCAGTCAGTAATTTGTTAACACCTGGGAAGAAAATCTAGTTTTAATCATGAATCAGATGAGTACGGGGCCAGAACAAAAACCGTCAGTTTTCAGTGAATCTTGACTCCGTGGCAAGCTTGTGGTAAACACTATTAGTGAAAGAAATGACAGATTATCTAACTTTCCATTTGGTAAATCCAGGCAGTGACTAAATATCCTCTAATGTCTAATGTCAGTGTTTCTCCCATCTCTAATGAATACCCAAGAGTTAAAATGACTCACCTCATAATCAGTCATCTTTTGATTAATCCAGCACCAGTTTTCATATAATTTACACCTTTAATAACATTTGTATAAACTATCTAGATTCGATCTTATCCAAATCTAAAAGGCTTGAATAAACATTTCCTGTTTATCACAACCATTAGTCTTTATAACTTAAGGAGAATAAAAATGCTGAAATCGCGTATGTGATACTACGTCTGCTCTTAATAATAACACCATTTATGATGGTACCATGTGACATAATGTGTCGTTTTTGCTCATTTCAGTATCTGTTCTCCGGTGCTTTGATTGATATGTATTTCGTTCTTAAAAAGTGATTAAAAACACAATCGGTTATATCACGCACGTACCGCAGGTGGATTGATGGGGCAGCTGCGTAACACACAGGGGCTCGGGTCGGCTCCACCTTCCGCGCGTCCGCGCAGCTCCGCCTAGCGGAGATATAGCTCGTTTGGGCGCTTCTACGAGCGCTGCCTGCCCGATAACGCTGGGCTTGAAGTTTACCGCAGCCTGGAACAGGTGAACTACCCTTGCGGCATCGTTTTCGAACGGTGACTTATGATTTAAGGACATCTGAGTTCCAGTCAAATTAAAGGTAAGTGCTTTTGTTAATTATTAATTATTATTATTGTTGTTATTGTTGCTGATATTATTCACTTATGGTTGCACATATATGTGCGTTATATGGTAATTCGTGTCATCGGTTATTAAAAGTCTCTTTCTTACAGTACGTAATCGATCCTGTATTTTTTTTTAGATTTCCTCCCAGCTAGTTTAACGTGGGGACTGGTTGTGTGTAACATGTGAATGCCGTCCTTTGAAGAAAGCAAGGCGTTAAATTTGATTGTGATGGGTACATGGAAGACAGTGCAGAGGTATATCATTAGACGAACAATGGCGTGTTCATAAGTATTAATATTTAATTTATATTCTTTATTTTCATTACGTTATGCTACCTACCACAACTGAGCTTCAATCAAAAGCTCATATATCGAACTCACATATTTACTTTAAAAGGTAACTAATTAGATATGACGGAGGAAAAAGTGACTTTAAATCTGAAAACGTTTTATTTTTCTGTTTTTTTTATACTAAAAAAATCTAGACCCTTGCGCCCAAGGCTTCTATGAAACCCTGTTATACGGTTAACGGTAATGTATGAGATTGTCTGAATGGATGTGCCTAAAATATTTGCCAGCAAAATCTAATGGGAGGGGCGGAATAGAGGTACTTGTTTTTTATTATTGTTATTCACGTGTGACCGGTATTGAGAACTTTTAAGACACTCCCTGAACATAACTCCGGGAGTTACCCACCCCCTCCGTGCCCGAATAGATGTATTATTATTGGTCATACGGACGGGGCTTGAAGCAGGTCGGTACTCACCGATACCTATTTGTTTCTCTCTACAGAGTACCGGGAACGCTTGTTGCATACTGGCACCTCTCATAATCTGCCGGTAGTGTATAACAAGGTGAGTACCGACACCTGTTTTCTCAGACTTCAGGTACTGCGTACAGATACTTTAACAAAACAAAATACAATCCTTGAAATAGTGTGTGTGTGTGCATACAGTTACTTTAACAAATACAATTCTTCAAATTGTGTGTGTGTACATACAGTTACTTTAACAAACAAACAAGTAAAATTCTTCAAATAGTGTGTGTGTGTGTGTGTGTGCGCGCATCCAGTTACTTTAACAAACAAACAAATAAAATTCTTCAAATAGTGTGTGTGTGGATTATTTTTTATATTACATTGTGGGGACCAAATGTTCCCCACAGTGTGATAAAAACCTGTTATTTTGATGTTGTGGGGACTGTTTTTCAGGTCTGTGAATGCCATCAAAAAACTAAAAAAGTCTCATATTTTGTTTGCTTACTCATGGTTAAGGGTAGGGGTTAAGGTGTTTGGATTAGAGTTTTCCCCATATAAATGAATGGAGAGTCCCCATAAAGATATAATTACAAACGTGTGTGTGTGTGTGTGTGTGTGTGTGTGAGAGAGAGAGAGAGAAAGAGAGAGAGAGAGAGTGTGAGTGTGTTAGGGTCCTACATACAAGTATATTTAACCACAAGCTGAAATGAATGAAATAAACCCAAGTCAAAAAAGTCATGCTAGATGAGAGGGAAGCCACCCACTGGGGTGAAGGAGTCCTGTTTAAACAAGGACCGGTGACTCGCAGCTGGTGGTACAGATAGCTGTTATATAGCAAAACACACAAAGCTGACAAACAGTCTCAGAAAAGAGACATTGGAGAGACAGCCTGGGACTTCTGCATCAGTCACATGGATGATAGTGGCTCCGTGGGCTTACAGCGAAATCACCGGAGAGAATCTGACACAGGTCAGGGCGGACATGACTGTTGTCATGACGCTGACATAGCATCATGACAACAGTCATGAGCGTGACTCGGAGTCAGGAACATAGAGACTGGTTGTCTCAATGGACCAGCTTTCCCCTAAAATCCTCCCATTGCCCTTCATCAATGTGGTAAATAGATGAGTATATTTGGGCCACATTGACGTAAAACAATCTTCACATCATGGATTGCAGAATGCGTCATGATTGTGAGAATGAATATCTTTTACCTCCACTGCTCCTGGCCAGTACACAATGGTTATGACACACTGCGTCATGCACTGGCCTTTGTGTTCATCTGTATACTGATACACAAGAGAGCCTGAGCTAGCACACTCTGTGATAGTTTCTAAGACTGTTAGATCATCAGCCCTTAAATACTCAATCTCACATCTGTTCATCCCAGATTCATATGACTCTTTTGACACCTACTTAAAGGGGACAGTTTGTGGGCCGGTGGGGTAAGTCTCTGTGCCTGTGATAGGAAGCTTGCCGGTTCAAGCCCAGCCTGGGCACATCTGTGGGTCCTTGAGCAAGGCCCTTAACTCCACCAGACCCATGGGTGCTGCTATGGGTGGCTGCCCTTCACAGCCAGCTTGTTGTTACCTACAGAGAACAAGCTGGGGCAGCATAAAGAGAATTTCCCCACAGGGATCAATAAAGTATTAATAATTATTATTATATTTATTGGCTATTTATATGTATACTCATGTACCACATTACACTAATACTGTGTACAGCTGAGTACTGTGTACTCTGACAGCCCATTGTTGCTTATAGCTGAAAACAAAAGAATTGTGTAAAATGTGATGTGCAAATAAATGTGAATGTAGAACATTTTTTGGTGGCACAATGAATCAGAGATGTTATTGGTCCAAAGTGAATTCGTTTCTCACTTGTGTTGTTAAGCATGAGGACGTCAACAATGACTGCATCATTTCCAGTTGTATCCAGCACGACATACCTGGGGAGAACTTCCTAATCCTTTGCCAGCTGAGATGGAGGGCGGTGGTGCCAGCTGGCCAACAGTGTTGGCGCCCCCCTGTGGCCAGGAGAATGGCACCGGGCAGGTCTTCGAGGTAGTGGTGCAGAATGGCTCAGCCAGTCGCGGCTCCCAGTTTGCAGGCGTGGAGCTCCTGCAGTCCTTCAAGGGGGTCATCATCCCGTGTTACGCCCTAGTAGTTCTGATCGGCGTCTTCGGCAACTACCTGCTGCTTTATGTCATCTGCCGCGCCCGCAAGATGCACAACGTCACCAACTTCTTCATCGGCAACCTGGCCTTCTCCGACATGCTCATGTGCGCCACCTGCGTGCCCTTCACGCTGGCGTACGCCTTCAACCCTCGCGGCTGGATCTTTGGCCGCTTTATGTGCTACCTGGTGTTCCTCATCCAGCCCGTCACCGTCTACGTGTCCGTCTTCACGCTCACTGCCATCGCCGTCGACAGGTGTGTAGGGTGCTATACAGGCTCAGCACTGAGTGACTCAGAATGCCAGAAACGTACGCTGTCTACCAGAGGGGCCACATTTACATATTGCATATCATTATTATTAAAATGATCCTGAATGAGTTGAATCCATTGAGAAAAATGCCAGGTGTAAATCCTATTCAGAGACGAGTAAGGAACAGGAAGTTTAGATGTAATTTGAGCATACAGAACATGAAATTCTTCAATGTTCTAAAGCCACAAGCACAGTTTACCATAAAGTCAGACACCAGGGATTACAGGGCCGACGTACCACTGCATTCTCCGCTGGCAGATTTTGTTCTGAATCAAAACGTTGCCACAAAGGCACGTGTCACGTTGAGCTCAATGGCCTGTTATCATTATTAGTTACTAAAAAATTGGGGAATCCAGCCCAGATCTCATTCAGTGACGCAGCACCACCAACCCTGTTCCCCATTGACACCCAAGACAGAAACTCATTTAAAACAAAATGAAACATCAAGGTTGTGGGAAAGGACAATTTTTGCTCTGAAAATATTTTAATGAGGTCTATTCATTAGTATGAGCATTCATCATCTGTAATATTACTCAAAGGCACCTCTTTGTAATCCCGCACGCATGCAGCTGAGAGCACCAATAAGGTTCTGAAAAGACTGAATGCCGATTTAAATTTGATTTCCTCTTAGTTTCAAAAGCCTTCCTCCTCTACAAACAAATAGGTCGAAAATATCCATGGAGGAGCTTCACATCTCCGGCTCGCTTTAGGACATTAAGGGGTGCAAGATGGGTGCAGAACTACACCTGTGGTCGCCCTGACTCTTTCCCCCTCCCCCTCCATCCAGGTACTATGCCACAGTGCACCCCCTGAAGAAGCGCATCTCTATGCCAGCATGTGTCCATGTGCTCCTGGGTATCTGGCTGCTGTCATGCGGGCTGGTGGCTCCAGCTGTAGCCCACACCTACCACGTGGAGTTCCGTGAGGAGGGCTTCACCATCTGCGAGGAGTTCTGGATGGGCCAAGAGCGCCAGCGACTGGCCTACGCCTACAGCACGCTGCTCATCACCTACGTGCTGCCGCTCTCTGCACTCTGCATTTCCTACCTGTGCATCTCTGTCAAGCTGCGCAACTGTGTGGCGCCAGGCCACCAGACGCAGAGCCAGGCAGAGGCGCAGCGAGCACGCAAGCGCAAGACCTTCCGGCTGGTGGCACTGGTGGTAGCGGCCTTTGCCGTGTGCTGGCTGCCCATCCACGTGTTCAACGTGCTGCGCGACATCGACATTGATCTGATCCACAAGCGCTACTTCCTGCTCATTCAGTTGCTGTGCCACCTGTGCGCCATGAGCTCCTCTTGCTGCAACCCATTCTTGTACGCCTGGCTGCATGACCGCTTCCGCGCCGAGCTGCACAGGATGTTCTCGTGTCACCGCCGCATCGGCGTGCCCGCTGCCAACTGCCCCGCTGCCAGCATGGTGCTGTGAGAGGGTGCCAGGGGGGTAGCCAAAACGAATTCATGGAGATAAGCCCATCTCTGGTTAATTAGCGACTTAGTATCGCCCTGATGGCATTCCAAAGCAATGCTGAAATCATGTGTATGATGTCACTTCCTGTCAGACATCATATCTAAGAACCAGGGGCATCAAGAATCCTATAGGCTGATGTACTAGCTGTCCTGTTTGGTTGGTCAGCTGGTGCCACATTCTGATCCTCCCCAGCAAAATAGGAAGATGACAACTAGTTAATACTAGTTCTTGAAATTTTGCTTGAAGTCCCAAAAAGCGTTGGGCCAGCCCTGCTGACACCATCCCTAGACATGGTGTGGACTGAGGAGGGACAGCCTGTTAGTATGAGATACTAATCCAGGGGACACAGGGTCAAGAGACCTCGGAATGCAGAACGCTGACGACAGTGAGCGGTTAAGGAGCCGAACATGCAACCAGTTTGTTACTGATTCAACTGCCTGAAGGAGTTTTGCTGTCCGAGTGGTCTCTGAGAAAAGTACAGGCTGTCCCCAGGTTTCAAATGAGATCCGGTCCCTAAGTCTGTCTTTAAGTCCAATTAGTAGGTAAGTGAGAAAAATTATAATACAGAACATAATAATGATAATAATTATACAGTAATAAAAGTAACTACATACTGTACATCGAACCAAAGAAGCACTGAAGCCGTGTGTTATTTTCATGAGCATGACAAAGTAGTGTGCACGTTCATCATTATGAACCTCTGTATTTAACCCAAATTTTTTATATGATAGGCTTTATGGCAGTCCATTCATAAGTACGAGTTATCTGTAAGTCGGACATTCTTATACCTGGGACCACCTGTACTTGATCATCTGTATTTATCCATATTGATGGATGAACGTTGCCTTGGGTAACAGCATCAGTGAGTGAGCATACACTCTGCGGATGGTTGTGGAAGTATGACTGGGGTCGAGCAAAATCATAACAAATGAGTCAAAATTCACAATAACGACCTGCAAGATTTCTATTCTTTATTTGTCTTCGACACCCAGAGTATTTCTAAAGCAATCTGTACATAACATTTTAGCACAGATTTGCAAGCTTTGATCTGGAATCAATAGTTCAAACAGTCACCAGCCCACAAAAGAACTGATGGATTTAACAACCACATTAAGTGAATAAAGGTTTTTGTTCCTCCTTGAAGACATTTTGATTGGATAAAGCTCTCCTCTGATTTGCATTTTAATGTTATTGCTCTGTGTTATTTGCTGTTCTGTGACAATGCATCACAAATATTGTTCTTCATGCTACTGCACTGCACACGTCTCTTTTCATTTTGGATTCATTGGGCTTGAATGTATTCCATTGCAAACAGGAGTATAAAAAGGATAATTAGTGAATTATATGAAATCAAATTCATAAAAAAAACACTGAAAACAAATTAGGTAAGGCTAATTATAAAAGTGTTTATAGGTTTTCATTTCAGGACAACACTTCCATTTTTGAGAAAACTAATGAATTGCCTTAATTAAATTTGTATGGATTTTTTTCCCTTTCACTTTCCCTCCTAATGGCTTGGGGAACAAAAGCGGGAAGCTAGAACTTTCAAAGCAAAACCACGAGACACCTTTTCTGGCAAATAAACCTAAGAAATAAACGGATGAAGGCTGCTGACTTTGCTTTGCATGTGTTGATTTCTTACCCACAGTTCCTGGGTCACTGCTGGGAAAACATAAGAATTTACTTAAAAACATGCACTTACATTTATAAACAAAAGACAGGGAAGAACAAGTACAGCTAGGATTGGAAATGTGACCCAGATCCTCTTGTTGTTAAATGAAGAACACCTGTACACATATCAAAGCTTCAGTAGCAAGGGCATATCGGCTTAACGTACTGTGAAATCATATCAGTAAATTGAAAATGGCACTTTCTTTCATCAAATTTGCTCTAAGACTGAGAATTCCCTGACCCTTGAAATTTCACCAAATACTGGAGGTACTTGAGATTTTTGTAAGGTTTTGTAATGCAGTGTTTTGTGATGCGTGTTAAATGCAGTAAGGACAATAAAACACTGGCAAAGGAAAAAATGTTGCCATGGTCACGGATACCGCAGGACTTTCTGCCTTTCTGCAAATCATGATGATACAGAAATCCTATCTTTCAGTGCCTCTCAAATACACTGCAAGGACTGTACAATCTGTGATGTTGGGTACCCGAGGAACTGTAAAGTAAAAATAGTACAAGTCGACACAAAAAGGATGTAATTACAAATGTTCTCGCATCCGCTGTTTTTATCCAAAATACAGCTCACATGTACTGTCGTCATCACTCTCTCCTAGACAGCCCTGTTCTATCTGATCATTCTTTTATAGCAGTTGTGGAATTGACCTGCCTAGTGGAAATGAGGAAAAAAAGGGGGGTTTTATTTTGGGCCACCTTTCTGACTGTCACTATTCTCACAAACTTTACCAGACGCTATCCTAGCTGCCTCCACTCCTCCAGGCCATGCCCCCCTTGATAAAACACGTTAAACAAATTAAAGCCCCCCCTTTGCTCCCATTAAACTCTGTGGTATTAAAAGCAGACTTTCTGAAGGTTACAACACAAAACTGCACTCCATTTAATTTAGTAGTGTTGCATTTTGCTTGGAAAGACAGACCAGAAAACTTCAAGGCAGCTCCCCTTATGACGAGGTCAACACACATCTAAATTGACTAAAGAAACTTGTAAAGTTGCTGACCTGGATTGGAATCATGTAATAAATAACTAACAAATCGCAGATTCTTAAAATTAAATCTAAGATTAAATATGCAACATGGCACCCAACTGAAGCGAAGTGTCTGTGAGATGTCTACAGTTACTGCTACACATGCGTTTGTTTATAAGGCCAACTAGTTCAATGAAATGAAATGTAATTTAAATCACCCACTCATTTACGTGATTCCACACCAAGGTCATAGACGTGGTTTTAACATTGGCAAGGACCAAATCAGCCCCGAACCTCCCGCCCCCCAAACACACTCAAAAACGGTACCCAAATCTACGCCCTTGTTCCATACCACAATGACAATAAGAGCTTATGCATAAAAATTGCAATCCCGTGTTAGATACTATAATCGTCCACATATGTTCTCAAGATCTTGGTATCTAGCTCCTATACAAGACATCTGAACTGTATACTAATGGTTTGTTTAGCTACATGCCTATTGCAAACCTAATTGAAAAACAGAAATGTGCTGTGTGCTCTCTTAGCTCAGACTAATTTTAATGGGCTGAGATAAAACCAAAGCACTGAAACTGCTCTTGTGAAATTACTCACTGACTTGGTCCTCTCCTCTAATTAGAGGATAGTGTTATTTTAATTGCAGAATTGCTTTGACACTAGAGATCAACAATTTATCTTCAACAGAGTGGACTCCACTGGATGACAGTCAACCTGCAGGATGAGGACTTCTCTTGCACAGCATTTCCAGTTATGCCTTTGTAATATTTAATAGCCAGGTATTGAGCACCAGGCCTGCCGCACTGAACCGTGCAGTTCTTGCACATATATGCCCAACTCCGTGGGAATATTATCAGCGAGAATGCAATTGGATCGTTTGATGCCAAAGAAAGGTAACTGTATACCTCTATCAAAACTGTGCCAACCATTTAAACTGCTTTAAATTGAACATTATTATATCTTAAATCGAAACTAGATACCACACAACAGGAACTCTAGCAAGAAAGGAACAACTAATCCTTAATATGCTATTTGGTGACAGCAATTGTCATTGTTGACACGCCGCAGCACACAGTGCACAGGATGCGTCCTTTGCATTTAAGCCATATGCACATCGTGACATAGCAGGGGGGCAGCTATTATTTAGCACCTAGGTAGCAGTACCTTGCTCAAGGTACCTTAGTGGTACTTCAGTTTTACTCAAACTGGTCCTTGAGGACCCCCCAGACAGTGCACAGTTTTGCATCCTCCCTGCTTCCAGTAGGGAGATGAGGGAAAAGCATGGGAGTCTAGGGGGTCCCTAAGGACTGAGTTGAGAAACAGTGATTTAGTTGAAAGAAGATAGTTAGGCATACTTCCCGTAGTTAGATTTAAAGAATCTTTGACCCAGGCTCATCGGGCTGTAGTTCTAGATCTTGACTAGGCCATCAAAAGACACTACTTGTTATGTGGACAATTTGGATTTAGATTTGTTTCTGATTATAAGTATAGGTTTAAATTAATGCTATGATCAAGCATGCAGTCACTCTGCAATTTACGCCAATCACTGCCTATCACACAAATCTGATTGGATTTGCCAATATTTTTTAAATTAAGCATCTCTGGTTTGGCTTGAGTGTTCACTAGTTTTGCAGAACCAAGACCCTTTTGTATTGGTTAATTTTAGGATTGGGCTGGGGAAACTGATCATGGATCAACACGGAAGCTTGCTAATTTTAAAATGCTTACATTTCCTTGCGACCCATGGGTTGAGAATCGCTGTTCCAGAAGATCCTGACTTAAAACAAACTTTGTGGTTTTTTCCATGAAAGCATGAGAAATATGGTAACCTCAAAATACTTTAAGTAATAAAACTGTGGTCTCTGTACAGCATAGAAAAAACAGGTGCCCTTGCTAACTACTTCACAGTTGAAGCCCTTTAATGCTTTGCTATCACGCTATTAAAATGCTTCTCTTCTGGATCTGACCTTCCATACAGCTTCATAACAGACTACAAAGACAGGCAACAAACGGCCATCTAAGGGGAATGCTTCATGACGGTAACTATAAAAGATTGGCTGTAACGGTCAGGCAGCATAATGAAGCAACCTTGGAACTGGGAGGAAATAATCAGCAACAACAACTGGCAGAATGAAGCTTCACGAAGTCTTAGCGGGAGTCAGAGGAGGCAACGGCTCTAAAGTCAAACAGGTAGGAGAAGGAAAGCAGGAACAGTTTAAAAAAATAAATAAGTACTTTGAGGAAAATGTTATTAGAGCAGAAAGTTGGGCTTCTGTGGACATTACAGTTAAGAGTTTTAGGACTAATACAACATATCCCTTACAAAAGTTCTGAAAATTCTAAAAATTGCACCACTAATACAGAAATGGAAATGAGTCCTGGACCGACAGCGCCAACCCAGGGAAAGAAATACTTTGCTACACATAATTGAACTTTCAGGAGGGGAAAAGTAGGGCAATACAGCAAAGAAAACACAGTAAGGACCAAGTCTTACTGGATTTAGTAAATAAGTAAAAATCATACAATTCTGTGATACCATCCAGGGTGTCCCCTGGTCCCTGCTCACTGGCAGCTTCTATTGGACACAAGATGGATGAATGGAAATGTAAACGTCATGATTTGTCACATGTAGACACAACGACAGCTTGAAGTAACAAAAAAATTGGTTAAGAAAAACAAAGACCTTTTGCAATATAGGTTTATTAGATTTATATGGAAGGGCCAGTTTTAATATAGGTTTACAAATATATTATTTACTGCCGTAAATTAAGACAGCAAAGCACAACTGCAATTCCAGCAGTGGAAAAAAAACACTTTTTGGAATACCTACAAATCATTAAAGTAAAATCATTAACACAGGAAGGAAAATTGCTTCAATGCAACACAAACACCCAAAAAATTCTGTGAATGTGTCTCATAAGCCTTTGGACATAGAGGGAACTGGTCTCCTTAAAGAAAATCCAAACAGCCAATAAGACAAAGGGAAAGTAGCCAATACCAAGGCACGGGTATTTAACAAAAGAAAAGAAAAATATTTGATGTCCTTATTGCTATGACAAGCTTCCATATAAGGCACACCACGGTGGACAGACAAACTGATTAAAACAAATGCAGAATGAGATTTAAACCCTGAAAACATACAGCAGCAAATAAGATCAAATTTATTCAATATAAAAATGTTCACCCCAGTCTTTGCAACAAATGATTAGTTGAAAATTCAAGCCAGTGCAGGCTGACTGTTGAAGCACTACCATGTTTGATAGGCATTCAAGGGAATCAGGAAGTGTTTGGGGACATCGTAAGGTGTGTACTGCTGATTAAGAGAACAGCGGTGTGTATATGCACGAGACGTACCGCATTCTAACTCCGTTTCGCCCTACAGCTATTCCCAACCCTATAACTGTACACAAACTCTGCCACACCATTTAAGTTAGAATTTTCATTATTTAGAAGTTTACAAACAAGAGACTCGCAGAGAACCTATCGAAGGTCAGTTAACTAACAGCCTGATTGGAAGTTGAATCCTTCTCAAAGCTGCTCCACCAAAATGACAAGTCACAAGAAAATCTGAGAAACTTTCAGGTTACTGGTTAACGTCCTTCATTCTCTTAGTGTCACTTAATCAAAAGCACAGGGTGGGTGGGGTAATGACAAACATCCGACTCACCATCCCGCCACGCAATGCATTGGTGGCAACAGGGGGACATCAACAAACATGATTTTGTGAAACCTATGGGTAAATACAGCTGTCATACCTTGCATGACCACAAGGGGAAACTCTACAAAGCACTCAGGCTAGGGACACAAGTGTTACATACATTCATCCTAAACTGCTTGATAAATACAGTGTGGAATACAATAAATCTAAGAAACCCCACAGGCTAATGACTGCCCATGACAGATGAACATAAAACTGTCTGGTATGACACAGCCACGCATTACTATGTGAAGTAAAATTAATCTACCTAAGTTTTCAGTTCTCTCACACTACGCAGGCTCAAGGTAGACGAACGGGATAATCTTTACTATCAGAACAGCACCCAAAATCAATAACTCATTTACACCGCTAATCTGTATTTAAAGTGATTTAAGAGACCTCGTAGGTTTAAAGTGATTTAAGATCGCATAGCAGCTTAATGATTTCATTACAGCATATGAAGTGAGAAGATACTGCGTCAGAGTCCTTCGGGAGTTTAAAAAAAAAAAGAAAGAAAGAAAAGAAAAATGCCATGAGCACGCAGCATTGTAACCCTTCGAAACCTCACAACCTGCTAAGGTGTCGCGGTAATGCTGGAGGAATCTTCGGCACCTTCAAAGTCGATGTGTCAAAATGACATCACAGTACATTGACACACGTTCTCTGGTGTCGGCTGACGCGCAGCGCAGGTATGAAGAGGTATGTAACACAGAGGCAGCTCTGCCCCACTGCTTCATTAATTTCCGTAGTGATTCCTAACACCACCTGTTACTTCTTATCAGCGTTTAGTGCCATTTTCATTCCTCCTTCATTTAACACCATTTAGAGTCAAGCAAAACCATCTCTCCCTGTGATAAAGTGCACATGCTCCGGGACAGACCTGTAGTGGGAAACAAGGGACTGTTACAAACATCAAGGGAAGGACCAGACACCCCGATGCATAGCAGTGACGGATTTAGTGGAAGCCCTTCTTCTCGCCCTTGACGCTATGGCTACTAAAAAGCCTTTTTGGAGGTTGGCATGGACATCAAAATGCTGGGCTTCTCATCTATGACTCTGACAAGGAGGTTGTCGATGTACTCCTCCAGTTCCAGGATCTTCGCATCCTTCTTGCTGATCTCGGCCTGCTGCTTCACCACAAGTGTGATCAGTTCCTCCTGGGTTAGCTGGGAGTAGGGCCCACTCTCAGAGGCGGTCACCTGGAAAACGGACCATTTAACTGAAACTGGGGACCACAGCAGCGAGATGCCGACACTGGTGAACAGAAACATTACGTAGTTTTGCAGACACAGAAAAGATCATTGCTCAAAAATTCATAAAACTCCAAATTCTGAAACAAATCCCACAGGAATAATTGGCTGAATAAATATACAACAAGATTGCATTCCTTAACATACCAGCTTACATGCATTACTGAAAACATCTATAAAGAATTGGGAATTTACATGCTCATGTTGATTACTGTGATCCAGACACACTCTGCTAAACCTTTCCTAAGATTAACTTCAAAAAGGCACGGTCTGGCATCCAAGGCAGATGTGCGACCACATACCTTTGGCTTTCTCAGAACCGGCTCATGGGTCTCGGTTGGCTTGCTGTCTCGCCCTTGCAGAGTGCTCGAGGAGATCAGGCTCTCAGAGCCCAAGGGCTTTACAGGGTGTGGCCTGAGAAGACAAACCGGATTTGCGGGTTCAAATTAACAAGAAACTAAACAAAGGGTGAAACAAGGAACATTAATCACATATTTCCTCCCAACAGTCTCAGTGTACATGATGCAACCAAACAAACCATGCAAAGTTAACCACAAGCACAAATACAAGTTTGTAGTTCCAAGCTTGTTGAAACTACAGGCTGGTAATTGGTGTTCTCAAAACTTTATGGATGAAACTCATTGATTTATGACTCATGTCACATGTAAATTTACCATATACAGCTGCATGTGTTTTGCCAAGCGGTCCTGAAACTTGTGGGAAATTATTGCAAAGGTTGGAAAGTGTGAACTGAAATTTCTACATCAGCTTACATAAACCCTGCATAACAAGAAACAGAGGATTGTACAGGAACATACAATTTTTTTGGGAACATCCCCAAAATGCTGACATAATTTAAACTTAAATGTGAAACAGCAAATGGAACAACAAGATCCTAAATGCCTTCCTGTAGCACAGCATGTTCATTAATTTCTTTCCAAGCGGATGGTAGTTGACACTCTTCAGGACAACATACAGTGCAAGTCTACTCCAGTGTTCCCAAGCAACAAGATTAAACCCAAGTTTGAAGAGATTTACCAACTCCTCCAAGTAGAGGACTCAAAATTAATGCCAAGATATCTAGTTAAAAAGAGAAGGGTGGAGGACTCAAGAACTGTTAAGGACTACTAACCTCAGCTTACAAAAGTACTTACATGTGTACTTCAGCATTGTTGGGTGACTTCTTTTACTTACCTTAAGACACACACAAAACAGCTCTTGCCACATTTACATGAATTGTGCATTAGCAGCCAAATGAGGCCATATAGAAGTGAATCCACATAATTCAGAAGAGCTGGTTGGCGTTGTGTTGACTATCAAGCAGAATTATAAAATCGAAGAATAAAGCAGATTGTCAGCTTCAGATTTTAAAACTTGGAGCTTTACATGAAAAATCTGCCTGAAATTTGGTTCCATGTAGTTGGTCTTTAATGGAAGCTTTGGACTCAGGGAAAAGACTGAAAATAATAAAACCACCAATACTCTTCCTTAAATCAAAACACACTGCCATTACAGAATCCTTGTGCACTGCACATCCAGATGATGCACAGACACAGCGGCTACCTGCTAACCCTCCAGATCACTCAAAACGGAAGTTGCTCCACAGGCAAGACAAAACTCAAGGGTCAGAGATTGTCTCACCTGCGTAGGCTTGAGGCTGGCTCGCCCATTTTCCCTATTGCTCCACCTCCGCTGCTACTCTGGACAGAGACTGACTGTGACTCGGAGGGCGTTACCCAGGCCCGCAGTAGGGTTTTCCCACCAGAGGTGACACCACGATGAGCAGTGCCCTCTTCTGTTGCAGACATTTGGGGCTCAGGGGAAGTCAGAGAGGAGGACACAGGGGAAGAAGCGGAGGGAATGGGGTCAGCAGCCACCACTGTTTTTTTGCTCTGGAAAACAGCACTGTCTGTCTTGGCTGGACGGTCTAGATTTTGGATATGAGTTTCCATCTTCGGTTCCCCTGTACTCATAGTCACCATAGGTTTGCGTTTGAACAGATGCTCTGTTGTAATTTTGTCTGCATTAGCTGCATTTACAGGTAGCGGTGGAGCCTTTTTCTTCTTTGTAAACAAATTGCTTTGGGTACCAGAACTCAGTTCAGGATTAGTTTTCACAGTCATCTCAATCTTTGGTTCTGGAGATTTAGCAGACACATTATGAACAAAACCTGTAAATGGGTCAACTATATTGCTGGAAAATATTTTTTCCAAGTCTTCCTCAGACATTATTTGCTCAGACTTATTCTTTGACTCCAGTGGTAAGGCCCAGGGATCCTTAGAGAGGAATACATCATTTGGGAACGGGTCTGGTTCAACTATTCGCCATTTAGCAGGTGACCCCTCAGCTTTTTCTTCACAATCTGGCTTCGACACATTGATCTTCACAAATATGCCATCAGAAAACAAGTCTGTGCCTTTTGTCAAAGCTGTGGATTCTTCATTGATTTCTTCACTTCCTGACACCTTCTCTAGTATCTTAGAGTCCTTAGCTTCATTTTGGGGTTTCTGGGTCACCATTGAGCCTAGCTTTTCCTGAACTGGGGTGGTTCTGACTGGAGCTATAATCCGAGAACTTTGCCTGGGTTTGACAGGACGACTCTCTTTGGTACTCTTGAGATGGGTTTTGGTGTCACCCTGAGATTCAGCATCCTTGACCAAAACTGGATCCTTAGAGAGGAATAAATCATTTGGGAATGAGTCCAGTTCTACTACCTGCTCTTTAACAGGTGAGTTCGCTACAGCTTTTTCTTTAGAATCTGGCTTTGACACATTGGTCTTCACAAATGCATCAGAAAACAGGTCAGCATCTTGTGCCATAGTCATGGATCCTTCAATGATTTCTTCACTTCCAGATACTTCCTCTAGCATCTTAGTGTCCTTAGCTTCATTTTGGGGTTTCTGGGTCACCATTGAGCCTAGCTTTTCCTGAACTGGGGTGGTTCTGACTGGAGCTATAATCCGAGAACTTTGCCTGGGTTTGACAGGACGACTCTCTTTGGTACTCTTGAGATGGGTTTTGGTGTCACCCTGAGATTCAGCATCCTTGACCAAAACTGGATCCTTAGAGAGGAATAAATCATTTGGGAATGAGTCCAGTTCTACTACCTGCTCTTTAACAGGTGAGTTCGCTACAGCTTTTTCTTTAGAATCTGGCTTTGACACATTGGTCTTCACAAATGCATCAGAAAACAGGTCAGCATCTTGTGCCATAGTCATGGATCCTTCAATGATTTCTTCACTTCCAGATACTTCCTCTAGCATCTCAGTGTCCTTAGCTTCATTTTGGGGCTTCTGGGTCACCATTGAGCCAAGCTTTTCGTGAACTGGGAAATTTCCGATTGGAGCGCTATTCAGAGGACTTTGTCTGGGTTTGACAGGAGGACTCTCTTTGGTACCCTTGAGAGGTGTATTGGCATCACCCTGAGATTCAGCATTCTTGCCCACCAGCAGATCCTTAGAAAGGAATGAGTTATTCAGGAATGGGTCCGATTCAACTACCAGCTGTTTAGCAGGGGACTGAACAGCTTTTTCTTCAAGATCTGGCTTTGTCACAGTGGGGGTCTTCAGAGATATGTTACCAGAAAACAGATCAGTGTTATTTGTAGTCATGGATACTTCATTGATTTCCCCAGTTCCAGATACCTTCTCTAGTACCTTAGTGTCTTTAGCTTCATTTTGGGGTTTCTGGGTCACCATTGAGCCAAGAGTTTCTTGATTTGAGACGTTACTGATTGGAGCTCTATTCAGAGAACTTTGCCTGGGTTTGACAGGAAGACTATCTTCATAACTTTTAAAAGATGTTTTGCGGTCACCTGGAGATACAACATCCTTGCCCACCACTGTAGAATTCTGCATGTCCTTTGGTGAGTTGTCTTTGCGTTTACCAACATCAACATCAGTGTTTTGCACCTTCGTCTCACACTGCAGGAGAATACGGGACTTTACCTGTGGGGCATCAGTGTTTTGGACCTTTGGTGTTGCTGCCAAAAAGACTTTAGATGCAAATGGGTTTGGTTTTTCCGTCACTGAACCAACCATTTTTGGAATCTCACCTGGTGGAGTTACAACTTTGGGCTTAGGAGGGACAACTGGCTGTTTATTAGTTATTGGTCTCCTCTTCCACACCGGAAATGGTTCTTCTTGGTCCTGGCTTTCTGTCATCCTACTAAAAATGTCTGGTTTTTCATCCTGCACTTGTATGCTTTCGCTACTCAAGTCAGGCCCATCTATACTCATTTCATGCTGGTCAATATCAGCTTTATTCTTTTTCTGCTTCAGATTGACCTCTGAAATCACCATATCCCACTTAACCTGTCCCAAAATGCCATGTCTTCTCTTTGGGAAAAGCTCATCATAATCTGGAAGTGGGAGGGGTGGCTGTTTGTCACGTTGGAATGCGGAGGATTCTTTTTCTCTAGAATCAGAAACTTCTGCAATAGGGTTTAAATACCCACTTGTAGCAGCCGTTTTAGAAGACAGGCTTCTTGGCGCAGCTTTAGGTTTTCCTGCCTCCGTGCTTTGAGAATTGCCACTATGTACAGATGGGGAAACCTCATGTTTTGCAGAGGCCTTTTGACCAGCGGGGAGAGGAGCTTGCCGTTTTTGGCTGATGGAAGGTCTATGGGACTCAGTGTCCAGGTTCTCATTAATGCTGCTGAGAGAATCAGACGAACTTCTCCTGGCATTTGGAGGCGCAAGGGAGGAATGCAGGGTGGAAAACATGTCAGTGGATTCAGAGGGGACAGTAGGGTTGGTGGAGTTAGGGGTGGATGAGGAGGGGAGATGGGACTCGATGTAGGGGTCTGCTGATGGGGAAGGGGGCGTGCCCTGAATACTTTCAGCAACAAATCTGCCAGGAAGTAAAAAACACACAAAAACTCAGATCGGTAACTTAGCCCTTCCAAAACAGCATGATCCATCAGGGCACTGCACATCTGAAGCATCAAGAACCAAAGCATGATATGCAGACTAGCAGGCTACAAATCAGTAGCCTCTGGACTCTCAAGTTAATACATTTTAAACAATTGAAATAAGCATGACCCATAAATACGTCATACCCACACAAGACTTCCTTTTTATGTACTTTTCTTTAAATCTCCACAAACATCACAACTGCTTTGCAAAAACAATTTAGTACAATAATCCTTTGAGAACACAGTATAGCTCCTAGAATAAGAAATTAGAACACTCCTGTTAGAAAATCATTTGCAAATAGCAAGATTCAACTTTTCATAGCCCCAAAACATTTCATGCATGCTAAATATTGCCAGCCAAAGAGCAAAGAAACTCAGTCTCCCTAAGATTGCCTCACATTCGGTAAGAAACTGTTCCTCAGCTCTCATACAAAAATCCCTTATAACAGAAGCATCAGGTCTCACTCACCATTAGAACACAGCAGTGTTCATAAGTTCATTGCACAAAGAACAACAAAACAAGTCCCTTCAAAGGAGCAGACTCTCACTGACTCACGTACACACTACCTGTTAGTGACTGTAAACAAGTTTCTCGCTGCTACATAACCTGTCTGACACCATACCACTGCAGTGAACACACCCACTAAATTTGCAAGCAGGAACTACCAATCACAAGGCCAAATTTGCCAGACAAGTAGAGCAATGCATATCTGGTAGATTACATACCTCCCAAAACTATTGGAAATATTTAAGAGATCAGAGTCCCAGAGGCCATAATTTAAATTTTATATGGTTGAAAAGATATTTCTGGAAAAACTCCACCAGCATGAATGCCACTAACAGTATAGGGAAAAATGATCACACACAAGACTTGGCAACACACAGACACTTTTATATGCACTAATTTCCCACATTTTCAGTTAATGTTTTACTTTGGATGGATGTGTCACTGTAATAGATTAGGGAGTAACATCCACTCCCACCAGAAAGATTTTCTATCCAGAAAAGAAGAGGCTTACAAAAGATGCCAGGGATCAAGGTATATTATACTGAACCACCAACAGAACCATATTTTTAGCTTTGCATTGTTTAGAATGGGTTCTGGATGGCTTAAAGCAATAAATATTGTATCCTGATTAACCTCTGATTAGCAACCAATAAACATCTATAAGATGATCCAATTTTGTATGGATTTTCTTTTTTACATTCAATCCTCCATTTGGAAAATATTTATCTATATACATCAATATATTCAGTGCCATCTAGAACCCAAATGCATCAGAACAGTGAGAGGGAGGAAGAAGTGAACCTTAGAAACAACACCAATGGTCAGTAGCACCTGATGCCTTCGTCACTGGTGCACAGTGCATCCCAGCAGTCGTGGAGCAAACCCGGTGAGGGCCGAGTTTGGCCACATGAAGTAACTGGCTCTACTCTAACGGTTTCAACAGAAACTGACAGCTCATGCTACTGACCCTGCAGCAAGTGGATTTGAAATGCGACAGGTAGAGAAAAAACCCTGCCACTGACCTTGGCTTGACTGGATACACCTTGGCTGTGCGGTTTGAGAAGCCCGTGGAGTTATGGAGGCTTTGCGAGGCTTGCTGAGAGCTCTCGTCAAAGGGGTTTGCGGGCTCTGGACTAAGCGGGATCTCTTCAAAGGGAGTGGTTGAGCCTGCTGGTGGGGGCTCTTCGACGCCATGTTTTTCTTCCTGGGATGCAGTAGAATGCTCTTCCTTCTTTCTCCCGATGCCAAAGAGAGATGACAGCCTGTTGGTCACCGTGGGCTCTTCTCTGGTGCTGGCTTCCACAGATTTCTTTAAATCCTCCTGCCGCTTGCGCTCCTCAGCTCGCCTGGCCTCCTCCTGCTTCCTCCTCTCCTCCTCCTCCTCTTGTTGTTTCTTCTGCTGCTCTTCCAGTTTTCTTCTTTCCTCTTCCAGTTTCCTCTTGTCTTGCTCTTCCCGTCTCCGCTGCTGTTCCTCTAACCGAGCACGCTCCTCTTGTACCCTCTCAGCCTGTTGACGCTCATCTTCTAGCTGGGTCTTCTGTCTGGACTCTGCTCGGTACGAGGGAAGGCTTAAGCCCTTGAGGGAGTCCACAGACACATCTGAGGGGTTCCTGCCAAGGACCGGGCGCACATCTTCTGTAGAGCCTTGACTGGAGCTGGGTAAACTGAGTGTGGAACTTTTGGGTTCTGTCTCTTCAGTGTAGACATGGCTGCCATTGATACAGACACCAGACTGCTCCACAACATTCTGCTTGGAGCGATTCAGCAGAGAGAAGGGGCCCAGGGACGTCCTGCTGTCAGAGCTGTCTGTGCGTTTGTGGGTCAAGAACTTGAATTTCTTCTTGGCTGCAAGAAACAGTGCATAACATCTGTCAGATACATACAGGGAGAACACATCTGGGCTGGAACAGCTATCATGAAAGTTCCTGCTCACCTTCTGGGGAGTCCACATTGAGGCCAGATGAACGGCTACCACTGAGAGCAGAGTTCTTTTCAGGAAGAGTACCCAACGTGGACATTGACTGGGAGACGTTGCGCTGCAAGTTGGACTTTGGGCCGAACAAAGATTTTATCTTGGACTTCTTCTTTGCTCCGGAAGGTTCTGCATGGGCATCGGCATCTTCCTCGCTGTCTGTCATCACCTGTGTGACGGAGGGCACTATAGCGGACGCGGAGTCAGAGAAGCCACTTTTCTTGCCGCGGATCTTGTCCTTCAGCTTCCCGATATGCGAGCGTGGCTTCTCCTGCATGGACAGATCGAACATGCTGGCCGTGATGTTGTTCCTCATGAACTGGATGTCCAGCAGAACTTCTCCTCTGTCCTTATCAGCCTTCCCATTTTTGTCCACCAGCTTGAACCACCTAAAATGAGAAAACAATTAGCATTACATTTGTCATACCACTGTCCAGCTCTTCCATATTCTGAGACAGAAAAACAGTTAAAGATGACAAACACAAATATTACACACAACATTTCATACAGCAATTCTGTGGGGGTGGTGGGCTTCAGTTTAATGCCAAATCAGCAACAATGCCTATATCATAGCAAAAACAAAAATAATTTACAGCAAGAAATTTAAAAACAGGAAATAGATAAACAAAACCAGAATTTACATAAGATTCTTTAATGTTTATACAGCAATTCTGTCATGCATTAACTATACTAAGTATAATTATAGGGGCATATGAAGATATCTTAGATTATTTTGCTTCTGCCTATATGGCCATTTGTACCCATTAAGATATAAATGCAGCTGTACACCTTGCCCGACCTGAGAATATCAGGTTTCACTCACCTGTGAAGAGCAGTCTGGGGGGGGGGGGGGGGGGGCGGGGGGGGGGGGGGGGGGGGGGGGGGGCGGCGGGGCGGGGGGGGGGGCCCCCGCCCGCCGGCCCCCGCGACCCGCCCGCGGGGCGCGG
>JAODKC010000044.1:12201843-12214086 GCA_026777985.1 Mormyrops attenuatus | reverse complement strand
CCCCGCCCCCCCCCCCGCCCGCCCCCCCCCCCCCCCCCCCCCCCCCCCCCCCCCCCCCCCCCCCCCGCGCCCCCCCCCCCCCCCCCCCCCGGAGGAGAGATTCATGCATCTGACAAGGGCGGAGGAGTCAGGATGCTTGAACAGAGAGGTCAAGGTGGGCGTGCCGCTGTGCCAACAGTAATTTAATGGAAAGAGAGCCGCTCCCCTGCTTTTGCTCAGCAGACTAAGCAAAGGAACGTGTCGGAAGACAAAGCACAATGCCTGGCCTGACGAAATGAAAGATTCCCAAGCTGCCAAGTCTGGGCTGGGCACTGGTGAACATTCTCCCTGCTAATATGATATGTAGTAGTATAGTAAGAATGTTACTCCGTAAGATATCAAACCTGACACAAAAGTTCTAACATATGGGGAGTGCATATATGTAGGCATGTGTGTGTATATATAACCATATAACAACAACAATGGTGATGAACGAAGCACTTACTCGGTCTTGTTACGGGATTTGTTCTCGTGAAGCTCCAGCAGGTTTATTACTGCTTGGCCCAATAACTTGTCCAGTCCTACCAGAGCTCGGTGCATGACGATAATGTACAGCGTGCAACGGTCGGCGTTACCGCGGTGGAAGAGCGGCAGGTCGAAGGTGGCTTCCTCCTTCCAGACGGGCGAGACGCATTTTTCCACCACCGAAGTGGAGAATTTGTCCTTGGCCATTTGTATGATGGCATATGCGTCGTTGGTCCCATTCTTGCCTTTGATCCGCAGGTTCCTCGCCTGAAAAACCGTTACCTGTAAACTCGTGGGATACCACTGCTGACTCTGACTAGCCAGGGACATTGGTAGTTTTTCGTGGGCACAGACAGATTAAAATCGCCTGGCTGATGGCCGGCAAACCGGTTTAGAGCACTCTCGAATAACTTTATATTGTCCAGTCAGTGTTTCACAACGAAGAGTCCTTGCTCGTCTTCTTGGGCTGGGTACTTCACGACGCTCCACACTCCCACCCAAGCCTGGTTTCTACAGAAGAATCCACTTATTATCTGGAAACTTCCTTAAACCTCAGTGTTCCCGTTTCGACGACGGTATCTTGATGCGTGATACCTGTATTAATAAAAGCAAAGGTATTACTATAATATACCAAAACAGGAGAATTAAATAGCTGGATTCTGTGCCAGAGGATAAACTTAATCCAACAAAGTGCCCTTTCCCCCCGCAGGGCTTCTGTTTGTTTTCCAAACTGGTTAAGCACAGGGATCGATCGAACATTAGTCCCGCTAAAGCCAATCCCGCTGTTTAGAGTCGCCGTGGCGTTCCATTGCGAATTGTCCTTAAAGCTTTGATCTTCCCGCGGAAGGAGCCCAGCGCGAGCCTCCCCGTAACATCCACTCGGTTACACGTTTCAGAGCAGAACGCGCCAATGCGAGCCTCCCCGTAACATCCACTCGGTTACACGTTTCAGAACAGAACGCGCCAGCGCGAGCCTCCCCGTAACATCCCCTCGGTTACACGTTTCAGAGCAGAACGCGCCAGCGCGAGCCTCCCCGTAACATCCCCTCGGTTACACGTTTCAGAGCAGAACGCGCCAGCACGAGCCTCCCTTTGTTCTTTCAATCGATCCTACGTTGATTTGTTCTGTTCGGCGCTTTGAAGGTCCGGGTTTTCGGTCACCAAACTATGTCCTCGTCGAAAGTAAACTGACTCATTAATTACTCAAGCGCCGACGAGATAAGGTCATTCCCGCAGTCGTTCGCCACAGAACAAGCACGAACTGTTCAACATAGCAGGTGCCAAAGGTAGAGCACACGGTAACGACGCCGAAAAGTGAAGCAAAGTCCTCTTACCAGTTGGCTAGCTAGCAGAAATGTATCGTTCACAGTTAGAGTTGCCTATTTTAAAATCTAGAGAAAATAAGTTAAAAATATAATTTCTATAAAATATGGCTATTTACACGTCGCATTTAGTTGCTAGGAGCTGACGCTGACATCTGAAGCTCTGTTAGGCAAACTTCCTCCTTCCTTGAGTGGATGGCGCTTGATCCAACCCATATAATGAATCGCTGGCATTTCATTGGCTGAGTCCCTGACAATCAATTCCATGTCTTCCGTAATTGGGTCGGAGCAACGTTTTTTTCGCAGGGGCAGGTAAAGCCACCCCATTACGTAAAGATTCCAAACGCTCCGCAGTACACGTGCCGACCTACTCCTAATACAAGCAAGAAGAAGCCAGCAGTGATTTTCAGTTCGGGACACTTAGAATTTCAAATCGTCGGCATATCCGTCCGTATGTTAGTATGTCGTGTATGTAAAACATTTGTGAATGTTTATTATTATTTATATTGTATTATGTTTATTGTCATTATTATTAGGATGTTGCCATATATACGAGTAACATAATTATAGAACTATAAAACCAAATAAACATACATTCACTGAATTTCTTTATAATTAAAATAACTGCAGTCCACAAGGCCTTACTCTAGGCGTTGTCCCACTTATAATACTGTTATAACCCACACTGAAATCAGTGGCAAGTTTAAAGTTTCTTAAAAATCTTTATTTTGCATCAAAAACATTTTTATAAGGCACAGTTTGGAATCCTAAAACAAATATATTATTGGCAATCAATCATTTCATTATTTTAATGATAATTTTGATGGCACTGTGACAGTAAAAATATAAATATGTTTGCAATCATGAAATCTCCCTTTATTTGAGATGAAAACTGTCACTAGGTTGGAATGACAGCAAAAGACACCACAGTCCAACACTGACAGACCCCAAAAGGGCCTAGACACAGTGAGGGTGTTAGCAGAGACCCAGCCAGTATACACTTAGCAAAAAAGCTTTACCTTAAGTAATTTCCCAATAAACATGGATACTTTAGTGTATTTTCTAATCCTGTTGACCGTCCTAAAGAAGAGGTTCCCTTTCTCTTGCAGTTCAGATTTCATTTCCCGTATGCTTCTCTCATCATGATTAAGTTCCCAGGTTCTGAATTCTCAGCATAATTACCAAGCACTATTACTGTGATACTTTTGACTCTTTTGTTTTCTAAACAAACCCCAAAACCAATGTCACAATCCATGAAAATGAAACTACTGAATTCCGTTTCATAGAATTGAATGAAATTTTAATGGACTGATGAAACTGTTTTGGCACTCTTTTGGCCTAAATGTTTCCCTGTGCGTAGCTTTGATGTTTGACAGGCTACTCTATGGATCAGTCTGTATCCATCAAGTGATACACAGTACAGATTCCTCCTTTGAAAATAATTAGCAGAGGAAAGAACTAACCTAATTGTACAGTGTCTAACGTACATAAAAATATGTTAGGTGTCTCTGAATTTTTGTCAAAATACAGGATGTCTTATGATTTAATTCCTCCACATAAGACTTTCTGGAGGAGGTTTCAAGTCTGGTAGGAGAACATCCACTGGAAATATCTTAACAGTATACAGAATGCTGTGAGGGTATTTAATACTGATCATTCTTTGGCAACGATTATTTCCCTGAATACACCTATAGCAACATCCTGTGGCAATTTGCAGTGGATAAGCAGAAGCTTCCTTGTGGCCTACAGAATTCTACATATGTTCTACGATGCCATGTTATTATTGGTGTTACAATAGGCTATACTTGCATATTACTATGTAAACAACGGTGCTCTGTGAAAGAGATAGCCCTTAATTTGATGGCTGATTGATCTGACCCATAAGTTATGCTATTGGATGTTGTTATTCTTGGTCATTTATATTCTACCAGGCCATATCAACACCCCAGATGAACTACTGTAGATCAAAACATTGGGGATTAATCTAAGATGCATGAGTGACTGCACTTGCTGACTACATGTGCTGGTACTGCAGATGTAGTTATACTAGTAAATAATCTAGAGAAGGAAGAGCTGGTGGTGTGTTTCATAAGAATCAAAGTCTAGTAGGTGCTCAGCTTCTTTCATTTTGATACTCTGCATGTCCACTGATAAGTGCAGTATTTGGAGGGTATAATGTTAGAAAACCCAGCCACTGATTTATGTTGATTCATGATTTAGGTCCCTTATGTTTCGGTGTACATGCAATGGCATTGCTGATCCACAAGAGGGCAATAGATCCATATTTCTTGCACCGTGAAGTCAAATTTGCATTCCCAGAACTTTTTGAGAACAGTTTCACGATACTTACAGGTCCTTAAATTGAAAACGGCAGCCTGACCGAGTGGTCAAAATGTGACCTTCTGACCTGCGGTCACCACCAATCTTTCAGCACTGGTGTATATTCCAAACTTTACAGTCAGCAGATTGAAAAGCTGGTCATAATTATACAGCTGCACACGCAGGCACCCAAACACATGGACACCCATGATCAGATAGGCGTATGAGCAAATCTGTCCTTGACAGAAGGAATGTTCATGGTTTATGCTGAAAAAGGGCATATCTGGCTTCCCTTTCCCTGCCAAAGGTGATGTGCATAGATAGAAAAAGATAAAACAAAGTAGAGCCTGAATATTCCCTGTGGTTTTTACAAGATGGAGTAAGAAAACATTACCACTCATAGCTTTCTAAATACCCATGAGATATAAAACAGACTAGGTATTTTCTATCTTGAAAAATGCAATAAAAGATAAAGTTATAACTGTATTTATCTTTTATATTTCATAAACAGATTTGTAGCGTATTCCCGTGTGGAGCCCAGGTCCGGATTCTCTCCATAGACAGACGTCCCTGAACAAATGTGTTCCAGTGACCCTCGAGTAGGAAAACAAGATTGCCACCTCCCTTATGACTCCTAACTCACTGCCACAGGAATACTCTGCTACTTCAACCAGTTTTAATTGACCGTTCACATTAAATGTTTATTTGAAGCCAGACAAGACTTGCATCAACCCCTTTGCCCGTTTGGACCCTTTGGTAAAAGCTGCTTTGGTCGACAGCCCGTCAGACGGTGGTCTCGCTCTTCCAGACGCCGCCCTTCATGCCCAGCGAGCCCTGTGACCGGTCCGTGCCACTGGCATCCAGCTCCACCCCGGAGCCCTTCAGCGTGCCATTCGGAGCTGCGGGGCCGCCATTGAGCGGGTACGAGCTGCGCTTGGCTTCCCTCTCTGCTGCGGCGGCCAGCTTGAGGTTGTCCCGGCTCGCGCTGCGTCTCTGTGCGCTTTGCGCTGCCCTGCTGGCCACCGAGGGGAGCAGAGGGAAAGGCCGGCGGCTACCGCTGCTGCCGCCGTCGCTGCCTTCCGATGGGCTGGTGATGGGCACCTCGCCCAGCCGCCTCCCGTTCGCAAGTGGGCTCGTCTGGCTCTCAGAGTTGCTATGGTGGAGGCTGCCGTTTCCGCTGGAGGCATGTCTGTGGGGCAGCTGCGAGCCCAGTTGCTCCAGGCCAGGCGGTCCCAGCACCCCAACGCTGCCCCCGCCTCCTCCTCCTCTTAGGGCACGAAGGCGGTAGTGGCCCCTGCTCTCCCCCCGCTGGTGGTACTGCCCACCGCCTCCGCCCTGCTTAGTCCGGCCGCTGGCCTTCTTTCTCTGCAACTGACCTGCAGGCGCTGCACCAGACAGCAGGTTGCTGTTGGTCTGCTTGGTGATGTTGTCAGTGCTGGTGTTGCCGTTGGTGCTGCCATGGGCCCGGGCAAGGTCGCCAGCAGCGTCCTGCGCCACCTGGAGGAGGTTGGTGAGCTTGCAGGGGGCGGGGCCTATGCCACTCACGCCGCTGGGGGTGGAGGAGGACTGGGTAGAGGTTGAGCCGGGAGGCTCCCCTGAGGGGACCAGGATCTGAGAGCTGTGATCGCAGGCAGTGGGCTGCACGGCAGGGGGTGGCACGTAGCTCGGCACGGGCCGGGCACGGCGGTACCGCGGGCAGCAGCCTAGCCAGGCAGCTTGGACATCAAGGCGCAGGAAGCAGTGGTATGCCAGCAGGAGGCAGCCAAGCCCTACGGCAACAACCCCGTAAAGGAAGCTGAACAGCAGGCTGCTCCGCCCCGTCTGCCAGACGGCCAGGGCGCCGCAGCTCCAGAGCCCCACGTACAGGAAGTGCGTGGCAACGAGAGCCAGAAGCTGAGCCTTCAGTGAGTGCTGATCCTCCGGCACCACCGCTGGGACCATTGCAGAGTCTGTGGAGAGGAGGCTCGCGCTCCTGCCCAGCGCCGCCTGGCTCTCGGGAGCCGGGGCTGACGTGTCCGATGCGGGGGGCTCTTTGGACTGCAGTGACCCACGTCGCCGCAGGCGGGACACGGTGCACAGAAAGTAGATCCATGTCACCAGTGCCGCCAAGCCAGCCGGGACAAAGAAGGCACCCAGACTGGGCCGGCAGGCGAGCCAGCAGCTGCGGGGGTCGCAGGGAGAGAGGGGTCAGCGGGGTCGCGCACAATCGGGCCACTTGTTCCCTAGTCCTTTTCCCAGGGACGCCTCATGGCATGAACGCAGTGGCAGAAAGTAGGCAGCACTTACTATGGGATGCCGTCACCGTAGTTGTTGATATTGACAGCAGCAGTGATGCCGCAGATGATGAGGGGGACCCCGCCAGCAACCAGATAGAACCTGGGGGGGGGGGGCAGAGGGATGGAGAGCCAGCATAAGAGGGGAGTCCCGAAAGCGAGGGTTGGCATTTCTGCTGGAGAAGAAAACACAGCTCATCTCTAAACTGCCTGAACCCCCCCCCACCACCACCATGCCTGGATGTCATCTGTGACTCCCAGAGACCCCCGGGGAAGGTGGGAGGGTCACTGACAGAGGTCTTCCTTGAAGTCACTTTTACCAGTCACACCCAGGGCTACTAAGCCTCCGCAATCAAGAGGCAGAGCGGCAGGAGCGCAGTCTGGCCCCCCGGGGGGGTCTGCATGCAGGGTGGGCTCTGGGGCTCCCCAGATAAAGGACCCT
This sequence comes from Mormyrops attenuatus, assembly GCA_026777985.1. Taxonomy (NCBI): domain Eukaryota; kingdom Metazoa; phylum Chordata; class Actinopteri; order Osteoglossiformes; family Mormyridae; genus Mormyrops; species Mormyrops attenuatus. The sequence continues at coordinate 12,207,226 of JAODKC010000044.1, read as the reverse complement.
TGTTCCCCCGGCTCTGATTCCTCGGGCAGCTGTGGGGGTTCCAACCCGTAGGTGTCCCGGGTGAAGTCAAACGGGCCACTGTTCAGGCCTCTCCGGCCCACTCGGCAGTTCCGTGTGGGCTGGGGGGGCTCCCTCAGCGTGTCCCCCCACCCCACCCCCTCATCAGCACTATCTGCAGGGGAGTGTGACAGGGAGGCCTGGTGCGGGGGTCAGAGGGCGGACAGCGCAGAGAGAAAGAGCTGGCGGGTCCCAGATGATGACAGCTCGCTCCCGACGGCGGTCACATCGGATTTATGGCCCTCCTCCCGACCTCACTAATCCATTGGTCGTACATTCCTCCCCCCCCCCACATCTGCTCCTGCTTCTCTCTTGTACTTGGGTGGCTTCATTGGCCTCAGACATCTTCACGACAAAGGGGCTCTTTTCTCCGTGCTGCCAAGTCACGAGAGTCTGGTCAACAGGGGGCACCTCCTTCAGAAGTGCCCCAACCGTGCCCGTCTAACACCATGTGACCTACGCGGCTCCCACGGCTCCGGTGACATCACTGACCTGAGCATGGGCCTCTGAGTGGGCGGCACAGGGGACTCTCCCTCCTGTAGTCGCGGCAACTGCCAGACGGCCTCTTTGTAGATGACCCTGGCGCTGACACCAATCCAGACCAGCGTGGACAAGGAGGAGTAGTGCAAGGCGATGCCCACCTAAATAGGGCGTACATGTGGGTCAGAGGCGAAGCCCAAGCCAAGTCCCACACAGGGTCTGACTGCACGGAGATGAACTCACCACCTGGCACACCATGGGGTAGCCAGTCAGTGTGATGCCCCCCGTATAGATGGCTGTCGTCATGGCGATATGGAAGCAGGTGTTGAGCAGCGTGTGCCAGCTCTTCCTGCTGATGTGTATGGAGCTGAGGAGATGAGGCAGCCCTTTGCGTGAATACGCAGACACATGGACGCAGACGTGCGCAGACGCAGGCATATGCAAATGCCTACCTGTGGTGCAGGATGTGAGTGATGATGATGGTGAAGAGGCAGAGCAGCAGGATGGCCGTGCAGGTGTAGACCACCTGGTGAAGCTCCACGGGGCTGTGAGTGGGCCTGGGGAAGTCCGGCAGCTCCTAGGGGTGCAGCAGAGGGTCAAAGTCTAGTCTCATGGGGCCCCAGTGTACCCCTGCTGCCCCGAATCCCAACCCCTCACCTGGAGCACAGCGTAGTTGCCCAGCAGGGAGCAACGCAAGGTGGAGAGCGCCTGGTCAGTGTGGGCCAGCTGGCAGCCCTCCTGGCTCCAGCCATCCTGCCGTTCTGGGGCCCTTGGGCTCCAGTGGGCCGCCACTGGGTCGCTGCCTGGGGACGAGTGCCTCAGGGACACGATGACTGGCTCCGACTGGTTCCACACGCCGCAGCCATCTGGTGGACATAGAGGTGGGGTCAGCGCCTGGCGTGGGCCATGATGCGGCATGCGAGCAGGGCAGAGGCAGGAAGTACTGAGCATCACACAGGAAGCGGACTGGGATACAGGGCCGACTTGCGATGGTGAGTGTGACAGCACCCTGACGAATAACCAGTCCATGCCACCGAACGTATTAGCGATGCTACGGTACCTGATGGCTCCGGCAAAAAGAGTGTGACACCCAGAAACAAATAAGGTAATATCGAATGCAACAAGGATTATTATAACGGCAATGAATGCCACAGATATTACTATTATGACAGTAATGACTGTCACCAATATTAAAATGGTGGCAGGACTGAATTCCAATTATTTTTGAAATAGTAAATAACAGTCATAGATATTATTACTATTGTAAAGGTTGTCACTGATATTAATATGGTAGTAATAAACACCATAGTTATTATTTATGCAATTATAATGAATGCTGTAGATATTATTTATAAAAGTAAGAGAAATGTTACAGATATTTATTATTATTATTATTATTATTATTATTACTGTTGTTGTTGTTGCCCCAGTTATCATTGAACTGTAATCCAGATGATAGCAGGGAATTGCATTAGGGAAGTCTCCTGATGGCATTCCTGTTCCCAGAACAGTTGGAGGCCTGCGCTGCAGTACAGCGTTCCCAGGCAGGGGGAGCCATACCCAAATCCACGAAGATGACGGGCGTGTTGACACTGCGGCGGCGGCGGCGGCTGTGCTCGCTGGGGCCGCTCGCGTTGCCCGTGAGAGGGAAGAGACGGCCGGTGCGGAATGCCACAAACTGCAGCTTGCACTCCGGGGGCGCGTCTGGGGGGAACAGGGAGGCGGGAAGGGACACCGAGGCCAGGGCCACGGCATTCTGCCACCACAGGGAAGGAGAGATAGAGAGAAAGGGAGGGAGGAGGAGGGGGGAGGCATGGAAACACACTCAGGAGGCAGCTGGATGCAGCGTGTAGCGATGATGAATTTATCCAGTTACTAATAAAGATGCATACAGATGTGCACAGATGTGTGCCATATCACCCATATAAATATATCACCTTTATAAAAAAAGTACATAAGGTACATATTAACCATTATAAAGTATAATAGATACTTATAATCCTGTATAAAGTGAATAAAGTACATAAGAACATGTATAAAATATACTAAGTATATATAAACCTTTATTAAGTACTGTAAGTACAGGCAGTCCCAGGTTACGAATGAGATCTTCTCTTTTGTCGAACAGTCGTAACAGCCGCATATGGTTCTAATTTAGTGTCAGTTACTCAAACATTTCTCCTAGTATATAATATATATTGTACCTTTCTATGCATTTAAAACACTTAAGAGACACTTCCAAATTCATCACATCTTAAACATAATATAGTACATAATAATAATAGATAATTATAGTGTACCCCAGAAAGAGTGTGTGTGTGTGTGTGTGTGTAGGTAGGTATACAGTACTGTACAACAAAAGCATTAAAGAAACAGCTCTTAAAACAATTTTGACCAACTGCCGAAGCCACATGATGTTTTATGGAGTGTCACAAAGTAGTGCGTGTGTTTGTTACTACGAACCCGAATATGAATCTTTGTAAAGTGTAATAATTATATATAAATATGTATAAAGTGTATAAAATGCATATAAGCCGGGATTGACATAGATATGGCCATAAAGTACGAATTAGCATATAGAGGTTGAAATGCATGATATTTTCTTGTCATATCGGCGCAAATAGACATAAAATACGTATTGCACTGTTACGTTAATCGACTGCCACGCGTATCGGTTTTAAAGGTGAATTGCTACTTGTGTACTAGTTATGTCAATCCCTGCATATAAGCCTGTATAAAGTATAATAAATACACACAAAGCATGCACATGGGAGGCCGGGAGGGTCACAGCAGGTCGGGTGGGTCACAGCAGGCCGAATGGGTTACAGAAGGTCACTCACCTTGAGGGGGAAGGTGAGCAAGGAGATGTTGTGTGTCCCCGTGGTGCAGCGGAACCGGAGATGCTGCTCATGGGATGGCTCTGCCCCCTCTGGCCCAGTGGTGCCGCCCCCCCCGGGGCCCTCGCGCCGCTGGTAGGCCGTGCAGCTCATGCCCGTGAAGTGGGCAGGTCGAATCAGGATTGCCTCCATGGCAATGTTGCGGGACACCTTTGCAGGAAGCAGGTGCGAATGACTCATAAGTCCCGGTCATGTACTGCATCTCACACGGAGAACCTCGCACGGTCCTCACAAGTAACGAGTAAACGGAGCAATCCAGCAACAGGATATTTCCCCGTTAATTATGCAAGCACACTAGTGTAGTCACAAGCATCAAGACTTACAGTTTGTGTGTATGCGCATGTGTGTGTGCACGCATGGAGGGGGTATTCAACAAGATTTATTGCTAGTACAATTCTCTTTAGTATATAATTGTCCCAAACAGAACTGATTAAATTCTGCGGACAGTCCATTACAAATGATGTCATATAAACATGGTAATGAATACTCTCTCTAGTGATCCCTGTGCAGTAATTATGGTAATTCATATTACTCTTGTGATTCATGTCTTCATTGGTAATTCATACTGCAGCACTGTGTAAATAAGGGTCACTAAGCCAGGCCCATTGTTCTGCACAGAAAAGTTTCTACACGGTGCTGCTGTATTCGTGAGACTCCCCAAAATGCTCCAGGTGGGCCGGATAAATGACTAACCCTGCAGTCAGACCCCCAACTTTCCTCTCACCTGTATAGGGTGTGTCTCAAAATAGCAGAGATGTGAAACCTAAATATAATTCCATTGTACTCTGGCAACTTACTTATCATTTCATATAGACGAAAAACCCTTTTCGGTTTTGTGATTAAAGCAGCTTCCCTTGCCCCTGTCACCTGCACAGTGTGTTAACGCCCCTCCTACCATGGAGGCCTACCATAGACAGGTCCTGGGAGTTGCTGTGGAGCTGAGGCCAGGCCAGCGTTTCCAGGGAGCGCACAACCGAGCTGCAGGCCCACTCGTCTCTCTGGGCCCGGGACAGGATCTGGTCGTCCACCTGCATCAGGTTGCTGCCCATTTCCACCAGCACCTCTGACAGCTGCCACACACACACACAGACCACATATTCGTATCTTTATGGGGATTCTCCATTCATTTTTATGGGCAAGATCCTAATCCCAACGACAACACCCTTAACCCCTACCCAGCCCTAACCTTAACCATAAGTAATCAAAGAAAATAGCAGACTTTTGGCATTTTTAGTTTTTTGATTGCAGTCACAGACATCTATAAAAATGAGTTTGCCCTTGTGGTCTCCACAATGTAATATATACATAAGCCACACATACACCGATGGGTCATCAGGGTATGACCTCAATGGCATCCCCTACGCTCCCCCGAATGACTCCGTGCCCCCTCTCTGGCCCCTCCTCACCTCACGGGACTGCCGGACGTATTCCATGAACTTGGACATCATCTGGGCCACGTACAGGACGTCGACGGTGTCGGTGAAGCCGGCAGCCTCCAGGGTGTAGGTGCGGACCTGATGAGCCAGGGTCACTGCATTGGAGGCATTGATTGGCATCTAAGAGGAGAGACAGAGAGAGAAAGAGCCAATGAAAATGAGAGAGACAGCTGTGTACTCCCTAATGATTCCTAACAAACTGTTAAAAATGTTGACTCATAACCAGAAGCTTGCCAGTTCTAGACCTGGCTGTAAAAATACATTGAGTAAAATCATTGGCTAAATGTTTCCCAACCCGGTCCTCAGGGACCCAGTCAGTTCACATTTTTGCTCCCTCCCAGGTCCCCTTGGACCGTCTGTGGGTCCTCGAGGATCGGACTGGGAAACACTGGGCTGAGCAGTGGCCCCATTAACCCGGGTGTTCACTTAAAATCACTTAAAAAATTGTGTTCATCATTATGTGGTATAATCAATGACCTTACCCTAAAATGCACAAAGTCATAACATCCAAGG
>JAODKC010000044.1:12189599-12201743 GCA_026777985.1 Mormyrops attenuatus | reverse complement strand
GGTCAATCTCAAAATCGGGTCAAAAATGATACCTCAACTGGGTCCCCAGGACCCAGAAGTAAACACAAGGGTTAAACCTTTGGATGGGTTCACATGATGACACCATGGGAACGGACCAGAATGAAGTTGTAGAGGACGCGTGTGATGTCGTTGATGTACAGGCAGTGTGAGTAGTCGCCCTCCTCCCAGCGGCCTGAGCGGTCGCAGTAGCGTGATGCTTTCTTCTGCTCTAGGTCGCCACTCATGCTCACAGATGGGTAGGGGAGCTGGAGGCAGAACTGAAAGGAGATGATCCCTGCCAGGGTCCGAGGCCACCTGAGTGGGGGGGTGGGGAGAAAGGGCAAATGTTGGACACTCGTTCATAGGAGTCCGTTCCATTTCCCCCCGGCCACGAGTCCTCCCATACCTGAACTCTCCTCGGTTGTTTGTCACTCTCTCTTCTGGACAGAAGGAGGCGCTGTTCTCCAGGACCACAATCTCCACACTGAGTGAGTTATTGCCGCGGTCCGTGGATACCATGCACTTCCACTCCCCACTGGCCTCCACGTGCACGTTGGAAAGGATCAGCTCACTGTGGCAGGAAAGTGCCACGTTAGCCATTAGCTCCGCGTACTGGATCGAACAGGAGAAGGAGACAGGGAGGCACATGGAGCCCGGCAAGGGGGGCGGGTCTGGTACCTGGTGATGAAGGTACAGTCGTGCAGCATGCTGTCTTCAAGGTGGACACCCTTCTCCGGGTCAGGGGTCACAGCCTGGCCATTGTGTTGCCAGTGCAGTGTGGTTGCATTGTCCACTAGCGCGGCGGTACAGTGAAAGGGAAGCCGGTCCCCCTTGAACACCACTTGCCGTGAGGAAGGCAGGAGGGAGAGGGTGTGCAGCTCCAGGGGCCCGTCTGAAAGACATGCGGAGAGTAAAGTCTACGGTTAACAGTGGCAGACAGCCAGGAGGCCAATGAAGATAATTCCCCCGCTTGCTGCCGTTGCCCTGTCATTCCCCAGCCCCCTCTTTTCTGATGGACCGTACTGAATCAACCCTCATTTTCTGGTTAGAAAATTGGTTGCAGACAGTATCAATTCGCAAACAACGCAGCAGACCGCTGCGGACAACGTCATAGTCAAAAATTGGCTGCCACTGCGATCCATCGCAAATTGGTCAGTGGAATGAGAAAATGTGCGAAAAACACAGGGCCTCCTCTGAAGCACAGATTAGCAGCAGCTTTTGTGCAGTGGGCACATTAGAGCATTTTATTTAATCCGGTGCGGAGGCTTTGAGGGAAACCTGATGCCAGTTCCAAAAAGCTGAGGGCACAGATTTTCACAGATGGACATTTTCTCTTTACCATTTCCTGTATAAATGACAGGCTGATTGCAAAAATATCTTGAAATGTAACCATTTATCATAATATTTGCAGCTTTTATTTAAAAATTTAATTTGAAGTACTACTTTTTATTTGAAGTTGAATTACAAATGTGAAGCAATGCATTAATGCAGTCACAGGTTCCCCAGACCTCTAAATTTACACCGCGTTCCTGACAGCTAGAAGTCCTGCACTCCTCATAGGGAAAATATGACTGTAAATGTTTTTGGGAAGAAAATTTTGTGAACATTCAACAAATGAGGAATGGCACCCGATATGGTGGTGCACTGGTTAGCACTGTTGCCTCACACCTCTGGCACCATGGCAGAGATGTCCTGGCTCTGTGTGTGGAGTCTGCATGTTCTCCCCGTGTCATCTTGGGGTTTCCTCCAGGTACTCTGGTTTCCCCCCACAATCTAAAAACATGCTGAGGTTAATTGGTCTTACCAAACTGCCCATAGATGTGTGTGTGTGTGTGTGTGTGTGTGTGTGTGTGTGTGTGTGTGTGTGTGTGTGTGTGTGAATGGTGTGTGAGTGTGCCCTGCGATGGGTTGGTGCCCCATCCTGGGTTGTTCCCTGCCTTGTGCCCATAGCCTCTGGGATTGCCTCTGGACTCCCTATGGACCTGGTTACAGAAACTGGATGAGTAGGTAACCCATCCACAGTGTCCCCTGCCTTGTACTTCCTGGGATAAGCTACAGGCTAAGTGCTATGCTGTTCTGGAGTATCAGATACAGAGGATGGAAACTGAGGCTCATAGAAAACATTTACACCTGGTTATGATGTTACCATCCTTTTTCACATCAAACATCACTCACCGCAGGTCAGCTGATTCTCTCTCAGGCCGCGTAACGGCTTCCCGTGGAGGCTTCTGGGATATGAACAGATGGTTTCTTCGCCCAGACGTGCGGAGCTGGAGCGGAAGTAGACAGGCACCCAGCGCATGGCGCAGTCGCAGGACAGGAACTCGGAGTTGAAGTTCCTGAAGGAGCGAAGTGCATTTGCCAGAGTGATTTATCCCTCCGGGACACGTTTCTGACAGCATGTGCTCTGCACTTCTGCTGAGACTCAATGGGTTATGCCAGCTGAACAATTAAAATAAACAGCAGTAGTGCAGGAGTGTTTGGGCGGCCAAATCCGAAAGACAGGCACACTATAACTGCATTTCTCCTTGATGGTTTCCATGAAAAGGACCAGTAACTTACACCAGCTTCAGGGAGGGCAGCTCCTGGAAAATCCCTGGCTCTATGGATGAGAAGATGTTTCCAGTGAGGTTCCTGTAGAGCACAAAGAGGGGACACCTTAGTTTTCTAGCGAAGGCAGGTATCATGGGCAACGAATACGAAAGTGTACATGTGCCACATAAGCCCTTACAGCTTGGTGAGGTTTGTCAAGCCCTGGAAGATGCTCGGAGTCAAGCAGCCAATCCGGTTCTCAGAAAGGTCCCTGAGAAGAATCAGGAGACAGACGCACCAACATGAACAACCTGGAACCATCTCCATGATCACCTTTTATTGTTTTAATTTTTATGCATCCTTCTCAATCAGTGTGCGAAATACGCGTCAATATTCGGGGGGGTCCCCATCTCCCTATTGTTGCGCAATACTGATCTTGAGACCCCCTTAAAATTTAGCTTTTGAGGCTTTCGGGGGGTCTCATGGGTTAATTTGGGGTGTCGGACCCCCCTGTATTTCGCACACTGTTCTCAATACATTCTTTCTTTTGTCCCCAATGTACAGTTTATCTGTATAATTATTTTATCTCGCAGCTAGCATAACAGAATACCATGTGCTATTGTCCCATAAGTGATTGTTACAATGGCTGGTATTTTTGATATCCTCTTTCCTGGTATGTGACCTGGCGGGATGCTTTAAATAGTTCGATGCTCAGTCCCTCCCTTCATTGTCCCCTCCGCTTCCCCAGAAACCCGGCAGCTTCCAGAAACGCATGCTCTTTCATTTAACCTTGTCTGAGAAGCCGTGGGAGGTGCAGGCACACGGGGTGTTCTGCCTGCGGCTGTCGGTGCAGCGCAGCCCTTGGCTTCAGCTGCGTCCCCCTTTGCTTCATTCACTCGAGTCTATTTCTGCCTTGCATTGTGTGGCTCTGGCAGCCCCATCTTCCCCTCTGAGCTCGTGCACAAATGGCGCCATGCGCATTGTTCTGCCGGCACCTGTCCCGCCACTGAGCATCATGCAACGGAGAGAGGGACACCTGCTGTGTCCGTCAGCTTCCGAAATGTCAGACCGAGACAGAGAAGTCCTACTCACAGCTTCCGGAGGCTGGTCAGACTCCGAAAGGCACCGGGGCTGATGGTGCTGATCAGGTTGTTCTTCAGGTCCCTGCAGGAAGAATGGGGGGGAGAGAGAACATGAGCATGAGCACCTCAACGGAAATACCCAGTAACAGCCAACACAGGCCAAAGTGCTGCCTGTGCATGCAAGAGTTCTAATTTACTCTGCTTTAGAGACATTTTATGCGGTTTGGAGCTGGGTGCTGCAGCTGGATATTTCTGGAGTTTAATAACTGCATTTTTACATGGCTTGCGGCAGCGGTTTATAGAGGACAAGGAATCACAAGTCTCCAAACACTCCCCCCCGGTTTGGAAAACGTCACATTACTGCACGTGAGCACCGGACAGTGGTAAAGCTTTCAGCCACCTGGTTAGGGGCAGCAAGCATGCAAACACAAGGTCAAGGGAAAACACCAGACGAATCAAAGACCACCAGAGGGAAGCTGCTTTACAACTCTGTTTTAAAGTCACTCTTCCCATGATAAAGTTACACTAGCACATGCCAAGCCATAAATATTAATTTCTCAAACTGCCTTTGAAGATCTTATTCGATATTGCCTCCCCCCTCACCAATTTCTACTCCACCCTTTTCCCTTTGCTTACCCACACCCATGTGTTAAACTACTCAGCGGCATCCCTGAACCTCCTCGCTCCATCCCCACCCCCCCCACCCCCCCAGCCTGAAAATTAACCTCTGGTACTCCAGGAAAGCTTTTATTGGTCAGATGGGAATAGGGCCGGGAGAGGTCATTACACAAACGGTAACAGCCTTGGGAGCTGCCACATGCTTTTCTTGCCAACAGCTATGGTACAAAGTAGGAACTCTGCGCAAAAAAACAGGCCTTTCACTTGTCCACCCTGTCCACCACTTCCCTACTGCCAGACTTCACCCATGCTGGCCACTAGCTACTAGAAGTAGCCTGCCGAGGCAATGGCACTGTTTTCTCTGAGAAACTTACACTACACCCTATCAGAGTCTGTACTCTGATTCTGCCTTCCTAACCTCAGTCACTTTTCGGCCATGACAGTACAACAAGTTTCCCCTTACACCTAGAACTGCAAAATCACACTCCTCACTCAAGAAAGAACTCAACATGCTGCTTCAAACTGCAGTAAAATCCATAAACACTGGAGGCTTCTGGCTTCAGCTGCTTCAACATGGACCTTGTGTGTTTTCATAGACGTTCTGTATATATGGTGAATGTACTAAGTAGCACCATACACTGTAAAGGCGATACATTCTGTGAAGTACGTCGACCCGGACAGCTGTTTACGTTGAATGTCTCTGTTACGCTACAGGCAGCCTGCTAGCATGCGGTGACCTAGAAGTCACTTTAGATCAAAGCGTATGCTAAAAGAATTAGCGCTTGAGTTAGAGACCTCCTGAAGCGTTACTAATACCACTGATCCCAATGGCACACATGTCGCAAACCACACCATGTCACGCCAGCAAGAGCAAGTAGCCTCAGCCCCAGACGAGTCCCCATCCTCAAAGCTAAGGAGCCAGAACTCACCCTCTAAGAGTTATTTTTAAAAAAGTTCTGATGGAATTTATATTTGAAAATAGACTAAATATCAGAGTGCGGTATCCGGAGTGAGTATGTGTTTTCTCGAGCGTTGGCTAACTGCTCACTGGGGGCTATAATCACAGCTATTACTCAAATCAGAGCTGGCTGCTGAGGAATGGAGAGCGTGTGCTGTTCCATATGAGGGTCGGACCATTTAGGGGGGATCTGCTCGGCCCTGGACCGCCTCATTTTTGGAGTCGAAAAACCACACGCTTCCACGTTTCTGCTATAGCTTAGCACATGTCTTAGCGAGTATTAGCGTAGGCAAGCGACTCACCGAGAAAACGGGCAGGGGGATTTCTACCTCAGCTCGTTATCTACACATGCTTGTGCTTTTATCTACATTTATGAATAAATCTTCAAATGTGATGACAAACAGGTGGATATGGGTGTCCATGGGAGTAGGAGTATTGATATGTGTTCGTGTTACAGTTTTGTGTGCGACTCCCACCATGTGCTATCTGGAAGGCTCCTGTTCCGTTCTTAGCTGTCAGGCCAAGGAGAACAATGGGCAACTTTCCTTCATTGGTATCCTGGGACCCATTAGTGGCGTGATAAAAGGTGCCCCCCCCACAACCGTGGTTTCCTCCTCCTGATTCTGCCGCCTGCAGGGGGAGGCACTGGCCGGGGGAAGCCATCAAGTGGCTAGCCAGTGGCCCAGTTGAGTAATATGGGCTACTTGTCACTCTTTGGGATGTTATTGCTGCTAAGCTAAGCAGGAGCATCGCTGGCCAGACCCTGGAGCTTCCTGCTCTCCAAGAGACGGCCTTGCTGGCCGAGGCCTCATGCGATTCAGCCTTGCGATTAACAACAGGTCTGAAATACAGCCTTATCACTGGGCCGGAGAATGAGGTGTGTGGGGGTGGGGGGGGGCAACCTTGTGTCCAGATGGGCGGCAATATGGCATCAGATGCTGTTTATCTAAAGCCTCTGTCTCTCTGGAACGACATGAGGGAAAAGGCAGATAATGATGATGGCCATCATAACCGCTTACAGAGCCAAAGCAAGCTCAGAAAGAGAGCAAAAAAAAACAGGCATTCAAATCAGGGAGCGAGATCGCGCCCGCTTCCCCTATCATAACAGGATCTCTAAATGAAAAGAGCATGCTTTGACAGAATGACATCATTGTTTGAAAGAAAAGCAAAATGAGCAATGTTAACCCCCCTTAACTGACCAGCTTAACTTTACATTAAACCATATCTAGCTGATGCTTTTATCCTATATGACATACAATTATTATTATTTCTGTTGAAAATGCAGGGTCTGACAGTCCCTGAACAAATAGGGGATCAAGGGCCTTGCACAAGAGCCCAATGGTGTAATCACTCTGCTGACCCTGGGATTTGAACCACCTTCCGATCACTGAATCCACTGAGCCACAGACTGCCCCAAAAGAGAGCGCCACAAACGCTTGTTGTTCATTTGACTACTTCTTGCATGTACCTGCCCTTTGACTGCACATACCCATTAACGGCCTTCGCTAACCACAACATAAACACATTACACACCAATCATCCCATTTAAAACTGTTAAGAGTAATCAGTGAAATGGCGCCCCCCACTGGGAGCTTTAGACCCAATGAGTCACTTGCCAAACTCCACCCCTTTCACCATTCTTCCTTGATCTATCCAGCGCTAGACAGAACGAGCCGTTAGCAGCTATGCTCGAGTGTTTGATTGAGCCTCGCCAACCCCCCCCCCCAATGAATACTGCTGAGCCAAGGGGTCCGTTTTGTCTGGGCTGGGGCAGCGACACTCCGGGGTTCGGCAAAAGGCGGGCGAGCCGGGCCAGGCCGGGCCATGCCAGTGGAAGCAGAATGGCTGTGAATGGGGAGGGTCATAATGAAGATAACTGCTCCAATGGGCCTCGGTGTGGAGTGGCCCATTATGGGGTCGGCGGTGGGGGCCGGGGCGCGCCGGGGACATTGTTCAGCCCACGGCCCTGGGGAGCGCTGAAAGAATTACTGCAGCCGGGGCCACAGGCCCTCATTATCGCCAGACGGGAATTAAGAATTTCCTGTTTCACTCCATTAAAAGAGAGCCATTAAAAACAAGGAGTAGGGGGCATTCCGTTCCTCCTTGGCCCTCCGTTCCCCCCACCCGGACCCCGAGCCCAGACCTGACCCCGTGCGAAAGGGCTGGTATGTATGCATGGCCCAGGGGCGGGACTTGGAGCCAATAGCCGGCACCTTGGCCCGACTGGAAGCCGACAGAGCTCATTTTTTGCGCCATGTGTCATTTCCTGTCTCGTTAGCGCAAATGCGGGGCCCCCATTTTGTTTATTTTTAAGGTTTCCCTTTTCTTCATCCACCCCCCCCCCTCCACCCAACTGCTTTTCCTGGGAAACCGGGGCACGGGGGCGGGGGGGGGGGACACGACAGGAGGGGCAGTTATGAACAGAATCAGCTCTATGTAATTGCCCCCCCCCACCCCCCACCATTCCCCACTTCTTGTGCTCGCGCACACACACACTTACTCACAATGGGAGCTCTGTAATATAGTCGTACTCGTGCCTTCCCCCACAAAACAGGAAACCAGGATCTGCTTGCCGCTTATTTTTCCACTCATTTCCTTCTTTCCTGCCTCCAACCACAGATTATTCTCTTTATTTTCTTTTTCTGTGTACCTCAGATTAACTAATCGAGGCAAAGAGCTGCTGTTGAGCGGCCGCTATTCAATTTTGTGCACCCCCTCCCAGGCAGCGCTACACCTAAGGCCCGCTCTCCCATGCAATCAGCAGTGTACCGGCGAGTGATTGATGGCTCCGCGATTAACTGCGGAAGTGTCACACAGAGGGCTGCGGACTGCATCCTGCTGAACGCCACGCTGGATGTGCCAGAAGCTTCTATTTGCTTTCAAGGAAGACGGAGGTCTTCCCGCCACGGCTGAACACTAACAAGGCAGTGACTGGATTCCAAAACCAGCAACCCCATCCTTCCGATACTGTGTGTTTTTAAGAATAGCAAAAAGACGTCCCGAGTGAGGACCGCAGCTTCAGAGGGGGGGGCGTTGTACAGTGCAGCTCAGATGGCAAAGTCTCAGAGTCGGCACCTCTGGGCTCAGCTGGCTGCAATTTGGCTTGCGGTACCAACAGTGCTAAGGGAGGAAAACCAGAACGGAGACGTGCAGCCGTGTTTAGAATGTTTCCTAGATCAATCCTAGTTTTATGTCTCCCATGATTTGGGTGCCCGTGCTACAGTACTCCAAGGTGCTGTGTGTGTGCACCCTACCTACGGGATGTGGGAGTGCAAGGGCGAGCCTCAACAAAGGGTGCTGATCATTTTGTTGCATGTGTTCTTCCAACCAGATTGCAATGAATGTTTTTTTACTTCGTTTGTCATTTTTATTTATGAGTTCGCAACTGTTTTCAAGGCAGCGTTTGTATTGTGTTTCAGCGGCAGGCTATTTGCATAAACAATCAACAAAGAAAACATTTCAAGTCCCACCCCAAAGTACTGAAGTACCAAAGAGGAACCCCAGCTGGTTTGGCACTTTTTGGTGCTGGAACTTTTGGTACTGGTACTCGGCCGGAAGTCAATGGAAAAGGGAAAGAACCAAAAGTACCGTACTTGGTGTGGTGAAAAGCACAAACAGACGGAGGATACCTTCAACCCTGATATAGGTTCACCCACACAAACCGGCGTCAACTGGCGAAAGTGCGTTACATATGGCGCAAGCTAACAAACCAGCAGTTACAGGACATTTCATGGAAGGACCTTCCAGGGCAATCAAAAAATCCCAAACCGTTCATGAGTAACGGGATTCAGTAAAGACTCCCTAAAAAAAGCAGGACCCCCCAGGAAAAACGAGAATGTTTATAAATAAACACATACATATTACCATACAGCATTCATACACGTCTGTAATCATAATGTACAATTTGGGTATCACTTTGTGGGGGTTCCCCCTTCATGCGGCGAGATGGTATATACCCACAAGCCCCATGCGAATATAAGAGAAGATGAGAGGCTATTAGATGCCTCCAGGCAGCAGCCCAGCGCAGACAGTCAATGTGCCACATGGAAACGCAAAGCCGGGTCCCTACAGTCACCAGGGCCACCAGGAAGCAGGCTGGCACACGCACTGCGGGTAAGAGTATCATTTGTTACAGGCCATGTGTGAGCATCCACGCAGCGCCCCCCCCCACCCCCCACTTGACTGCCCCAGTGAGTCACGTTCAGTGTTCTGGGAAGGGAGGGGGGGGACAGAGAAGCCGGGTGCTGGGGGACGGACGAGGGAGAACAGGGCACTGGCGCTGATGTGGATTTTTGGATGCGTACCGAGCGTCCCCATTCGTCCCTGAGCGTCCCCGTGCGTCCCTGAGCATCCCCGTGCATCCCCGTTCATCCCCATGCGTCCCTGAGCGTCCCCGTGCGTCCCAGAGTGTCCCCGTGCGTCCCCGTTCGTCCCTGTGCGTTCCCGTTCGTCCCCGTGCGTCCCCGTGTGAGGTGGTGTGATGGCCGTTTCACAGACCCCGCTGTGCAGCGGAGCTGGGCCCACAATGTGGACACTCCCCTTTCCTTCAGTTTATCTCCCAGACACATCTGGAGTCTATCAACCCCCCCAACCCCCCCCTTCTAGTTTCCACACACTCGTGCACTTAACCCCTTCCTCCTTGCTCCCCCCTCTACTCGGGTACCATGCATCACGTTGGGACTGCCCCCCCAGCAGCGCCAGGCCCCAGGGCGGGGAGGCGTCCGCGGGTAAATAAACAGACGGCCCCTCGGCTGGTCTGAGAGGAACCAGCCTACCAGCTTCCTGCCCACTCAGCTGTTTTTTTTGGGGGGGGGAGGTTTATTTTTTCCGGATAGTCAGTGAAATTGGACCGCGGCCACCACCCCCTTCCCTTCCCCATGGCGGGCCCCTGGCAGCTCGGCCCCCAGGTCCCCGCAAAGCACGGCACTTAGCTCAGGAGCTGCCCCTCACCACCAAGGCAGCCAGTGGAAATCAGAGTCTGACGCTGGTGTAAGCAGCAGCGCCAGGCTACATGTTGGGCCGCCCTCCTCTGCCTTCTCCCTCACCTGGTCCTTCATAGGTCCGCTCCAACCTGGGGAGCCTCCACAGGAGTCCCGCGGGCATTAGCAATGGCACTGACACATGTCCTCTATGAGGAGACGCCTTACGCTCCTCACATCAACAGAGCGGCAGCGAGTCACTCCTTACTTGGAAAGTGTCCACTTCCGCTGCCCAGCGCAGAATCAAGCTCAGACCAGCGCCTCTGACCAGCACAGCCTATCAGAAAGCAGACCTTCCTTACATCCCTCAGCAACCAATCAGCTGCGCAGAGACCATTCATGCAAACCACTCAGAAGTAGCGCCACATATAGGCTACACACCCAGGCCCACAGGGCACACCCCACCTCAGTCATACATGGTCACCCATCTCTGCCCCCCTCCTCCCTAATTCTGGCCGCCTCCTCCTCACCTCCTTCTCCACCTGTGGCTCAAAGCGGGCAGTAATGAGGGCCCCTTGTGCCTGGACTGTCCCGTGTCTTGCCTGGAGCAGCGGGGTCTGGGCTGGAGCACGGCCAAGCCCCCTCTCAGCTCATTAATGTCATTACCGTACCTGACATCAGGGCCGGGTCAGGACGCTGGGATCTGTCCGCAGCTCGTTAGCGGGACAGGCCTCATTCAGGGGGCCTGTGTCTGTCCCCAATCCAGCAGGACCGAAGTTTCCTGGGACCAGCTGAAGGTTTGGTAGGAAGGAAACTTTAATTTCCGGGAGGCCACTGGTCCCCAGAGCACACTGAAATATATTAGGGTGGGTGGGGAGGGGCTTGGCCAGTGTTTCGGAAGAGCAACTCTGATGGGAATGATGCCCCTGTGAACGGCAGCCGGCCCATGTCAGAGGAGGGCGCTCCAGTGGCCCTCAGGAAGCAAAAGCAGCTATTAAGGCAAAGTGCACCCTATTGAAGCGGCCAGGTGACATGAGCCTGCCCCACATCCATGCCGCCAGGGGGAGGGAGGGCCTCGCAAGACTGTTTGGAGAGTGCCAGTCTGAGGTGCAGCAGGGGAGTTTGAGATGTCCATAATAGGACCTGCATAGGGCCGGAGTGCCCCCCCCACTGCCCAGGCGGGCTTGTAAAGGGCCCAAGTGCCCCCCTTTCCCCCCCACTGCCAGGGCGGGCCTGTAATTCCCCTGTGTTCATTTCCTCCTGATTACAGGGCTGACCACACGTATGTGTAAGCGCTCGCCACCGTTTCCAAATGACAAGCACATGTAGACCGGCCCACGGAAACAATGAGAGTGGGGTGGGGTGAAGGGGTGGGAGGGAGTAGAGTGGCCGAGCAAGCAGATGAACCAAAGAAAACAGCCCCCAAAAAGTGCAGAAACAGCACAGGAGGCCAGGGAGGAATTTGTCATGGCGTGACAGAAACGGCACAGTTAACCCCGCCGATGCGTCTTGATCGGAGTGGGAGACTCCCGCCATGGAGGGGCTCGGGCCCCCAGATATAAATACAGCGAGACTCCCATGTGCCATCGCATTTTTCTGTCTCTGCGGGATCTGCGGGCTGTTTTACACCAGCACTGGGACTGTGATATGGAAGCCCTCGTAGGCATGCATGGGTGGGAGGGGAGGCTTACAAGGCCTCACAACATATATGGCACAAACACACGCACACACGGACACACCATAGACACACTTCTCACGGTAGGGAGGGGGGAGACGGCCGGGGCAGAGGCCTGCAGCTTCAGCCGGGGTGGGGGGGACATTCTGCTGTGACGTGAATAAACAAACTGTCTCCGGTGAGGAATCGGCAAGCTCAGAATCCCTGTGCGGCCCGGAGTGATTAATGACTCTGAAATGGACCCCCACCCCAGAACCAGCCATGTGAGCGTTTCTCACTGCCTGGCCTTTGGTCCAGATCCCCACCCCCCAGGTACAGCTACAGCCAGTGAGCGGGCCAGCACTGCTAACCCACCCGTCC
>JAODKC010000044.1:12168046-12179089 GCA_026777985.1 Mormyrops attenuatus | reverse complement strand
CCCCCCCCCCCCCCCCCCCCCCCCCCCCCCCCCCCCCCCCCCCCCCGGGCCTGCGTGTTTCCTCCAGTCAGACTCAGGATTTATAGCGACAGAAATGTGACAGAGCGGGTGACGGGATCTCCTCACGAGGGTCCATTGTGAGGCGCCACCAGCATGGTGAAAATGGGGCCTGAGACATCGAGGCTTCTCTAGCATTACTGAAAGGACACTAATCATGTGCCAGGTAACTTGGTTAATTTTCAGGGCTGGGTTGGCCACCTGGCATCCGTGGACATTTTCCTGGCAGGTGGGCGAGCACATTTTTTTGGGCCCTGTCCCCAAGTGCCAGAAGGTATCGCTCAGCAACAGTTATCATAGGACACCCCCCCCCACATACACACACACACCCCTTGACAAAACTTACAGTGCAGCGGCTGTGAGGGACCACAAAGTCCAAGGCCAAATTTTATCCCCAGTCTAGCCCATAGCCCAGTCTATTTCAGAAGATCACGGCTCACTATACTGTCCAAATACATCATCACATTTACATAGGTGTGATACTAGTGATTTATTTTGAATGACCTGGAAACCACTGTGTTACAATGAGAGGAAGCCTATATATACTAGGGAGATAGAAGGACTGGGTTATCTAACATGAAGAAGTTGGCTGAGAAGATGCTCTCCTAGACGCAGAACACTACGCCCTTCAGCTCGAAGGTCGTCACCTTTTCTCGCTTTTCTCTTCAGGAGAAGTAAATCATGATTATCATATTTGGTATAGGTTTGGTGTAAAGGAACTAGAAAAGTCATGAATAAAACATCAAAACTGATCTTTCTACACACTTCTCAAAACACCTAGTAGGATTTCAGAGTAAGTCCTTGTTTTTTAATCTCTAAAGCAGTAATTTAGGGAAATTACCCAGCATACCGTGGGACTCTATTACAGCATGTCTATATTCTACCATGACCAACAATACAGCTGCGCTCAGTTACCCTGTGAGGGAAGCACAAATTCACTCCTAATAAGGCCTCCCCTCTACCTCCCCCTTAAAATCTCTCTCATATCAGTGTGCATTTAATCTTTTATGCGAGTGTGTGCGTGTTCGTCTAGCTCAGCACATTTTCAATGACAGCCCCCCCCTCCTCCCTTTTTGAAGAAAGGATGAAGAGAAACATGGAATCATCCCTTTGGCCTGACCTTGAGGGGGGCTGACAGTATTTATCGTTGTAAAGTATTGCACTGTAAGTCATACTTTTTGACTAATACACCTCAAAGCTTTTAAG
The DNA here is from genome assembly GCA_026777985.1 of Mormyrops attenuatus. Classification (NCBI taxonomy): domain Eukaryota; kingdom Metazoa; phylum Chordata; class Actinopteri; order Osteoglossiformes; family Mormyridae; genus Mormyrops; species Mormyrops attenuatus. Next base: position 12,177,826 of record JAODKC010000044.1, on the reverse strand, counting down.
CGTTCAGTACTTATAATTTTATTTTTAAGTTCCGCTAAGCTACCGCTGAAATAGCAATGATGTACTAATGCAAATAATGTGCAAGAATACACGAACACGCTTAACAATGTTAATCTCATATACAAAATCCAAATTCTATGAATAAAGTAATCTTGAAAGTGAAACCAGCTGACTTACAAGGTAACGGTGCGATCCGGGAGGAGGCTGACTTGCGGGGTTTCGGACAGTTCCTCGCCGCTACAGCTCACTCGTTTCCGCACAGCCGGCGTTCCGTGAGCCTTGGATCGCTCGTCCGTACAGCTGCAGCCGCTAATGATGAGCCTGGGGCAGGCATGGGCGAGCTTTGCCTCGAAGGCGGTCCAACAGACCAGCAGCAGCAAGACGCGACCCCAGAACGGGACGCCAACGCCGGGCAACCGCATTGTCCCCGTTAATCTCACCTCCGCCGTGCGCCGGTCAGCCCATATCGACGGTGCGAGGCTCTCCTGGGCGGAAAGAAACCGCAACGTGAACGATGGTCTGCTAAACTAAAGCTGGACTTTTAATTGTTCTGGAAAATAACAATGGCAAAAGACAACGTGTCCTGCAAAGCTCTTATTCCATGGGTTTTGAAAGTCAGATAGCAGTCAAAATGAAATGTTGGCAATGCGAAGAATATCCCAAGAGAATGACTGACCCTAAATTCTTGAAAAACACTTAAGTCATATTAAAAGAATGTGGTCCGTTTTAAGTTTCAGTTGAAGCAATTCAACGGTTTAATATAAAAACTGGACGGAAAATGCTTCCTTCAAATTAAGGCATTTTTCTGTCATTTCTAAACGTGCGCAAATCTTTATCTTCAGTGTCTAATAAATCGACACCGGTACAGGCAAAAACAGAAAAAACACAGCAAAGCCAAGCAACTGTTCTAAAAACATTTATTTACTTCTTTGTAGTAATTTCTTGGCTTTTCACTGGAGCCCAAAAAAACAATTAATTGAAAGAGCGCACGCCTACAAAATGTACACGTTCATTTCTTAACACCGTTATTTGACAAGACGCTGCCTTTTCCTCGTAAGATGCAACAAGCTTGCGCGCTCCTAGTCCGCCGTGTCCAGTAGCTGGATCCCGGTGCTCATTTAAAATAAATCCTGGGAGTAACTGCGTGTGTGAATAACGGTGGTGCGAGTCCGGGTCGCCCGTAATTCCTAACATCTAGCGGTTTCTGCCTGCCACTCTGTCACACTCAACTCCAGTTACTGGGCGCACTGCGCGCATCCCCTCCCCAAGCGCTCACAGGGTCCTAGCGCAGACGTCCGCAGAACCGAAACAAAAGCCTAATTGACTTTAACAACAGATCTTCTTAAATCGAGATGTTTTCAAAACGAGATATTGGATACTCAACAATGTTTTCGTGTTGCTGTTAATTACTGAAAGGAGAGTAATTATTTATCAATCAATTCCCCAGTCACAGGTGTGCGAAAAAAGACGAGGATTAACGGTTTTCGCTAAGTTGACATTAATAATCGATTTTCACCATTTACACACAGTTACATACCGCAGCTAAGCGTTTACAACATTAATGAAAATGTACTTACTATACATATTTGTGTGTGTGTGTGTGTGTGTGTAGGCCTATAATACAAACTAGCCTACAATGAAAAGTGGTGCTAAGTTTAATATTGTGGGCCTGTTGAAATAATGTTGACCTTGAAAGAATATTTATTATGAATAGTTAGCAAACGCAACATTATCAGCTCCTTGACATTACGATGACCGGAATAACTTCTCAAGGATACTTACTGAAACAGTGAATTTTAGCAAGAACAAACAATGCCGCCGCTTCGGCAGGAACACGTTTTGCAATAACTGGAAACAGAGCTGTAATTACAATATACAGTTATTTCTTTGTGTTACAAAGGTGGAGAATTTTCCAGAAAAATAATTTCTGTGAATTGCAATGCATCATCATAGACGCCTGAATTCGGCTATTGGTCTTTTTGATGACATGCGATTGATACGACCAAGAAAAATATAGGCCTAAGTGAACATTCAAGAGAAGAGTAAGAAATTACGCTGCTAAGATACACTACTTAAATATACTTTATTGAGCCGCTTTAAGTTGAACTTTGTTTTCTGGTCGAATTTGCCGGCACTAGGACCCGTTTGTCGTCTCCAGTTAATTTCGATGCAGGCAAGGTCTTCGCGTGCGACCAGGCTATCGAAAGCTGGAAAAAACTTTTTTGGCTTCGCTGATGGAGTGCACACAGGGCTAGGGAGCGAGGAGGAAATGGAGAACTAAAGATGAACTAAAGAAATTAACATGTCACATGGAGAATAAACATCATCCCCCGGATATTTTGGAATGTTTATATATAGATAGAAAAAGACGCCAACAGTATTTAGTTCCTTCTGTAATGCAATGTCCATCGATGTGCATCTAAATATTGCGTAGCCTACATAACACATAAATATACATATAAATAATATTCTGCAAAAACTGGGCTGTCAATGAACTGCGTGTTTGGAGGAGATGCGGTTTCGACGTTGATTTGGACGTAATTGTTTAACATGAGAATATAGTCAAATGAAGAAGCAAATGTCGTATGTTCTCCAAAAAGTTATTTATATTTCGGATAGCTTGAATAACAATGCTACAGTTCATTAAATTTAATAAACTTCATTAGCAGCTCATTTAACTCATTTAATCAATATGCCAAATATGGTGTGTGTCTATTTATATATATATATATATATATATATATACACACACACACACACACACACACTTTATTTAGAAATTACAATTATGTTCCGTAGATGCGCCCAGTAGACTTGTCGCTGCAGCTGGGTTTCTCCCATCATGATAGCAGGCAAGCGACAGCGAATTAACCTTTCCGCTGCTACGCCAATTGCCTGGAATCTGGAAGAATTTAACGCAGCAGGACCGCCGAGTACCGCATGGGGTTCACGGACATGAGCCGGACGGCTTATTGCCTGTTGACGCAATTTACAGACGCGCAAAAGCCGTCCGTCTATGCATGCTTTGTCCGCTTAAGTCACAATTTATTGTCGATGGAGGTTTTTCTTTTTGTCTTTATTTAATCAGGAAAATCCCATCGAGATTACAGGATCTTCTTTGCGAGGGAGACTTGGCCAACAATGCTCTCAGAGATAAGAAGTGACTTTGTTGACCCAGACTGTAGCATTCCACGATGTCAGAAAAGCACCAGTAGTAACAACAGTATTTTGAAAATGTTGACATATTCTGGAGCAAGACAACATGTCATATAATGATACAGCGCCTGGTTGAGCTCAGATGTAAACCCAAGTTGACAAAGTGTGTTTACCTTGTCCCTAGACCAGTGCTTCGCAATCTGGTCTTTGGGGACCCACAGACAGCCCAACTTTTTGCTTCCTCCCAGGGCAGGGATCTCAGAGGGAGCAAAAATGTAGACTGGTTACGGGTCCTTAGGAAACACTGCCCTAGACAGATTTCCTTCCAGTGATGTAGACTTTTAAGATAAGAAATGACCAAGATGAAAGCACCCTGCTTAGCTGCAGAAACTGTGGATGCAACACCTTAAGCTAAGAATGACTGAACACAAAGGTTTATGATGCAGACCCGCTCCCGATTGGTTCTGTCAATGCTGTATATATGAAGTACCTAGACCTCATGTCCCCACTTTGCTTGCACACCAGAGAAACTGGCTTCCCCCAAATTTACCTGCCCTTGGCCATCTCCACCTTTCACTTCAGACTTCAATGGCAATGCAGCAGGACTTACTTGAGCTCCATACGGAGTCAGACTATCTTTCCGTCTCTTTCTTTTGCCATATTTATTCTTCGTCACCACCCTTAGGGGCAGTGGTAGGCATTTAACCCCAACTAACTCCTTGTGCAGGGTCAAACAAGCTACAATGATTGCTATTAATCATGTTCTGAAAAATGTACCCGTCCACTATGTTAGCATTAGCTAAACCCTCAGCTTTCACACGCAGAACATCAATATATGATATTCTGTGAGCTCCTAAAGAAAGGACTTTATTGAGACATTAAGGCAACAATACCATTAAGCTTAGTTCTCAACTGTATATCTGTGTGAGTATGTACTGTATGTACATATACATACACACACACATACACACACACACACACACACACATATATATATATATATATATATACACACTCTTGTGCAGATGGTAAATAAAGCATCTTCAAGATTCAAGATTTTTTATTTGTCACATGTAGTTATAGCTGCTACAACATACAGTGAAATGCTTTTTCTGGCAAAAAGAGCCCCGGCTGCATCAGTTAATTTTATTTTTTACTTCAAGTGGAATACATTACTGTTTATGAAAGTAATTAAACTCCAAACATATAGACGTGGTCTTACAATTTCAGAAAAAACTCCATTATTTATTGCAAAATCTCACACGTATAGCCATTCTTAAGGCCTTTTCACCCAAGAGTCTTTTTTAAACTGGCTATTTGTCCACCAGTTTTGCCCAATTTGTAGCAGTTCTGGCTAAAGGTCTCTGTTTAACACGGTTAGACCACGATTGTTATTTTAAGGAAGTACATCTGCTCCATTCAGAAAAAGACCACGGGACAATGCAGCGCGGTACCCATGCCGTCCTCACACGGGAGTCCTCACGTGTTCAGCATATGAAATCATGTCACTAACTTAGCACAGCCAAGTTATACAGAGTAATTGAAACAATTTGCTTCCTCACTTCCCTCCCCCCGCCCCCTCCCCACTACAAAGGGCCTTGCCGTGGATACATTTTACGCATTAGTATGCCTGGGAGGTATGGTGTACAGGTACTCAAGCAGCTGTGTCAAGTGTGAAGTGCTGTGCAAGATTTAATACCATTCTTTATTATTAAGGATATTTTCATTAATGGAAGAAACCAAGACAAGCCACCTATCTACTTTCCACGAGTGCTTATCCTGTGTAGGGTCATGGTGAGGAAGCGGAGGACAACCAGGATGGGCAGAGGGTTAGAGGGAATACATTCATGTGCAGAATCTCTGATTAAGGACAATGCGGAGAAACCAGTTCACTTATGTGCACGAGATTACATGAAGGAGACCCATGCAAACATGGGGAAGACGTGCACAGATACCCTACAAGGAAACACAAAGAGATACCCTACAAGGAAATACCCACAGATACCCTACAAGGAAATACCCACAGATACCCTACAAACAAACACACAGAGATACCCTACAAGGAAATACCCACAGATACCCTACAAACAAACACACAGATACCCAACAAGCAAACAGAAATACTCTACAAGCAGATACCCTACAATCAAACAGAGATATCCTACAAGTACACAGCCAGTGATACCTAATACCCTACAAGCAAACAGAGATATTATACAAGAAAACAGAAATACCCAACAAGAAAACACAGAGAGATACCCTAGAAGCAGACAGAGATACCCTACAAGGAAAAAGAGATAGCTGACAAGTAAACACAGAGATACCCAACACGCGGAGATACTCTACAATCAAACAGAAATATCCTACAAGCAAGCAGACATAGTTTCCCTTCAAGCAAACAAACAGAGATAGCTGACAAGCAAACAGACAGAGATACCCTACAAGCAGACAGATATACCCGACAAGCAAATACCCAGAGATACCATACAAACAAAGCCACAGAGATACCCTACAACAGGGTTGTTCAAATCTGGCCCTCGATTCCAAATCCAGGCCTTGTCTTCAGTTGTTCCAGGTAATCAGATTAATAATTACTGATTCTGATTGGCCAGAGGCTTCACACCTGGCTGGAATGCTGGAAAATCAGCAGTGCTTGGCCCTTGAGGACCATAATTTGCCCTGCCCTTCAAACAAACAGACAGAGATACCCTACAACAGACAGATACCCTACAAGCAAACAGACAGAGACACCAGGCGAACAAACAAAGATACCGTAGGGATACAGAGATACCCTATATGCAAACACACAGAGGCCAACAAGCAAACAGAGATACTCAGCAAGCAAGCAGAGATACCTGACAAGCAAACACACAGAGATTCCCAGCAAGCATTTTCAAAACCTGATAAGCTTAGCTGGTCGGCCAGTAGCTGAGTAGGTGGACTGGGACGGGTCATCACGCAGTGCCACATCCAAGCGCAAGGGATGGGATCTTGCCACCACACCCACCACTCTAACCCCTCACAAAAGGCACAGTGTACATGGAGCCCTGAGCTGCGCCCCCCACATTATTCCTGCATGTGATACTGTACACCGGAGCAGGCTGGGAACGCCTGCCTGACTACTTAAGGAAACCAGAAGGAGAGGAGAGACGCCTGCTCAGCGGCAAAACACAGAGATGTTTATACAGCCCCATCGAGGAAGGCCTCAAGTACAACACCCCACTTCAGAACACCAGCCCCCCAAATCTCTCTCATCTGGTGTGCAGTTTCCATTTTCAATGGCACGTCCCAAACTGCACATTACATCAAATTGTACTTAATGGCATCCAGACAAACTTTTATGTCGGTCCAACATTCCCCCACCCCGCTCAATTCCTGCCTCCTTACTTCCATGCCTCCCATAACCCAGCCAGGGATCTCGCTCCCTCGTTCTGCTACACATCTGGACTCCATTCCAGGTGGAAAACAGAAACATGGGAGATGGCTGGCAGGGAAAGGTGAACAGCTCTTGGGGGGACTATGCGAGGGAGACAAAGGAGACTTGTGCAAGAGAGTCCAGCATGGTTTCCTCTGACACGCAATCACTACTTCACCCCCTTCCCCCTCCCCCAAAACCAGTTTCTCACTGGTTGGAACATCTGTCTTTGAGTGCTCGCATGATCCAGGGGGGCAAGGAGATGGACAGGTAGCTGGAGGGTCACCAAGGAACTTCGGCTTGCCGCTTACACAAACCGGCAAATGTCTACCCATCGCCAATGTTTTTTCATCATCACGCTCCAGCTGGTCAGAATTTAGCACCAGCTAAACAAGTCGGGGCAGATCGAAGCCCTCCTCTCACTTTATTAAATGTGACAAAATGTGGAAATTGGAAAAGTGAGGACAGGCATCCGTTAAAACAAAATGATCCCTTACCTCACGAGCCATCTGTCCCTTATTGAAGGAGCGCCATCTAGTGGACAGATGCACATAAAATGGATATAACAGCCGGCCGATACTGGGTGCTAATATAAAATCACCCTCCAACTTCGCTGTTATTTCCTGGCTCTGAAACCCTTGTTAGTGCCACCTTTCATTCTTCTGTGTTGTCGTCTGAGTTATGGGGAATTGAATCAGCCTCTCAGGGTAGGTAATGCCTAATGTCCTGATCCACTTTCTGCCTACATGTGTCTGCCATCTCTTTCCACTATTTCAGAAAATATTAATTCATTTATCTGATACCTTTATCCAAACCGACTTGCATAGAGGGAAGGGTTACAGTTTATGGGTAACACTTTTCTTGATGGGACAAAAATCTTAGTGATAACTCAGTTTCTTCTGAAGTACAAATTATGAACAAATGTAGTCACTACTTGAGATAAAAGATGCGTCACGATTCAGCAATGTCAAACAAATATGAGTTGTGTTATTCATTAGTTCCTTAGTTGTTCCTTCAGTAGTTCACAGAATGAACAGATTTAGTAACAAGTACAGTAACTCTTTGAGATAAAACATGTGTCACAATTCAAACAAGCATTAGATCGGTATGTAACTAAGACTAAGTTTGTGGTTAATTAATAAGCAAGAGTATAATACTATATTATTTGTGCCCCCCCAAGTGTGACCTCAGCATAGGTGTATGTATACAGAGGCACCCCGAGGGTGCCCATCCTCCCCAGGGCCTGGGCACAGCAGCTGGAGGGTCCGGCCAGCGTGCCCAGCGTATCTGTGAGGCCACTAGAAGGTGGCATTAATGCAGTGTGACAAACATCACTCTGAGCCACTATCTGCATCGCAGGAAATTCCACAAGGATAAATGCACCAGATGCTGGAACCCAAGCACAGAGTTTGGACTCCTGCTGTCTATGTGTCAGGGCTGCAGATTCATCGTTTTTTTTTTTTGATCCAGTGTCCGTAGATAGTATCTGAATGTTCATATTAACACACACAATGAATACAAGACAAACTGATATGTTTGCCTTGTATTCATGAAAACCATTTTACTATTATTTACTTCAAATAAATTCTGCTAAACACATGATGTGAAGTTGAAGACAAAAATACTGAATATGCAGATGAAAAACTATATTATTATTCCAACAATTATCTACTGTACAGACACACCAGGTACTTGGCTGCTGAACAAGTTGATGCTTGATTCTGAAAGTGACTCTCAAAGTGATAAAAGGGCGCCCTCTTGTGGTATGCAAGCGAACCAGAAGGATACAAATTGTCAACTTGCGTTAAGCAAGAGCGAGAGATTAATACGAGATTAATCACGTGGATAACATTTTAAAACGAAATAACACTATGGACAAGTGGAAACATTTAATAGAGGACCTCCCCTTAGATAAAATACCCAAAAAAGAACGATAAATGATCCTGTTAGTTAAATAAATACAAGTCCTAAGATTCAGCTGATCGATTATCTAAAAACAAAATTGGCTACGTGAGAGTATCTGGGGGCACTTATACTCATTAAAGTAACCTTCCTTTTCATTAGGTGTCATCCAAGACTCATGGGATTTCTGCTTATGAAGCCAAACATATCTACATGAAGTAAGCCTTAATCTGCGTGTGTCGATCTTAGTGCTGCTTTTGATACTATTGACCACATTAGCGATACTTCTATGCTTTGTTACCCTGTAAATCAGGGGTCGGCAACCCTTTTGAAACTGAGAGCTACTTCACGGATACTGAGCCATACGAAGGGCTATCAGTTTGATACACTCTTCTTAAGAAACAAATTTGCTCAGTATAATAAACGTTTTAAATGTTTTTTTTTAAGATATTGTCATTTTCAAATCTATATAAATGCAAATGGGATTAAAGAATAATAGCAACAGGATAAAATTAAATTTTAGACGCTGCTCACTGGTGAGTTGTGCTATTTTTAGAACAGGTCCGAGGGCGACTCATGTGGTCCTTGGGGGCATCCTGGTGCCACGGGCACCATGTTGGTGACCACTGCTGTAAATCGTATTTAATGAGAAACTGCATTGGCATTTTTAAGAAAGCTATAGAAATATGAGTTCTTATCCAGATTGACCAATCACACTCTTAGATTATGTGTCAGGTTTTCTGGGATTCCATCAAATGAACTGATAATCCCTTAGTAATCCCTTCAGTGTCACTACCGTGGCCTAAAGACAGTGTTACTGCGTAGGCTGCCATGACTCCACACCTATGGTTGACAGCCACAGCAGGTCAGCAGAGGATGGCGTTTCCTCCACACGTCACACCACCCTGACTCATCTGGAAACGATCATCAGTCATGCCAGACTGCTATTCATGGATTACAACTCAGCATTCAACCCGATCATCCTCTCCAGACTTATCTCCAAACTCTTAGACCTAGGATTCAGCAGCTCCAACCGCAATCAGACTTCCTCACCGACAGACCACATCATGTAAGAATAGCCAAGAGGACCCCTTCCGCCCCAACCCTTAACACTTGCACATTGCAGGGTAGTGTGCAGACCCCTTTAAGAACATAAGAAATTTACAAATGAGAGGAGGCCATTCGGCCCATCAAGCTTGTTTGGGGAGAACTAATAGCTCAGAATTGTTAAGATCTTATCTAGCTCAGATTTAAAGGAACCCAGGGTTTTAGCTTGCGCTACACTAGCAGGAAGACTATTCCATACT
>JAODKC010000044.1:12141320-12155345 GCA_026777985.1 Mormyrops attenuatus | reverse complement strand
CCCCCCCCCCCCCCCCCCCCCCCCCCCCCCCCCCCCCCCCCCCCCCCCCCCCCCCCCCCCCCCCCCCCCGAGTGGGAACGCACTGAGAGTGACAGAGGGATCCCCTGCACCCACTGTCCCTGCCAACCACCCCAACACAACGGCAGGCCTTGTGAACTGAGAAAACCAACACCGGAGTCCCAGAGCGCTGCCATCAGAACCCCATTGTGCCGCGCTTTCTCAGGATACCCAACACCCGCACCGGCTGCGCGCTTCTCCCCGCTAATGGCCGCATAAATAGGCACCAGTCAGGAGGCCCTGCTCTCCAAATTCTGGGCTCACAGAGGGGGAAAACGCCTTTTGAGAACCAAGCTCTGATCATTCAATATTCCCCTGAATGGTTCCCTCCCACCCCTTTACGGTGAGAAAGGACCCACGTTCCTGCCCGGCGAACCAGGACAACATGCCGTGTGTGTACAGGGCAGCCTCTGTACACCCGCTGGCCTACTGGGAGCACCAGTGCACTCTGTTCATTGTGGGTCCATTTCAGACCTCTGTCTCTCTAAACTGGTTTTAGGCCCCTAATACTAGTCACAGAAAGCCCATGATCCACCCGCTAGCCTCAGCCCCACCAAACGCTCTTCTACACCGTGGTTCAGCTAAAATGTGCTGCTGGTTTTACCTTTCTGATGTGAGAACGGGAGCAGGCTGCTGGGAAATGCCGCACCAGTCTGTGAACCCAGTTCCCGTAACGTGGGAGCAGTGGAAGTTCCTGGCATGGGCAAGATACTGTAGACAATTGGCAGAGTGGCATCTTCTGAGGGGCGCCGACTTGGCAAACAGTGGACACTGCCACCCTCTGGTCAACAAGTGTTACGTCAGCTTTGGGGGGTGGGTGCGCAGGTGGATGGCAGTGTAGCTTGCCTGGTGCACCACATGGGCTTCGACTGCTACTGGGTGGAAGGACCAAACAAAGTAGGCAATATCGCACGAGATATAAATTAGGCAGCTTGTTGCACAAGCAGAAGGATGTATGAATCCCAGGGGAGCAGCTCAACTGCAGACAAGGAATTTCAGTCGAACAGAAAATGGGCCGATCTTAATGGGCTTAAGCAGAGGGTTTGGGGGAGAAATCTTGAGCTTCCTGACCTTGACAAACAGCCCCTGCCTCCCAACCGATCAGACATGAGAGTATATCAGTCCCGACATTCCTCGGTTCCCACTGATAAGAGCCACAGAACCCAGACAGGTCATAATAGGCCACAGACCAGAAAGTTAAATCATGTAAATGTTTGTTGTCAGTATGAAATGAAAGAAGAAAAAAAGTCACCAGCTCACACGAGGGCCACAGCTGGAGCCACACTGGTGACTTCCTGCCAGCACGTCCAATCAGGCTGAATGGCTTTCCCAGCACGTCCAATCAGAGGAGGCTTTCCCAGCACGTTTTAATCAAAAGCCAGGTCTTGCGGAAAGCAGTCCCATGGCCACATTGGAATCTCACAAACACTCACGCGGACGATACACACTCTTCAAAATGACTGCGCACAACCCCTTACCGTCTTCTGATGTGCAGCTTAAGTTTCACGTAACCCCTCCCTCCTAACCCCTAAAAGCATTTTTCCTTATTAGTTATTTGCTGGACCAACTACAATGGCACAGAACACAATGCAAGCCGAGAGATCAAAAGAGGATTCGGTTATTTCTGCTAGAGCTCAAACAAAGTGGCACATAGCTATGTCAGATGGGTCCCAACCATTGGACATGCGCCACACAGAGCCAACACAGAGCCCTGATAACGGCGACTCCACACTCAGAAACGGGTGGAAGGTACTGAACTTTGTCCACATCGCTACAGAAACAAAAGGTGACCCCACACCTGTTCAGAAAGGTAACCCACACAGAAGATTAACATCAGTAAAGCTTGTTCGTTTGAAAAGCCCACGTCGAATGAGCAATTTGAGACCATTTGACTACCTTGTGGGGAAAACTCAACCTGTTAAGTACAAAGTGTGCATTCTTCATGATGTAGTTCTTATCCAGAAATGTGTCCAATAGTCTAAATTTTTAACCATATCTCAGATGAGGCAGCAGATTTTGCTTGTAAAAAAAGCAAAGTCATCCATCCATCTTTCTGCAACCCAGTTACTCTGATCAGGGTCATGGTGGGGGTGGCTGTAGCCCACCCCAGGTAGTGCACCAGGCAGGGGTACAGCCTGGAGGGGACACTCCCAGCTAACAATTTCTCACTCTAGGAACGTTTACTGAATCTTACAATCAAGGTATAGAAATATTCAAAAAGTTTCCACAAATACTACAACTACGACTGTAACTAAGAATAATAATGCAACAACAAACACAGGGCTTGGTAGGGCAGTAACACCCCCGCCCCCCGTCGCTTTACGCCTCTCAAGGTCATGGGTCCGAGGCTGGATAGTGTGGATATTATACACATATAGTACTTTTAAAAAAAATGATATTATATAAATACTTTTCATCATGAATTACTTTAAAAGGATGGTCAGGTAATAATGGTATTATTGTAACACTGGCAGAACCTTTGTTAAAATGTAACACGTGGAAATAACATTACATTAAGGTCACAGTAAGAATGTTACTCTGCCAGCTTTAAGACCTTTACCTACTGTAATGTTAACGAAAGTTCTGGGAATGATCCGTTAGCTGGGCTGGTCCATTTCAGGACAGCTCTACATGCACATACTCACACAGTCATATACTACAAGCATTTGAGATACACCTACTGGCCTGTTGGAAGAAACCTGTGTAACACAACAGGTACCATCAATGACACTTAGGGAGCAGTCTAGGGCTCTTTTTCCCCCCCATTTGCAAAACCAACTAGTAACACCACACCCCCACTAATTTCTGAATGAATTAAGGCTGAAGGTAGAAACTGCAGGTCTGTGATACATCAATGCTAAATGCTGTTTGCTGCTTTAAGTGAACGTGAAGTTCTGTATAATCCACTTGTGTACAGCATTACATATCTGCGACGCTGACGACAGAACTTCTGCCTGTAATTAGGAACAGCATTTAAGATCATTTAAATACATCATTATCTTCTATTTTCCCAAACCTTAGCACTGCGGTAATCTAGCCCCGTCGCAAGAAGCTGAAGCTGGACCCAGCGACAGGCCCCTGAAAACTGCTTTTATGTTAAAAAGGACGGGAGACGGTATTTCTCAGCAGCTTTCAGGCTCTTACAACCCAACACTGCACATGACACGTTTCAGTCTGCATTTAGAAAACACCACAGTCCTGAAGCGGCACTTGTCTGACTAATGACACCTTCCTCCTGTACCGCGGTTATGTTTCTGTTCTTGCACTTCCTTGTCTCTTTGTCTGACACCACAGGCCACTATATCTTAGAGCAGAACATCGTGTTGATCTCAGCGGAGACGTGTTTTCTTGGTTTTTAGGCCTTCTCTCACAATTATTGAAACTGACAGCCATACTTGTTGAAAGACTCAAAGTAGTTGTATGAAGTTCACAGAAGTTTAGAGGGGAGTGGGGGTTAGGTGTTACCCTACCCTGGGGTCATATACAAGCAGAGTTAATTTGCTGCTGTTCTGAAGACACACAGCTTGATGCATGTTAGAGAGCTCTCACAGCATGGACCCCAAGTCATACACATACCACGGAGTAGATCATCAGGAAGTTCACCTGACTTAGACCTGATTGCCAGACAATGATGAACGGTAATGGCTTCAAGTAAATGTGGAGAAGAGAGGCCTTCTGAGACGTCTCTTGGGTTGGATTCATTTGCATTGCAAGCACCTCAAACATCCTTCATATACAGAATACAGCCAATGTAAGGGGGGGGTTATTGATTATACAGAAAAGCTGGTCCATACAGAGAGGAAGCCAACGCTATGCAGCTGCACAAATGCTTATATAAAGGGTCTTCATTGGAAACAGACAGAAACTAGAAGAATGTTTCATAAAACGATGCTACCAGGAGTCTTGCATGCACCACCTTACACTGCTTGCCAAATTCAGAATGCATGAACTTCTCGCCTTTAAAGAGCTAAACTGAGACGCATCAAAGCTAATGCCTTAGTTAGTCTTATAGTTAAGAGGCCAAGCAGGGGCTGAGAACTGATCAAAGACCCATTTATAAATGAAACACCACCGGCACAGCATTCCTTGTGCTAACCCAAATGGCATTTTTGTCTTTATGGTCTCCATTCTCCTCAGGGTTATGTAGATCCTCTTCCACATCTCTTGCATATTGCATCTGGTTAACAGTATTGCTGTGTAACCAAATCATTTCTTAGAACAATACCCAGCCTCTCTGTCTTGCCTCCTGTCATTTGGCATTGGTTTTGGTCAGAAAAGTACTCGGACTTCTGGCCTGCGAGTGTCTAGGGCAGCATTTCCCAATATGGTCCTCAGGGATTCACAGTTGGTCCACATTTTTGCTCCCTCCAAGCTCCCTGCCAGACAGTCCATATTTTTGCTCCCTTCAAGCTCCCTGCCAGACAGTCCATATTTTTGCTCTCCCCAATTCTCTGGGAGGGAGCAAAAACATGAATTGGGAAACACGGGTCTACAGTGTGGATCCACATGCCGATGTGACCGGGCGCACTGCTGGGTGTCATCAGGCCAGTCTCAGCACCCCGCCTGAAACCCTCAGCTCAGCAAACCAACGGATGATAAGTGATCATACGGTCTTCCATATCAGATTTATACACAACCACTGGTATTACTTAGCCTTTCCATAGTAAGTTTTGCAGAAGCGCTAGACGGTCACCTTGCTTGCAAAGGTTGGGGCATTTTGAAATGTATAATTGCCAAATATTTAAAAATAGTCTATTATTCTTGATTTCTGTGGGAAAAAGAACTATTGCTGTAAGCTCTTTGTGACAAACTAGGACTATAACAAAAGTCAACCTAACAGTACTGATCACCATGTTCCTATCCTGAAACCTCCAAAAAAATTCATATTGTGAAGAGTTAAAGTCCGAGAGTTCAAGGGCAGAAACGATCATCATTGTCTTTTTAGGTCCATCTGTGTTCATCAAGAGACTCAGAGTTCTCGTGCACCTAAGCATCAGCCTTGACTATTTCCAGGTTCAATGTGACCAGCATGACTGTCTAAAAGTTACAAGTAAACACAAACATCTTCAGATCATACCACTTAGGAATTTTATCTCAAGAATCATAGAGCTGCCATTTTTAACAAGTGAATTCAACCTCCACACCACTCAGAAAATTCCTGAAATTCCATGGCTGTTCCCCCAAGTTAAGATCTGTATGTTTTTTCCTGTCCTGTCAAATCCCATGTCTCTTCTGTCTGACCGGCGCTCCAAAGCCATGGAGTCCACATAGCCGAAATATCTCTGGATGAACTTTCCCATGGCGTTTTCTCCTTCGGCTTCATCAGGACCCTGTGCTCCTTTACCCTCTCTTTGTCACCAGTGGAATAATAAACTCAGGAAACCCATGAAAAAATCAAACCAGCTACCCGAGGCCTCCATAAGCCTGTTTAAGTTTGCATGAGACGCAGACGGTAATTAGAATGAAACCTTTTGATCCATCTAAAAGGTCGTTTTTACCTCCGTCTTCCAAAAGACTGTAATGGAAGATTTGTTTTGCTGACAAAATCAGTCCCTGGTCACATTCCATCTTAATGTCGCATAGGAACTAAACCCACTGTGGCTTAAAGCTTCAATGACTGAGTTAACACGCATTGCCTGCTTTGAAGTCTGCTTGAAACATTTAACAACCCTGAACGGCTCTTTCGTTAAAAACACAAGCATAAAACTGATTACTGTGCAGCTAGGGGACTGAAGCGGCAGATCTCACGGATGGCACATCCACATTTTAGCATAGAGGATCTGGTGAAGATTTACCTGAGAGTAGGGTCTGGACAGGCGATGGCTGGAGTTCTTCTCCACCGGGGACCACGGACGCAGCTGGTGGCTGAGAAAAAAGGGAGCAGGTTTGGTCTTAACGCTCTTAAGAACCAAAGGTGGACATTTCAGGTCCAGAAAGTAAAAATCCAGACCAAGACTTTGTTTCCAACCAACCAGTTGAGTAGAAAGAGTCACAGAGTACTCAACTGGATGGCTGAAACACAATCTTGGTGTTTCCTACTTTCTGGACCTGAAATGTCCACGTCTGGTACAGACCAAATCAGTCCTGAATGCCCCCCTGGTACTTGTACAATATTAGTAGGAACATATCCCTACCATCCATACCCAAATATACACCCGTGCTGAGGGAGAAACCAAACTGTAGGGCATGTTCTCCTGCTGCAATGTTTTTAATACTATCCGCTGCTTTATCCATCCCATGCAGCGGCCGTAGCCAGGCTGACTATCGATTTTTCGGATGCTGTCGTTTGGACTGTGCTCTGCCAACTGTAACCGCAGCCCAGCTACAAGAACTACGCACGTATTTCACTACCCTTATGAACCCTTATTCGGGTGCCTCTCAGCATGACCTCCGCTGGCACAGAAAGGCTGCAGTACATCTGCGGCCGCGCGCCGGCCCATTCCTACACTAGAACCCATAGGGCTGCACTTTAACCCGAAGGAAAAGAAAAACACTTAATAAAAATATAAATGAATCAAATACAATGTCTGGAATGCACCCGTGTTCTCCAAGGTTATGTCTTTATTTGGACAGTTGAGTGCAAGCAGGGCCTGGGAGTCAGGCCGTCCCAAACGGCGGCCAGTTCCATCCGCGGCGAAGCGCGGCCCAAATACCCGACCCAGGGGAGTAGTGCACAGCGGACAGCACGCCCCACGCCTTTGTGGCTGCACATAAAAGGAAGAATGCACTCTCCTATGCACGTCCTTTGTTTGCCCCACGGATCCAGGGCTTTGCTTTCCACTCGGGTGTTCATTGATCGCACTGAGTCCGCAGGGCCGCCCCCGCCGCGATGGCTGACGTGTCTCATCACCTTGTCTGCTTCTATCCAGCCAGCTAAGCCTGGCCGATGACATGGCGCCACCCACCTCGTCCTTTTTAATTCCCCTTACAAAACAGCTCTATTTGTCTCCTGACCCACATCTACAACAGATGCAGAAACTCGCACACGAACCAGACGTCTGCATTAGAACCGTATTCATACTCCCCCACACAAGCTCCCCGTCGAAAAGCAGGCCTGCGTGGAACATGACTAAAAGCCTTCTTTTAAAGTTGCACAGAAGACTGATTTGACATTTATTCCAAGCATATGACAGGAGCATAGGAAACAGAAGGCATAGAGGGGGCGGGACGTGTACCCCCTCAATATTTAATTTGGCTTCAATCGTCTCCCCCACAAAAAAAGACCTATATATCTAAAATTATTAAGCTGTGTCCCAACTCAATATCAAATTCTCTCCTAAGCCCTTGAGAGCATGTGGTCTATCGTGAGAATAAGGCTGTACCTCTGAGTGCTGGAGGACAAACGTTTTTCCACCTTTCGATCAGGACTCAAGGGTGGCTCTGGAGAGTAGGGGCCTGGGGACAGAGAGGCCGGGCTGGGGATGGAGTACTCTCTGTAGTTCTGGTTTTCATCTCGACTCACATGCAGTACCTCCTGAATAGCAAGGACAGAAACTCAATGTGGGGGAAAAAGTATCCAAATCACAGGAAACAGTTCTTGTTTGCATTTTATTATGTAAAATTATTCACAAGATTGCAGACTTTGTGTCAGGCCGTAACGTGGGAAATTGATGTAATTTCAGTCAGACATGAAACGGATGTTTATTCAAACAAAAATGTGAATACAGATTGTGAACGTGAACATCACAAAAAGACTGTTCATTTGTCCCCCCCCCCCCGAGAGCCTAGGCTTCTAGTTACTGCTGCGGCGTATTAGATGTCACCATTCACACCCCAGGGAGGTTCGATAGGAATTGCGTTACATCAGCAACACACAGAACCCTGCTGAGCCATTATGTTCTGTCACACGGCTCAATACTGATAGTCACAGAAATGAGAAGACAATCATACCTGAATGTTCTCACCTCCACTTGCCTGCTAATGATCATAAAAAAACAGGGGCCTTGTCATGAAAATCAAGCCTTGTGTCACTGGGACAAGCATCAGGCAAATGCATGGAAAGACCCAGCAATCCGATAGATCATAACTCAGTCCATCATGTACAAGCCTTATGCTAAACATATAATCACTGGAAAATCGCTATGAAGTCCAACTGGCAATTTTCTATAGTAGGGTTCTCCAATTCCGGTCCTGGGGGGCCAGTCTGTGACACAGTTTGCAGATTTCCTTGCTCAAACACCCCTAGTAAACCTGGCTGGTGAGCCGAATAATGGTGTTTGAGCAGGGAAGACCGCAAACTGTGCTGCAAACCGGACCTCCAGTACCATAATTGGGGAACCCAGTTCTATAGAATGGACAGGTGTGATTTTTACACAGATGAGTATCTAAAATTACTGCCTGAACCAAATAGTCACATGGGACTAAGTTTACGGATTCATGCTTTTCTTACGCATATAACCACCATGGTAACAAAAAAAAACAAACATTATGTGTGAAGACGCTGCAGTACAGCAATACTAAGTACTATCTATATACTGGGAAAACACCATAGAGATGGTATATTTACTCTTATTTTCCCGGTTTCAAAACATCCTGCACAGCACAGAATACACTAGATGTTTGACCAAATATAATGTAGAGACATTTTTAGCTTGAAGACGGTTAAATTTAGATGAATGTTACTGAAAACATGACTTTGATCCTCAGCAGCATGTCAGGCTGGGGTCCCTCACCAAAACAAACACAGGAGTGCGGCTCTTTCCGCCATTCTCCCTTATACGATTTACAGTTTGACTTCCCAATGTTGGCGCTGCACAGCCATCCACAAATGCTTCAGATGACGAGCACCACCGATATTCCAGACTGAACCACAATAAGATCAAGAGCCACTCTCAGGTACACCTCAACCAGCCATCTTCCCCACCCTTCTGGTCTCTCAACACTACTGACAGTCCTGTTCATCTTTGCACACAGATATTTCCTTCCAAGATTTTCTTGGCGTTATTTTTGCCAATAACCTTTTGATATTAAGTTGTACACTGTTTTGTATAGCTCTTGTTCCCATAAATACCACACCCTATACTGGTCACTTACTGGAAGTTCAGCCTAGTAGTTGTTTTATCTATGTTGGCTCCTTGACAGCCATATGTGATGTACTACCATGCTTGCATGTCACACTGGACGAAAGTATCTGTTAAATAAATAAATGTCACAGTACAAGAAGTTCCAGAATGCGGGCGGACCGGCGGCTCTTGCATGGCGGCAGTAACTGATGCGCCGTAACTGACCTGGAAGCGTCCTGTGAGCTGTTCGGGCGTGCTGATCCCGTTTGTCTGTCCGGGGCTCGAAGGCTCTGGCCTGGTGGGAAAGGAAGACTCAGATACAGGGTGGGAATTGAAGAAAAAAAAATGCCAAAATTGAGCTCCAGTGATGGTCCACTTAGAGATGCAGGACACAGCCCTACAGCTGTGCGATGGACAACGAGGGAGTAGATATCATGTCACCTTCTGAGAGCTGATGGACACTTATCTGAAACACTGGAGTACCAGCAGCTTCATCTGGATCTCCAAACAAAGAGTATCATCCATCTCAAACTCAGTGATACCTCTCCTCTCCCCCCAAAACAAAACAAAACAAAACAACCAGCCCTGAGGAGTCATTTGACCTTTGTTTTGTTGTTCTGGGAGCTGAATGTGCAGGGAGAGCTTGACCGGTGAAATAAACACTTTAGAAAGGCAAACAGTTGGGGACTGTTACAGCAAAGTGCTGAGCACAGTGGGGCTTTAAAGACACATTGTAAGCAGGCGCTCTCAGCAGAAGCCGTAAACACGGAGGCAGGATTCTCCCCCCAGACCCCAGGGCTGCTACAGCTACTAATGAGGCTTGCAGGACGGCCACAGGCGCCGATTGTAAATCGCGCGAAGCCCGAAAACTCGCGACGGCCACTCGTCGCCAAAGCAGAAGTGGGCAGTAACAAGGCAGCAAAAACAAAACTTTGGGAAAACAAATGGCAGAGAAGGCATCGAGCAGAACCAGCAATAACAGTGCAGAAAGGAGGAGGCGGACTTGGCTGCCCGCTTAAAGGGATGGATGACGGTCTCGGGTCCGTGGGTGACATCACAGGGCACATCTGCTCTTCCGAGGCTGTGGTTACAGTTTCACCGGACTCAGACCACTGTGGCACACCAACATAGCCTGTCCCTGAAAGTCCTTTTCATGGCAAACTTGGTTAACTTGCAAAAAAAGAAAAACTGGAACGGCAAGATGATTTAAAATGTCCACTGTCTTGTAAGTGAAAGCACTTGGGGTATGACAAGAGGCGGCATGTGTTGACCCCTGGAAGACGTGGGGAGCGGGGTGGTGCAGCACAAATCTGTTTGCCTCAAGCTCAGTCATGCACAAATCCCAGGTATGGAACTGATTGCTGTCAAGTATGCAATTTACGATCCGTCTGCAGTCCCCCCCCCCTTCCCGCCATACCACACCCCACCCTTTGGCTGGACTGAAACCTACATGTGTGTTCTATGAGAAGCAGTGAAACAGGGCACCTCCCAGACACCTCCTCATCCTCACTGTGTATATACAGATTTCTGTTTCTTTGGCTCAATGGAAGATGTCAGTGCCTTTCCTGAATTTTCTCGGACAGTAACAAAATGAATCATTAGCATTTCAGTCAGGTGCTATTCATGCAGCTTCATGTTAGCATTATCAAACCCATCGCCATTTGGAAATCCTGAAAATGAATTACTGGACAATGAAAGCCCTGGAGGCTGTTCTGACAAATGGGATCCCAAAATGTTCTCTTGAGCCTTCTGGTTACACAGCTGACCCTATTGCCACAAGAGCGCATGGTGATCGTTGTTTCGGGCATGCTTTCACCAGCTCCCCAATGCCAAACAATATTGTGACCCAGTTGGATGCATTGACTACCTCAAATAAAGTGGGTTCACATCCTAGAGCAGGGCTATTGAAATTGGTCCTCAAGGTCCGAGCACTGCTGATTTTCCAGCCTTCTTTTACCTGTGAGCCAGGTGTGAAGCCTCTGCCCAATCAGAATCAATAATTATTAAACTAAGTAACTAGGTGAACTGAAAACACGGCCTGGATTTGGAATTGAGGTACAGATTTGAAGAGCCCTGCCCCAGAGTGAAACACCGCTTCAGCGTTCCCCTTCCCCACAATTCTAACCATGCCAGGCAGTGGTCAATAAGTCACCCAGCCATGAAGTCTGTGGCCAATGCAAACCTGGGATGTGGAGGACCTTCCCTGCTGACATTCATCAAAGACACGGGGCACCACATCAAATTCTGGAGGCTCTTTGCCCTTCACCCAAAAACTACGCCTTCCTCCAGAGTGTGGTCCAGATAGAGTTCCCAGCCAGATAAAATCTAGAAAAATGCTGGCAAAACAAAAAAAAGGGCATATTCTCCTACACTGGGGGACTAAGAGATGGACAATGACAATGAGGTCACTCTGTTAGAGGCTTCCTGACTTTGGCAGCCCGAGGCATCTACAGCAATAAGCTTCTGCACAGAACGTGCATCAGAACAAGGAGCTGAGTAACATGAAGCCAACACAGTAATGCCCCCCCCAGAAACAAGGCGTATGTGAGGTTTCTGCAGCCAGAGTCTGCGGGGGGTCTGCATCGTTTCAGCTCACTGGCTGGGATGTGATCAGCACCTTTCAACCACAACAAGGCACCCATCTTGGTACTCTGGCCCTGACTGGTCAAAGCTGCCAGAGGAGATAGAGCACCATTGTCTGAGGAAGGGAGGTACGGTGTTATTTCTGGCCATGGCAGAGACATGAGGTCAGCGGGGAAAAATCCACTCGCATGGGTCTGGGCCATAAAGAATACACACACACACACACACACACACACACACACACACATGTGCGTGAGAGAGAAAATGAGAGACAAGGGTAAACATTTCTGCTGTTTGATCCGACCTCAGCAGCGGCGGATGGCATTTCAGCGGCAGATGGAAGCCGCCAATTAAAGCCTACAGTGTAAACCTCATACCTCAGAGCCAGTGACACCAACGCATGAACATAAATCCTAAATGAGACCACCCCAGACGGCATCGATCCGGGAGACCCAAACAGCGTGGCGTGACAAAGCATCCAGTAACAGGGGGGAAAATTTTTTAAAAATCCTGCTTTAGACAGAAACAAAAATGAGACATTTCCTGGAACCTGGGATCTATTCAGGAGGGGGAGGGGTTTCGACGCAAGGCGCTGATTGTTTGTAGAGGGGAGAGGAAAAGAAAAACAAAAAAAAAACGTTGTAGCCCCAGATGCCAGTATATGCACAAATATGGGAGTGCCAGTGGGCAGGGCAGGGCAGGAATGCCACAGGAACGCAGACAGAGCAACGAGTAACCTCAAGGTAAGCACTGGGCTCAGAGGCTCTCTCATCCACTTATCTATGGACCTCGAGTCACAGCTCCTCCTCCAGAGATGGACCTTTTGCATCTGCTCACCTTTTGACCTGGAGCAGCAACTGCGTCTTAGAGTTCTTGATCTTGTTCTGGGCCTCCACGTTGAGCATCTCCGCTGTGCTCTCCCCGTTGATCTCCATTATGACGTCCCCAGGGAGCAGGCTGGCCAGCTCAGCTTTGCTGCCTTCATTGACCTAACAGGCCCCAAAGATGCCAGTCAGTGCCCAGCTCTTCACCTCTAAATCAAGCGTGCACCAGTCTCCAGCAAGCACCAAGCTTCTAGTTTATTTCAGCTCTCTTCCCGAGCTCCGACAGAGCCAATAAACTTTTCAACAACTGGAGCTCAGGCTGTGGTACATTACAGCCACTTAACGACTCAACACGAAACCTGCCTGACCGCATCCAGAGAAGCATCGTGAGGCTCATGTGCCGTCACTGTTACTCTGATCCATTATGTCGTACTCACATCAATGCCCCAATTTCCAATACATTATAAATATTTAAAGAAATGAAAAATATAAATGGCAATGACCCAAAGTTGATCAATCATTCACATGTGAATGATTGATCAACAGTTGCTCCAAGAATTCCAACTCCAATACCTAGTATCCCAAGACAAGACTGACTGACTAGGACAGACCGGTCATTGTCCTAATGACATGAGCCTTAACGAGCTGCACTCATGATAGGAGAGACAGGAGAGACTTCACATTCAGAGAACAAATACCAAGTGGGACAAAAGACTAAAACTAACATGGTGGAGTCCAACAAGTGCCACAAAAATAGTGTCACACGGAGAAACTTGGCTAAATGATCTCCCCTTACAAACAGTCTATCGCCAAACGTAAAGTGATAGACCAAGAAGGTGCCATGTCTCTTGGCCTGTTCGAGTGGCAATTAGATATTGCCATGGCAACTCACAATAGCACATGCCTTCTCAAATCAGGGCATGCCTCGCTCGTCAGAAACGAAAGGGTCCCACCCCCAGAAAGACTGCGACAGGAAACAGTCGCTACAGTCTCCCTGCCAGACAGCTACTACCTCAATCTGTGCAAAACCCAAAGAGAACAGAGGGCTCAGCTGAAACGCATGTAACACACAAAACAGGCAGAAATAGACCTACTGGTATTCAAAATGAGTCCTTCCAAAATGAACCCTCCAACTGCTTTTAATTACTAGACACCCCCATCTCAGCTTGGAAAAAAAGAAAAAATTAAAATGTTCCTAAAAGTTCACATCTCGTATTGGAGTGAATGAAAAACAGAAAGACAAGCGCATTCTGGTACAGTCTCAAGGAAAATGGCAGCGATTGACAGAGGTGGATATCCACCTCCGGCGACTGACAACGAATCACAAGGACGCACCATGCTGGTCATCTGGAGCTTCCAGCCATGATCTGATCTATCAGTCTATTAGGCCAGCTGACAGTGTGGTGCAGAACTCAATACTTCAAACATCAGAATGGCTAGCTAAGGCCCAGAATAAACCCACATCCGAATCCCGCGCCTCTTTTTTTTTTTTTTTTTTTTTTTTTTTTTTAAAAAAAAACGGGAATGGAAAGTTGGAAAAAGGCGGGGGATAAGGGCGT
>JAODKC010000044.1:12123199-12141220 GCA_026777985.1 Mormyrops attenuatus | reverse complement strand
CCCCCCCCCCCCCCCCCCCCCCCCCCCCCCCCCCCCCCCCCGCCCCCCCCCCCCCCCCCCCCCCCGCCCGTCCCTTTCCTCTCGTACGCACCAGCGTGACTTCCATCTTCCTGTTTCATCTGCACTAAAGCTTGGCAGAGGAAAAGTATGTATAGAAAATTAAGGAAAGACAACAACAACCTCCACCCCCTGAGCTACTGTAGTCAGTGACTTCCTTGTGGCGGAAGGGGCTCATTCACGCTAATCTGACCTCAGCGGCCTGACAAACAGGTAGCAGCTACAGGGCAAAAACAAAGAGCAGGGAATAGGGATCAGACCCACCCAAGACTAGGATGAGACTTTCATCCATACCATCGTTCCCATAAAGCAGCATTTTGCTGGGAAACCTTGGAGCACAGCAAGAGGACTTTCACAGAACCAGGCACAGTGCACAGCTGGCAGAGTGGTTACCTTGGAAACCGTTATAGCTCTCTTGAAGTCCCTGCCTCCAGATATTCTGAAGCCCCAAGGGGCAGGGCCGACGAGGGTGACCGTTAGCGCCATCGTGTGGCTGCCGGCTGCCGAACTCAGCCTTCAAGAAGCTCTTCCGCCTGCAAGAGAGGAAGTGGAGCCATGATGCCAGAATCCAACCACAGTAAAATGCCCAATTTCCTGGACACTTCCTGAATGGCACCGAATCTCACCAGTCTCTGAGCAGAAGTTCACTTTGGTGGTGCTGGGGGGTGGGGGTGGTCTGAAAACAATAACCTGGCATTGCTATGTGCCGTTAATCCTGTTCCATCTACTTAAAATAATCTATTTATATTGCACAGATTAATGTTAAAACTGAAACATTATAATCAAGCATAGAATCAGCCATGCAACACCCAGTATAAAAAACCAGTAGTACTGCATTACATTGGCAGAGCATAATTGTTTCTTTATGCGTTTATTACCTGTGATAAGTTTATACCCAGTCTTAAATCTTGACCACTCTCAAGAGCTTACATCACAAGCCAACTGTACGGCGCAGAAACTTTAAAACAGAGAAGTCAAATAACTTTAGCTGCAAATCCACATGTGTTTCAAATCATTCAGAGGAATTAAGATCTGGGAGGTGGAATCACAGATCACTAATCCTTAAAACATTCACCGTATGATTTACACCTTATGACACAAAACTTCTCCCAACTGGCTTGAATAGTTTTGCACTTAACCCATTTCGTACTTCTAGACGTCTAGTAGTGTGGCACATCTTCCTATGAGGATCAGCTTTCTGAAACCCGAGACCCACAAACGACAGGGCGGCTGCTTCCTACCCCACCAGCCAGTCAGCTTTCACTCCGACACAGAGGATGTTCCTGTTCCAACACAGATACAGAGGAGCAACCTGGTACTCAGCTTTCGGTCTTTGAGGGAGAGAGCTGTAAAGCTCTTAAACGCCATAAAGCAGGTCTGTGTCTATATTACTGCACACAGATATGTACTGGAAGTCCTGGGGGGCGTGGACTTTGCCTTTGAGCTAATTCACTTGTAAAATTGTAGGCTTGTTAAATATGTATAAATGCCACAGGTCAGACCAGCCGCAAGACCTCGCAGGCCTCAAAAATGCTGCAAGTCAATGGTTAGGGCTGAGCTTTTTGCAACAAAAGCCGGTAATTGAGCTACTACCTGAATGGACCATGCCATTTAAAAAGTATTCAAAATTCATAGTCACAGATGCTACCCTCAAAAGACAGCTGCTTGAATAATTCAAGGCCAGATTAAGTTAAAACATGCTTACATTTGTTTACGAGGTTCCCTTATGCAATTGTTGCATCATGAGCAGTCAGTTTACAACAGATGTCAGCATTCGCACTGCATTATGGTACACTGGGAGCAGTTTACATCCTCTATACGCTACACTTTGCATTGCATTATGGGTATTTTATAAAGAGCACTACAAAACGGCAAACAGACGGACTCTTAAGTTATTAAAGAAGCAAAATGTGTCAAATATCCAGTTCAGCAGTTATATATACATCTTGATCCCAAGCATAAAGTTATAGCTTGACCACGAAAGGTATTTGGGTTAATGAGATATAGTATACTAGACCAATTCAGCAGTCCATTTAAAAGAAACCAAAGAGTTTATAAGCAATGAGCTGTTTATTAGCTCTGCTAGGATTAATATTATGAATCTTGAGGAATGCAGTTCCCTCTCTTAGGTAAAACAGGCCACATTACTCTTATCAGATGAGAAGCTCACAAAACCTGATGAACTAAAGGACAAATTCCTTTATCTAGTTAAATGGAAAAAGAATTGGGACAGCCTTCCAACTGACGTGCCACCTACAGGTCCAGGACGCTACCCCGTGCTGTTCGGTCGAGCAAAGTATTAAAGCTGCATCAGCAAATTCCAACCTATAAAAAAAAAAGTGTAGAAAGTAATTTGTTAATCTGTAAGCCAAGCAAGTAATTAAAAATGTATCTGCTGATGCATGCATGGTAGTATATTGCTACAGTGACAGCGGGTGTTTGGTCAGGGTCATAAACAGCCCAGAAAATACAGCAGGAGAGGTGCTAAAGATTTTTAAAGCAAAGATGGTGAAATCGCCTTTTCTTACTTAAATCTGCTGTAGTCTTCTTCTGCCAACCCAGGATGGAGAAGAGGGTAGCAGGTTGACATCTAAATTATCCGGGGCGATGGTGACACAGGAGGTAGTGCAATCATTCGGCAACCAGAGACCCCATCGAAGTGTCCTTGAGCAAGACATTGAACCCCAAATTGCTCCCGGTGAGCAGGTTGGCGCCTTTCGTGGCAGCCACTGCCTCCGGTGTGTGAATGAAGCAAAAACTGTAAAGCGCTTTGAGTGCTCAAAAGAGTAGCAAAAAATGCGCTACATAAATGTAATCCGTTTACCATTTATCTGGGGTACAACTTAGCCAGGCAGTATTACCGTGGGCAAATGCTAATGTTCGTTATCGAGGTAGCAATTTAGAATCTTTAGTACTGGTTCAGCAACGAAGAGAGACTGAAAACAAGGCACCGGGGCATTTAGCTCGAGGTCAATTTCAGGCCTGAGGACAGCCGGCGAAGCAACACATTCTTGGGAAGGAAGCATGTAATTTCCCCAGTGCGAGCTGCAGTTAGCGCTGGTTACATCCATTTCGAGGAATGAGCTCACGGCTTTGCCTTTATCACAAGGAGGCACGACACAAAACTGACCGTCTACGTGCGGCCGTCACCACGACTCAAGCGCCACACAAGACAACCTCGATTCCCACTAAAATCACAACTCCCAGGAGCCCAACAACCGATCTCGTAAAAGCACAGGTCTGATAGCCAATCAGACTGTGGTGATCGACATGGCAGTGATGTCATCACTCCTGGCCCAGCAGCCCGGAAGTGTCCTCGGTGGCACATTCCTCGAGCGTTTGGGGAAAGGAGCAGAAACCCACCCAGTCATTAGCAGCCTTGAGCTGCTGGCACAGGACCAGCACTCTCCGTCATTAGCAGTGCTTAATTACTGGCCATGAGAGAGTGTTTAACGCTGTGCTTTCATACCCTGTAAAACAATACAAAATGCCCAAGTTTCCCAGTAATACTTTCCCCACTGACTGTTTCTCCTGCAAACATGAGTCATTCATCATATGTACATTTAAGATGAAAATTACATAGTCACATGGGTGAAAAAGGAGAGGTCGCTATGGAAACCATGTCTATGCTAGCAAACTCTAGTCAATAAACTCCACTCCATATAGCACTGATCATCTGCTAATCACACACCTCTAGGGTTGGGGGTTTAAATCTCACATCTGCTCTGTGTGTGGAGAGTTCATATGGTCTCCACATGTTGCCCTGGAACTTTTCTGGATATTCCAGATTCCTCCCACAGTCCCAAAGACATGCAGTTGGCTAATTGGCACCACTAAATCTGCTATAGTATCAGTGCATGAGTCCTGCGATGGACTGGCATCCTGTCCAGGGTGTGATCCAACCTCGTACCATATGCTGCCTGGGGTAGGCTCCAGGCACCCAGGCCACCGTGACCAAGATGGATCAGACACTAATAAACAGCCAACTTTAAAAATTACTTTCACAGTTACTGCCATTTGAGAACAATCTGCAATTTTAGCACTGTGTCACATCTCAGAGCAACACCAAAATACACACCCAATTAATCCAGGGTGTAGATTAAACATGAAAAGGGCTTAAGTTTTGCCATGAATACATGTACATTAATGGCAAATAATTGCACCAAGCACCATGTCAGATTTCATCTTAAAACACCCAAAGAAATCCAATATTTATAATTACAAATAGGAAAATGGTCCCACTTAAAATTGTTGCGTAATTCAGACTGGTGTGGGAACTAATTTTATTTTAAAAGGCAATAAAGAAAAAATTACCATAAAACAGTGTTAAATTTTTCTTGCAGAAAACTGGAATAGCAGTATCATCACTCAAATTTACTTTATTAGTACAGCGAGGATGTCTTGATGGGGCTCTTCAGAGTACCAATATTTGTTCTGTTTAAGTCAAACATTCCAGGAATTCGAAGTACATAAACAGCTCATATTCAACGTGCATTTCATGGAAACAATGTTTTGTCTGCGTTGCTTAGCAGTGATCACGCTGCATCACAACACTATCAGGTGAGATGCCTTAGGGGGAACAAACGCCATGTGTGCGTACCGCTACGCCTCCCGGCAACAGGCCTCGGCCCTGCGAGTCATTCATGCCAGGAGGGAGGGAAAAAGGTTTGGGGGTGAGCAATCGGCATGAAACTGATAGCATTTCTTTGAATCATACCTTATGAATAATCTGACAGAGGGGGCTGGGTTATCAGGAAAAACAACAAAACAAAAGCAAAAAAAAAATGATTTAAAAGGATAGGCACAAGCAACAAAGCCAATATGAGCCAAAGAACGCATCCAGAAATATGCAAGTAAGACTTTCTTATGCCATTGTGGAAAGTGGAATTTGATACACCAGCTGAAAAATACTAGCAAGCACATCAACTCCTAGCTAACATCCTCCCTGTGACATAGTGAAACTTTGGGTTGGTAAGACTTGATGACACCCACATTCCCACTTGTGCACTAGTGATGATGACCAAATCTGGTATCCTTTCATCTGTGCTCCACGCCCAGTGCCCATTCTCCATGCTGCAGAATGTAGGCGTTGGCTGGTCATTGGTCAATCTTGGCTTGTCAATGTTCACAACCGTGTTGTTTACAGCAGAAAGGTAATGGGGTAGAGCGGACCTGAGCTAGAGGTCACCAAGCTACACTCGGGAATCCCACTGGTCATCACTGGATGGACCAGAGCAGAGCACTCCCTTCAGGAGGACTTCGTTGTGGGTAGTTTTGGGTCAAAAAACTGGCAACATCAATGGTATTATTTGGTACGGAACCAAAGAACATCTCAGCAATGCCAGACCCACCTACCATTCAGCGCCATTAGCCCACTGCATGCCAGATGCCATCTATTCAATCAGAACTACTTAATATTTAAGGATGTTACTTCACCCGATACCATACAAGCTGATTTTACTACCAGCGTGACAGCCGTCTTCCCAAAACCGCAAAATAAAATCGGCTGGGTGTGGCAATAGGCTAGAACCACAGCAGAATGACAAAAAGCACAAGATGCCAATGGTAACAGACGGGCCATCACTGCCATGCCGACCAGCCTTTAGTCAGAGTTTCAAAGAGCAGCTACTGTACAGCCCTTTCCTGGAGGTGTAGGTCATCCCTCACACTGCAGTGAACGTTCCCTATGGGAAGGAACGTCAGCCTCTCCCCGCTGGCAAAAAGGCTCGGAAGAGCATTCCTACCACAGACCGCACTCTGGAGTTCAAGAAAAACAGTATTGCTAAGGAAATAAGAGACTCACAACAGATCAGAGCTGAGAAGAACCCAAACAAGTTCCAAGGAAGATGAAGAAGTAATGCAAGATGCTTTTAATGTTCACTGTCAAAGAAAAAAAAGAAAGAGTATCAATTTGTACCCTTGATAGTCACTGGGACTGTACCCTCAAGGGTAAAGGTGCCTTTTAAGGTACAGAAATTGACTATGAGAAACATTTTTGTACCAATTATGGTACATTAATTCTGTTTGTACCTTCGGGGATATTCCTCAGAGTCCATTTCTGTACCTTAAATGAGACTAAAAGGTATATTTACCTACGGTTAGGGTACAAGTGACAGACCCTTGAGGTTACAGCCCCAGTGACAAGCAAAGGTACAAATTGGTACTCTCTTACAGTGTACCAACTTCACATCGATGCCTATCAGCTGGGTTTACAATTTGACACTAATTGATGGCCTCCCCACACCGACCACAGGCCCAACTTCGTAGAACCATCCCCGCATCACGATTCATGTGTCATGACAAAATGGCACCTACGAATCGCCTCGCGGTTCCGTTCTCAGTTGACAGGAAGTTCCCCAGTCTGCTCCACATGTACATCAGAAGCAGACCTCAAACTAAATTCACCATCCACAAAGATCTGTCATGCGCCATCCGACCTCAGCCGCCGGG
Organism: Mormyrops attenuatus; assembly: GCA_026777985.1. Lineage (NCBI taxonomy): Eukaryota > Metazoa > Chordata > Actinopteri > Osteoglossiformes > Mormyridae > Mormyrops > Mormyrops attenuatus. Next base: position 12,134,713 of record JAODKC010000044.1, on the reverse strand, counting down.
GTGGATGCCACATCCGGCCGTGAAGCGAGGCGCTTCCTGCCATTGGGGCTCTGTCCTACTCGTCTGTTACTGCAAGTGTCTAGACCACAGACAATCCAACATCTGCTTCTATTAGCCCAGATCTCTTTTTTTTTCCCCTTTTGTTGTTGCAAAGCGCGACAAGGAACACATTCCCCAACCAGGACGACAGCATGATGAGCCAAGAAACCACAGAAATTTCACTTTCAGCCAAGTGCAGCATGACGATTCAACTTTCAGAATGACCACATAAGGTAAAGGGTAAGGAGACATGAACCTTCCTGATGTTGCACCTGTCAATCCTAGAGGTACAGAACCCACTCTGACTTTGCGTCTCTCGATAAGAACATTTCCTCTCGTGAGTAATAATAATAAAAATATACAAATAAAATTCTACTCATCTCATTTCTAAACATGAATGGTCACAAAGGGGCTCCCTCTCCAACAGTTTGTGGGTTATGCTCGTTTTTGCGCAGAAAGGAAGCCATCAAAAACACTTCTGCAAAAGTTCCGCTTGCCCACGACAAGCCAGACTCCTCCACCCCTTGCCGGCGAGACGGGAGCGACGCAGATCCCCCCGCTAGTTTGGCTTGCGTTCTGCCAGGGGGTGTCAGACAGGACACTATAAACAGACGAACATATTTTACGCCGTGAAATCATGCAGTTCGTCAGCAGGATTCTGCGCCCCTGTCACGTCACTGTGCTTTTGGAGCCGCCGAGCAGTCGCTGCTAAAGGGTATGAGTGGATTAACCCGTAAATAATAGGTCTAATGATAACCAAAATCTGCCTCGTCTTATTAAAAGGTAGTAATACATGTAGCTTTCCCCTGCCAACATATTGCGAGCCCATGCGCTGCCTTAAGTGTAAGTGGAAGCCAGCTACAGTTTACTCAGCATTTTATAGACAAATCACTAAAGACCGATTTTAAATCCACCATCGTCATTGCTTCAAGACGGTACTTACCTCACTTTCTCTCACTTTATTAACATTACATGTAACATCTTAAACAGACAACCCCCCCCACCACACACACACACACACACACACACAGAGCGCTGTTATCTTCCCCCGAAAATTTTAAGTTTTATAAAAACTATATTTTTAACATTTGGTAAATATTCCGCAGTATGATCGTCAGATGTTGCGTACACGAAATAAGTGAGATGAGAACATTTTAACCCCTTATTATTAATTAGTGCATAGCTAGGTGGATACGGTTTTGCGACTGTCTATGCACACGTGTAACGCGTATTATATCCAGATATCCGCATCTCCGCTCCTCATTTTAATTACATGGCAATGAATCACATTCTCTCAAAGTAAATGCAAAAATTATGACGGTACGCGTCCTAATTTGGGCCTATAATAAACGGAAGCAACGAGACCCTTTAAGAAATATGCGGATGAATTCGCCTGCAGCCCGATTCGTGACAATCAAAAAATGTTTTCATAAAAATGTAAGTGTTCTAGTAAGAGAAAACCATGCGTTTATTTACCCGTCAGAAACAGCTCAGGACGAATGCTGAAATCTTTCCACGAATGACGTGCGATTTCCTATCTGATGTCTGATCATTTTTTAGTACACTTCGCAAGTTTCACATCTACGTGTCACGGTACTTTAAGGACGAGCAGGCAGATCGCGTTGTATTCTCCCCTCATTTTGCCGCATAAAGTCACACTTTAGTAAACGTGACCCAAAAAGAAAAAAAAAATGCCGGGGTGTTTAAACGCCGACCTGAGGCAATTCTCCGGAAATTACAGAAAACCGCACACAGCAATTCATTCTGCATGTGAGCAACTCATTCTACTTGAGTCCAGGACAAAGTCCCATACAGCGTCAAAGGATCCTCGGGCATATTGATTGCTTTGTTATACTGCGTTCAAAACATTTCAAAACTCTGCGCTTTCCTGTTACGCACTTATATTTAATTAAGGTAACCCGGCAGATCAATGACTTTGGCTGTGAGGTGCACCGACTACAGCCCATATCGTCTACAAAATAATCCAAAACCTCAAAAATCATTAAAACTGACCCACTTATCATTGTGGTATTTTGTGGCATTGTTCATGTCAGATACCTTTAAGATTAGATAATGCGTGGCGACAGGCTGTGTAAGCAAATGTTAAAATCAACCTGCTGCCCGAAAACGGACTTAACCTAAATTTGTCATCAGTGGCTGGAGTACTTACTTCATACAACTATCGGCTTTGCGCCACCGGACACTTGTAGATTCAGGCGCCTGACAGCAACAAAAACTTAAGTACCTCTCTAAATTAGGAAGTACGCTCGATATTTTAGGTCGGGTCAGGTTAGTCGTGAATTAAAAAATATAAGCGGATTATTAAATATGAACGTAAAACTTACCGGATTCAGCACAAGATTCGGCGATGCTTTAGCTGCAGGTAATTTGCAACTCTAACGCAAAACAGCTGTTATATTGGTCACCTGTGAGCCTCCACTGCCTTGATCGCTACCGAAAGTCAAACGCTCCCCTAAGGACGGTCCCCCAGTTAAAGATGTGCGCTTAGAATGTAGAAGACGCGGGGATGCCGGCTGGCAGGAGGGGTATGCGATCTGCGCTGTGCGCTGCCGCAGTTATATACCGTACATGTGACCGAAGCTCGGCTACGCAAAAAGGACGCCCCAGCTCATTTTACTGCCGGCATAGACTATTCCCGGGCATCTTTCTAAAGGATGTTAATGACAAGCTTGAAAGGTTTTATGAATAGACCCCAATCTGCCCTCAAAACCTCCAAAATGACATCCTGCAACATGTGTTTTCATCAAAATAATCTCTCCGTTTCGCCAATAAGGGTTCACAAAACTTGTTCAAGTGCGCCATCTGCAGGTGGGAACACAGTGCTGCGAATTACCCTTCATGAACCACGAGTTTTTATGAACCGAACAAAATAGTTTAAGTGCAAGCTCTGCTGGTCCTCTTCGTAGGTGACGGGAATACGGCGCAAGATTTATAATGTGACAAATGTTGTCGTGATAAATCGCGTTTGAACTGTCAAATTAAAATCTACGCGTAATAGCTTGTTGTCAGAGTGTGGGCCGAAAGCAGGTGCACAAAGCAAAAATAATTTGATTTTTTTCAATAGCTGAAAACATTTATCATCATCCACATCTGTGAGTACTTTTGAAAATAAAATGCATTCTATAAGTAATAAAATACATTATCTGTATGTATGTAATTTAATAAAAATTACAATAGCAGTACAGCTGGAAGTATGGTGTGCCTGCAGTGTATCAACAAGACCCAATAATAATAATAATAATAATAATAACAATGTCCACTTGTCATTCTGGCATTTCTGGGAATGATCTTTTATTTCTGGACATCTATGACATTCCATTATGTTCCTCTTTTTCAAGATAATCGTAAAGAAACGGAATAGAAGGAAACATCAGTCTTTTCCATGACTAAACACTAGTACTACGGGAGAATAAGGGGTCATTTGATTTTCATGTGAATTATATCACCCCGTATTGCTGCAACATGTTATGAAAGCCAAGGTTCGATGCTTTTCATGTGTTCGCTTGATCCTTTGCTCGGTGGTTCTTTCGTTAATGGATTTCAGGCCGCTACATAAATCAGTAATTTTAGATTACATGCGTGCCAAACAAACCGGATTAGTTCATTTTTAATATACAGTGAAGAAAACGATGCGTGTGAGGACGTAGCGGACCAGCTTGAGTACAATCAATTGTGCTCCGTGAGGCAAACAATCCGGTCGCGTCTTTTTTTCCCTCCTGTTCTTACGGGGAAGTGCGTCGTAACCTTAAATGAACAGTATTATCCGTATGCACCAAACGTGATGCCAGAGCATTGAGAAATACGCTCCAAAATTTTGGATATATACACTAAAAAGCGCAGCACGTCAGCAAGCTAGAATATGCCAGAGATTCCACTAAATTGATACAATTGATATTTCTCCACTCTGTCAAAATCGAATACCCAGGGTCATTTCTGTCCTACTTGCTCATCTACATTCTTGACCAGACTCCTGCTCACTGTGTTTTCCCATTTTACGTCATTTAGAGAACGGACACTCCCACCACCAGCCTGGCGAGGTGGGGTTCCCTAGACGTTCAAAACCATCAACATTCACAGTCCAAGGCGTCACTTTGCCCAATTCAGTCAGCATCACCTTATCTTACAGAGCGGGGTTATTGGTTTAGCAAGCTTTAGCGTGTATAGCAAAGCGGGTTGTGAAAAGTAATAGATAAAGAGACGTGTTGAAACACGATCCTGTGTAATTTGTTCAACAGCCCCAAGGCTATATATCTAAAACGCAATTATACATAACACGTAAAATGTAACGAAATCCAATACAGTTGTAGTAGCCATTTTCTTCTCATTGTACTTTTTTCTTCACCTCAGCCTGGAGATTGTTAGAGATCTGAAATTGAAGAGGACAGGAAAAGCTTATACAAATAAGTGCAGGGACTCTTCGATCCTGTGGAGCAGACAGCTTTCCCAAATAGAAGGCACTGAGTACTAGGTTTGTGACAATGTAAGCACACCCCTGGTGTTTTGTGTTGTGGAGGCATTGGATGTCAGTGGGGTGAGGTGGGCTGGGTGGGGGGGAGGATGACGACAAACAAACAGGTTGAGGACGTGCTGCAGGAACGCGTGCTTTGGGATGAAAGTTGATGGACGGAATGTGAGTTTTATAGGCGAAAGCCATCAGTTCATCAGAAATCCAGAAGGATGCTTTTCCGACAGGTCGCCACAATACGTGTGGTTGGGGGTTAGCTATAGCACCTGTGCAGGCTGGGTCCCTAAACCTTGGCCTTTTATCCAAGTGAGCAAGAGCTTGAGGGAGAGCTCCTTATGCAAGGGGGCGAACAGGCCCTCGCACTCCTGGGCATCCAGGGCCAGGGCTGGTTTTAGGGCAGCCGGTGATGTGAGCATGCAGGGCAGCCGGCTGGGCGTGAGAGTGAGGTGTGGCATAGTCGCTGGTGCTCTTCTGAGTGCTACTCCAAGCTAATCCGCCATAAAAATCAAACAGCTCAGCTCAAGCTGGTGCAGCATGACAGCTTGGACGAAGGTGCTTAGACTGGAGCCACATAGTTGCCAGGAAACGTCCCAAATGCTTGAGTTCTCTCAGACGTACCTACAGAGGGAAGAACAGTTGAAGATTGCTGAGGAGGGCCACAGTTTCTCCATGCCCCAGTACCAAGACAGCACAAGAAAAAAAAAAAAAAAAATCGCAAAATGTCCAGCAGAGGGCAGCAAAGATAATCAAAGTGGGTGCCTGTGCTGGTCCGTTACCTACAAACCAGCCGTCGTCACACTTCTCCATCACACGCACAATGTCTCCTTCCCGCAGTTCCAGCTCGTCGCCGTTCTGCGGCTTATAGTTGTAAATGGCTTTATACCTGAGCACAGAGCGGAGGAGTGAAGGTGACACATGGCTCTTGGGCAGCAGGGCTGTAACCCAGCAAACTCTAGGGCCCAGACTACAAATGGGTCTGCGTTGGTAGTCATGAGGAATGAAGCATTTGCTATACTTATTTCCTGCTAGAAATAGCGAGAAACAGTCTTTGACTCACGGCTGTCGTTGGACCAGTATGGAGCTGTTACTGGTTGGGGCCTGTGAACCGGGAGAGGCCTTGGTGTGGTGGCTGGGCTGGGTGGAGTTTATGGAAATTCCATCCGTATAAAAAAAGGAGGGGAGGGCCCAAAAGAGTTTAGAGAAATACACATTTTAAATTATATGCTTGTATTTGTAGAGTGTATAATGACTTAGTGATTGTAATCAATGTATTTATATGATGAAATCTTTTGCTTATGTAAATTATAAAAATGCTGAGCCTGGTCTTGTATGCAGCTGGTGTCCTGTTCTATTGTCGGTTTTGACGCATTCATGAAAAAGGAGTATTTGTGAATGAAAATGACCAAAAAAACATACCTGAGTGCAACAGACAGATGTCTGTGGACCTGTAGGGGGCGACGTTTGCATCCGATTGGATGATGCCGTGGCTGGGCCAGTCTCCCTGCCGGAAAAGGCATGTCCCACAGAGTGTGCTGTACTCCAGTGGTTGGTCTGCAAGGGGTCTGATTCAGGCCAGTGGTTAAAGGCCTGTTTTGGGGGGGCGGATTGACTGGGAAACTGGGACTGCCGAGACTGGAAGGCGTTGGGCAGAGAGGAACCATGGGAGGACGGCGACTGGACGGCTTGGAGAGGAGACAGCCTCAGGTCTGGGCTCAAGGGGCCGGGATAAATGGGCGAGTGCAGGGGACGGCCAGGGCTCAGGGGCGTGGTGGGGCTGGCAGGGTAGTCGTCACTGGATTTGGTGCGGGGCATCTTGGTGACCTGGACATAGCTGATGGGGAAGATGCCGCTGCGTGACGTGCCAGTGATTCTGCCCTCCAGCCAGCTGTCATCCACACGCCGTGTCACGCAGATCTGCTCACCCTGGAGAGGACCCGCAGCATTTGGATATCTAGGCACATTTACTCACATATCCTCTGCCGTACCTGATGGCAACTGCCCCTTACTGCTATTGCTTACTATTTAACCAACAGCCAAATATAATTCCCAGGCTCGGAACAAAATTACTTCAACCAGGCCCCTTTGAAGCTGTCTCCTGGGGTTCCCTCATGCCCACACCTGGGACAACTTCTCAGTTGTACCCCCGAGATGGTGGGCCTGCACGCACGCACACACACACACACACACACACACACACACACACACACACACACACACACACACACACACACACACACACACACACATCACGTATTCATATCCTTATGGGGACTCTCCATTCATTTAACCCCTACCCAGCTGTAACCATAACCATAAGTAACCAAGCAAAATTTTTTCATTGCAGTCACAGATTTTTATTAAATTGAAAATGGGTATTCATCACTTGTGGGGACATTGTGTCCCCATAAAGTAAGGTATACCCGCTCCTAAAAAATGTCCCCACAAGGTAAAACTTTACAGATTCCTATCACATTGTAGGGAAATCCGGTCAAAACACGGACAAACGCACACACGGCGCCATGCAGACCTTGCGGAAGGACAGCTCTACAGGAAGATCAGCAGCGAAGTTGAAGAGAGCGACGGCCTCTCCATACTCCAGCACCTGGATGGTGGGGGATTTGATGGGCGTCGGCTTTTCCGTCGGGGGGATGATCTAGCAGAAATAGAGGAGCATGATAATGCTCAGAGACGGTCACCTAGTCAACTCCATCCCATAATACAGGGAAAAGAAATGACCTCCACATAGGTGGTTGGAAAGATCCCGGCTCTCCCATGATGCTCTCCTTCGAACCAGTTGGCATCAACCTGCCTGTGGATGTACACCACATCTCCCTTCTGTAGGGTCAGCTCTCTGCACACACAGGGTGAAGCAGAGCATCGCGCCAATGAATGAAGCTGGAAAGAATTGTCTGGAAAGTACAACTAATCAATCTTGTGGGATTAGTAGGCATTGTACTCACTTTGGCGACTGTGCAAGAAAATTGAACTTAGCTCTTGCCGCTTTCATCTGCACAGCACAAACAAAGGAGAGTTTATCAGTCACCCAGCAGGGGGGAAAAAATTGTTATAGATCTTTTTTTATGCTTAAAAATGTTCTAGAATTCACATCAAAAGGACAAATGATACATTGCTTAGAAGTACGCCTTTTCTTATGTGTCACAGCAGCTCTCGGAAGACTAATTCATCTTTTATTCAGGACAAATCGTCAACCAGCTGTTCCTCTCCACCTTCCTACCTTCCTCTCCTCCCTCTTGGGCGGGAACTCCATGGCTTCAGCTGAGGCAGCAGGGCTACCTGTAAGGTGAGAGAGAGAGAAAGAGAGAGAGAGAGTGAACTACACACCTCATATGGGAGTGAGTCACTGGGTAGCATCAGTGCCGCTCTGTGTCATCCCGGCGTTCCCGTTTGTCAGCGCCAACCCGAAATGTGCCATAAACATCCCAGATTCCTTCTGGTATAAGTCAAGCGCTGGAACACTCTGTGGGAAAGCTACAGCCTCGGCGGGAGCGTGCTGTCACTTTAAGAAAAACGTTCCACGTCTTTCTGAGGAATGTATCTCCCATCCTCCGGCACAGTATAAACTTGGAACAAAACAGACAAACCTCCTGACCAATTTTAGTGGACTAATGCGCGAGTAAGAGAATTAGATCAAATCAGACAACATTGCTCTGTAAATCACAGTCTTTAACTCTCAGTGTCTAAGCTCCTTACCCCCTTTAAAAAATCTCCCCTCAGCCTCTAAGGGCAAACTGACAATTCCTTCATGATTGGCTATTTATGAGTCAGAAGAGAGCAATCCGGGAAGCAAACAGTGACTTCCTGGTTTCCGAATACACATTTCTGTAATACTTATCCGTATTTTAATCCAGACTTAGTTATCTCCAGCATTAGATCTGGTTATTTTTAAGACACAGAGAGTTGACTGCGAGGGTGTGGTCTTTTTCACAGTTCAGGTCTCATGGTGCTTTGCAGAGGAGTCAGCACTGCATGGAGGAAGGGTCTCTCTCTCTCTCTCGTCTCTGGTCTGCAGCGTGAGACACACCTCTACCATGTGGGGGGCTACAGGGGGTCCTCAAAGCTCCACCGGGCCTGGGACCGATGGGGTAGGTGGTTCCCGCCGGGCAATCAGGCTTCAACCCAGGCTGCTTTGCTCCTGCTGGGGTGCTGGAAGAAAACAGAGGAGAGAAAAGGGGATATGAGTCTTCAGAAGGTGTCCCGTCCCCCTCGGGGCCTGCTGAAGGTGCCGAAACAGATGGTATCTGGTACGGTTGTCCCGCAGTGGTTAGGGGCCGGCCAAGCGGGGTTTTCTGCATGCGTGACACCACAGTGGAGGCATCAAGGGTGACAAAGTCAGTGTCCCAGAAAGAGAAGGAGGGGCAGAGAATGAAGAGCCATCCGCTGACATGGTTTAATGATTGTACTCACACAGCTTTAATCTTAGGATAATACATCACTGGAATTACTATGTCCGTCATTATTCACCAGACGTTTACTTTAAGGTCTCACGCAGCCGTGTGGATTTGTGATTAATGGTGATCGAGGGTGCGTCGCACGCTTCTGTCTGCGTTCACATTCAGGCAGTAATAGGGCCCTTGCCCAAGGCAGTGTTGCCACTGTCCAAATAAAGCAAACTGGCTCCTTCTTCCTACAGGGACTTTGTTGTCTGTAATCCTGAAAGTTTCCCAGAGGACACTTCCTGTTGCTATACTCAGAATCTGGGTTCAAAGGGCCTAGCAGCACAAAAATCAGAGGATCGGCTTTGCGAGATGGTCCGTCCAGGTTGGTGCCTGGGGTGTCATCGCTTGCAAGGGTTTGAGGGTGAGTCCAAAGCTGAAATAGATGCACACTGCCCATCCTGTCGATGGGGGTGGATGCACGTAGATGGATTAAGGGGATTCTGGGGAGGTTAAGGGAGGCCAGGTATGCGGGCTGCCAGCCAGAGGCTCAACCATTAACTTGCCCCAACCGCCTGGAAGTTGGCACTGCTTAGCATTTTAAAGGAAAAGATGAACAATGCATTTAATGAACACACAGGAGTGGAAAATGTGTAATTACAGCTCAAGGGAGAGATACCTTTACAAATAAGGCCTGCAGAACTGGTCAGGCCTCTGCTGCATTACCTTTTTAGGTAGCTGTGAAGAGGAATTTTAGGAAAAAACTCCAAATATTTGTAGCTCTGAAACTCACCACAATAGAGCATTATAAAAGTATTCAATTAACTGGGGCAAAAAAAAAAAATCAAGGTCACAGAAGTATAAAGTAATGCAGTGCCAAGAATGTATTTAGGAGGAAAATAGCTGTTTTGGTGGTCCAGTGAACTCCCACTCCATTGTAAATCTCCTAACATTCTGGATACTACCTAACATACCAAAGTGACATGGGCCACACGGAGACCTGGGAAGTGACTCTATCCATGGCTTTTACTGGGAACATCCGAATCATTTGGCATGGCGAGGATAGGCACAGCAAGAGTCTGGTGACCCAATTAGGAACTGCATGGGAAAATTTCAAGTGGAATTACTATCCCATTGTAACAGTGGAACAGTGAACCTCGCAATTGTGGAATGAGCTGTGTTTGGGAATAGGGCAGTCAAGAAATGGGAGACAAAATTGACAAACAGCCTTATTTTGTGTGAATAAGGTGCTCCTTAAAGCAATGAGAAAAGGTTGGAAATGACAGATGACCACAAATACAGAAAGTTACTGCTACTGATGGACAGGCTCAAGCAAAACAAAAAGAAGTGGCTCAGCTATTAGCTGTTAGCCGCTAGTGTGCAACACACAGATTTATGCACGTTTTCCTGCTCAGCTTAGCTGAAACAAATGCCCCTCAGTGCGAGACGGGGGCGTCCTGATCAGGGGAGGATTCCTTACTCAGACGTGGCTGTCACACTTCCAGACACAAGCCTAAACACAAACTCACGCGCACACACACACACACACACACACACACACACACACACACACACACACACACACACCGAACGTGACCCACGAGGATTTCACCTGGTGTCCTGTCCTGCTCTTGTTCCGTGAGCCGTTCCTGGGTTGGAGCCTCGGGGCGCCTGGGAAACACAGATGGCATTGAAGGCTGTCTCGGTTGCGTGGCTCGACCTATTGCTCTCACTGAGTTACGGGGAGAATAATACAGGCGCTCAGAAAGTGGAGGTGGTGGACACGCCCATCCCGGGCCAGTCTCACTCCCCTGGGTCTTACGCTCCTCTGGGTATCGTTACAGTTTGCTGTCCTGTCAACAGCCGGGGGAAGGTGTGTTTTTAAGAAGTGTCAAATGGCAGGTGGAAGTCTGAATTAGTGGACCGCTTCCCGCCGGACAGTGTTCTGGATGGGAACTGAATCTGTGAGCCCGCTCTGTGCAAATTCAGGAACAAAGTGACGCGTCATTCTTCCGCATGCAATGCAGCAGGCAGTGTTACTCGAGGCAGTCACATTCACCATTTCATCCCGATCCCAAGCAGAATCAAAAGAGAAGCAGATCAGACACACCCGCTACTGATTTCCCGTTGGCAGACAAAGGAGGGTGACTGGCGGCTGCCTTGTTTTAGCGAGCCACCCAGTGGGGGGGAGCGGGGGGGCCAGGTCACACAAGCAGGGGTGATGTTGGCATGCAGGGTCAGCTCCTCTCGCAAATGACCTGCCCAACAGACAAAGTCTGCACCGACCCTCCCAGAGGAGAGGCTAAGTGAGAGGCGAGGTGGGGGGGTGGAGCAGAGTTGGCCTGATTGTTGTACCTTTGATTTAGGTACTTAAGCTGAATCGTTCCAAATCACTATCTGATTGTTAACTGTCTGATTATGATGGCATTATCCATGTTAATCTAACAAAAATCAGCTAGGTGAATCAAACTGGTCAATCCGCAATCTATTAATGGAAGGGACTGGGAGCATGACTCGGTGGGGGGGGGGGGGGCGGGGGGGGCATCACTGCGGGCTGGTTACCGGACCCCCGGCGCGCCGCCCGGGTGGGGGAGA
>JAODKC010000044.1:12094786-12123099 GCA_026777985.1 Mormyrops attenuatus | reverse complement strand
CCCCCCCCCCCCCCCCCCCCCCCCCCCCCCCCCCCCCCCCCCCCCCCCCCCCCCCCCCCCCCCCCCCCCCCCGCGTCCGGGGTATTAAGTGGTATCCAGAATGAGGTCCCCGGTCCTGCAGGCTTCGACATTCCTAGGAAAGCGGCGGGCAAATTAATTCCAAGAGTGATGGTACCAAAGTCAGCACCTGAATCCGGACGGGGTAATGGATGGCTTGTAGATGTTTAGGATATCTGTGTTATTTAAATGTCAAATATTAATCACACTTTCTTCAGGTGGCCGAAAATTAATTGCACTGCTCATTAAATACTAGAATGACTGTGGTGAACATATTGTTTATTGATGTTTTTACAGTTGCATCCTGCAAGATTTCTTTTTTTTCCCCAGAAGATCTACAGTAAAATTAAGCTGCTGCAATATAAATGCTGTACTAGCCATAAAAAACTGCCACCGTTTGAGATATGTCGAATTTTTCCATACTAATACTGAGCACTCTTGTAATAAATTTTGATCTTCGTTTGTCGAGCAGCTCCTTTTATCTAAAGCGGCTCACACAGTTTAAAGAAATCCGCACCCTGTTTTGCGGAGGATACGCCGCTGAGTCTCTTTGCCAAAGTCGTTTGTGGTAAGCGGCTCGCACAAAGGTCCAACAGCTTAAACAGGCGATCAGGAGCCGTCAGCACATCAAAGTTCCGCAGATGTGTGACGGATTGCATTACGGAAACAAACAATCACTGATGACAAAAGTTCAGTTTTAAATGGTCAGACTGTCAGTGTTGGGGATGCTTTGCAGTACTGTTCACAGAATAGTGATTCTTCAGTCTCATGGGTCACTGTTAGAATTCATCTTCGAAGCGCCGCATCAGAAACCTGGGGATGAAACTGTAGCAGCAGACAGAGTCCTTCCTCTCAAGCTTTAAGCCTCCGTGTGAGTTGGGACCTCCTAGGAATCCTACCTGTCATCTCCATGTGGGATCAGAGAGCAAACAGGCCCCATGTTAGGTATCTTCAAAAGCAATGGCTTCCAGATCAATACACCCATGAAATGTGTAACAAAGATGGTAATGGGATATCGTCACTGGTTGGGAAATTTAGCCTCTGTGTTTTCCCTACAAGCAAGAAACTGTGTCAGGAACTCAAAAGAAATATCAGTTTACAAAAATCCCAACAGAGGAAAATCCAGTGGTAACCCCATACACAGGAACAAATAAGCATGAACTCGTATGCTGGAAAGACTTTTATTAGGTTTTACTGAGATATTTGCATATAGGACAAAAAAAAAAAAAGATTTGAACCAACACTGATTTTCTATACTTTAAATTACATTTTATAGTACCCGCTTTCTCGAAAAACTTCAGGATTCGCAAACTTGTTTCTTATTTGCTGAATATAACTCATCTCCCTCCATGATAAATTGTAAAAAAATATGCTAATAAGCTGGATTACAGGCAGTGCTCTTGGGTAGAGTGTTACAGTTCACTGAAGGACTGGGGAGTTGTTGATCTATGAAAAAAGTGCAGTGCAGTGATGGCTAACAGGACTCGGGCTAAGTGATCCCCACTCCCAGCTAATCCGACTTCTGATTTAATATTTGGGGCGATTTCCAAGAGCAGACCGTCCACATCACACATGCTTTTTATTCCGGGGGGCTTAAGCACAACGTTGCGGGAGAAAAACAGGACGTGGAAATCATGGAGATCAACTGGCTGAATGAGAACATTCCAGGCAGATTTACTGTGAGCCGGCATGTGAAAATTGCATTGTTTCAGGCTTGCAATATATAGGGTATATAAGTGAAGAAAGAGCAAAATGATTGGATTTAAATGTCACAGGACATAACTCCCCCGACCAGTTAATTAATTTTGAGGGGAAGGTAATTGTCCCCAGTCTCTCTCTCTCTGCTATGAGGTGACTGTTACCATCAGAGGCCACAAAGCCTGTGACCCAAGCAGCTGGGGGGGGAGCATGTTAGCTTGTTTAGCACCCTAATACCTGGAGGACAGGGGCAGAAGGGAGCAGAGGTAGGGGTGGGTCAGACCATCATTTTCGTTCTTTAACCAGAGACCCCCCCGCCCCCCCAGCAGGGAGGGCTGAGTACCTGACCCCGGGCTCTCCGCTGCTGTTTCTGAGACAGCCTCCGCTCCAGGCCCTGGATGTCCGAGTCCAGCTCGGCCTCAAAGCGGCTCAGCTCTGTGACCAGCGTCGCCTGGCCCAGGCGATCGGGGGGTGGGGGGGTTACAGAGGGGTTATGCAACACCCTCCAGAGACAAAGAGCACAGAAATGACGCTGCTCCCCTTTGTGTTAAAAGCACGCGCTCTAAAGACCCAAAACTTACAATCACGACATTTCACCCAAATGAAATATAATTCCCAGGACGTTAATGAAACGTACACAGCTAGTAACCTAAAATGCACCCTCCCCAGGTCCAGCACAGAAGCATTAGCTGGAACCAAGCACCCGATGCAGCTCAAAGTGGAGACGCAGCCCCCGGTCTGGCTGTTTGTCACTCACCTCGATGGAAGGGGAATGAGCCCTAGCAGGGGGCCGGTACAGGAACCGCTGACCCTGAGAAGGACACAGCCTAGGTGACCACAGTACCCAGAGGACAGCAGTAGCCATGTGCGCTTACAGAGAACCACAAAGGGGAATCTGCACATACAGTATGCAAAAGATGACACTGCTGCTGACTTGAAGATGGGGTACATTTAACTTTATATATTTATCGGCCGGTCACTGATTACCTAGAAAACAGGTAATAAAGTGGTGAGCAAACTGCTTTTACGGTGTGAGAGTTAAAGGCTTTGCATTTCCTGGCCTTTATTGGTTTTTTTTTTTGAGACTCCTTGGCAACACGAGACGACCCCCGTGCCAAAAGCCAGGCGTGCGGCGGGAGTTCACCCACCACAACCAAAATAATGCAGACCATGAAGTCATCTTAGTGAATGGTGGAGCCCGATATGGCACAAGCGTCTTCATGAAGATGGTAGTCGGGGGTGCGTCTCCCAGCAATGAGCCGCAGCGCGGCACGCGTTCTAAAGATCCCGTGAGTTAACGGGGTAGACAGGATGCCTCAGTTTGGGGGGCGAACAATATTTCTCTTCATCCTCCCCCCCTGACCATGCCACTTGACTCCATTCTGCAGCCCATGGACTCGCCCACCACCTCTCTGGCAGACAACAGACCCACACTCCCAGCTCAGAATAAAGCAATGGGCTGTACTGTGAGGAGTGCTGTAGACACCACTGCATCCCTGCACACATACTGGTTCCCCGGTTTCACGGGTCCTCCCTTGTAAGGAGGTCTTTTGTCTGTGACGACTACAAAGGAAGCCCATTCACTGACGCTTGGCATCTGTGCGCTAGCCCCGAGTTCTGTTTAAAATGCAGGTCCACTGTGTCTCACCTTGGTTTTCTAGATAAAACTACACCAGAGAAGTACAGCTAAGGATCATGGGTAAGCCTACATCCATGAAGCAACTGGGGTTAAAAGCTTTACTCAAATGCCTAATGGTGACATCACTCTGCCAGTCATGGGATTTGAACCAGCAACCTACTGGACTCGGGCACAGAGGTTTAATCTGCAGAGTTTCACTGGGTGTTTTATTTTTACCGTTCATACGTAGCCAGGGGAATACCCAAATATTCTGGGGCGCATCCAATTTTGCATGTAATTTTATGTCTTCAAGGGCCCCTGTAAAGTGCTGGGGCCCCTGAATCCACTAGGGTATCTGTGCCCCTATTGTGCCCCTGCATGTGACACAGAGAGGGGACTGCAACAGGCAAACACCTCAGCTAAAGCCTCAGACTCTTCACAGGGTAGGGAAGGGGCCCCAGGGGGTGGGGGGGGGGGGCATGCTGTCTGCTCAGAGACATGCCTTTGGTCACACAGGTCCGAACACGCCTTAGCGCCAGGTCGTCTCCACACTAAACCTGCCTGTAGACCACTCAGGCAGCAGCCGCCCCCAAAGCCACCCCAGTGCCTCACTGGCAAACAACAAAGGGGCACTCTCAAGCCAAGGAATAGGACCCCAAATGCGTCTATTCCAAAGCCAGCACTCCCCTCTGAACAGGCACTGTAGCAGAGATCTCTACACAGATGCCTGTAAGATGTGTACGGTGTGTAAAAATTCCATTGTTTTTTTTTGTTATGCAGATGAATCCTGCTATGCACACACACATTGCCACACTCTGTAATCATTTACAAATTACTTCCATACATGTTTTGTTTTTATCTTCAGACCTTAAATATGGGAACATTCTGCTCAGAGACAGACCCACACCATTCATTTACATCACTAACACACCATCTACAGCAGAAAAAAAAATGAGAAAAATACACCAGCAGAAAAAAGAAAAGCAAAAAACTAAACAAAACGGCACAAAGTCGCTAATCAGACCAGTTCGCTAAGCTGTGGGGTGGCCGCAGGAACAGACGAGCCCCGCTTTACCTTGATGGAGTCCGGTGTCGGGGCGCCCTGCTCTGGCTCGTAGTCATATATGCTCCGGGGCTCTGGCCTCTTCAGCTCATGCACTCCGTCCCCGTCTCCCAGTCGGCTCCTGGGACACACCCACACATACACAGACAGACACAGGCGGACAGCTACTCCACAGCGCTCTCACTGCTGCCACCTGCAGAGACACATCCCCAGCTCGCCTCTCCTCGCCATGTTACTTAACCCTCCCGCAGGGGTATTTGCTAAAATTCCTGCAGTAGGTGGTTCTTCGGGTTCTCGTTTATCAGGTGGTAGGAGCATGTTTGTTCGACAGTGTAGCCATAAAATTTATGTAACCGAGCAACATCTGCCCTCATGGGGTAAATTTTCGGGGGATGGGGGGGGTCGTAAGCCCCCAAGACCAGCCAATACACCATCAGAAAAAGAGAAAAATGAAATAAAATGGCACAAAGTCGCTAATCCGACCTGACCTCCTAATCATCCACTATATCTAACTGGTGACAGCTGACCTAAAGGTTACCCCAAAAACCTGCATACGCACCGGCCCTTTGTGGGTGAGATTGGCCCCTGATCTATGGGGCCGAAGCTGGACTCACCAGTCAGGCAGGGCTCCGTGCACAGTGAGGATGAAGGGGTCCCGTTCAGCTGGCTGTCCCCGTGGTGTGTCGACAGCAGTTGGGCGTGTGGGCGGGGCCCTGTCACCTGGGAAACAAGGATGAAGAACAACAGCCTGCACTCCCAGCATGCCTCTCTGCTGGAAGCCACGCGGTGCTCCCCCTTCAGAAACAGGGGGCGGGCCACTCATACCGCACTTACCGGCTGCCAACTGCGGCCCAGAGGTCACCAGGTCAGGCTCTGCAACGAAACAAGCCCCCGTGAACAACTCTAACAAAAATTCACAGAAATGCTCCAGTGAGACGGGGAGGAAGCGTGGTGAGCAGGTGAGTCAGCAGGACCGATGGGTCTGGAGTCTATCGAGAAATAGCACATGCCAGTCCATTGCAGGACGCACAATCGCACATTATCGGCTATTCAAAGACACCAATTCACCTGACCACGTTTGTTAAACAGGAGGAGAAAAGCTTCACAGACAGGGTGAACATGCAAACTCCACACACACAGAGCCTGGGACAGGATTCCAACCCACAACCCTGGGGAAGTAAGCTATAACGCCGCCCCCTATCTCCACCAAATACTCAGCAATGTAATATAGATGGCTGTTACGTACACCATTCCAACAGCATGACCTACTCTTTCTGTTAAACCACAACACCTTCTTTCAGAGCTTTACTGTCAAACACACTCGCCATCTCACAGGTGATGATCTCTCTTTTGAGAGCATAACTCAGTGCCTACATGTGTAAGAGCCAGATGACACACATGAGCTGGAAGGGAGAGGTCTGAGCACAGCAAACCAGTCTGGCCATGAGAGGATGACGGCACATCGAGACGGAAGCAAAAAGGGACCCATCCTCCGCCTCACTGCATTCACAGAGTATCTTTCATCTAGCCACGCCCATCTGTGGCCACCAGCTTCAACCTGTACCCTGTCACTTCACACAGAAGGAATGGAATCTCGGTTTGGGGTGGAGGGGCTGTGAATCGGTACAGGTCACAAGGCACGAGAGGGGGGCGGGGTCCTTGCCTGCCGGCTTCCTGTGGATCTGCCTGAACATGCTCCTGTACCAGTCCTTGGGTTTGTTCACACTCTGTTGACCGAAGGCAAAGTGAAGATGAGTCAACACAGCCTATAGCTAAACTGAGGAGTAAGGAGTCTTTTTACAGACAGAATGAATACAGATTACACAACAGTGGAATGATCAGCTGCCAAACAACATGAAATAAGGTTATAGGAATTCTCCTAATTTTAGGACAGAAATTGTCTGTTAGAATAGCAAACTTTCTGACCTTGTTATGAGGTCAAAAGACTTGTGTTGATTGTGCTCCATATCCTGTACCTCCTGTCCCCCAGGGACACCTAATCCAGTGTTTCTCAACCCAGTCCTTGGGGACCCCCAGCAGTCCATGTTTTTGCTCCCACCGAGCTCCCTGCTATACGGTCCATGTTTTTGCTCCCATCGAGCTCCCTGTCATACGGTCCACATTGGTCAGGTTGGGGAACATGCGCTGATGCAGCATGTTGCCACACCCACCACACAGCAAAACTCCTCGGGTTCCTGGCCAGCGATCCCCCAGGCAGATACACGGTCCAGTCCCACCCTCCGGAAATGCCCATCTATCTGCCGCAGCCAGGTGTTACGTGGGCGTCCCCTTGGCCTGGTCCAGCCGCATGGGTCCTCAACAATGAGGATCCTGCAAGACAGATCACCCTCAGGGAAACGCGCCACATGGCCGTAGTGCCTTAACTGATGCTCCCTCACAATGTAGATAATGTGCCTCATTCGGGACTCCACTAGCAGCCACTCGTTCGACACAAAGTCGAACCAGCGGTACCCAGGAATTCTCCGAAGAGACACAGTACTGAAGGAGTCTTGTCTCCGTCTCAGGTCACTAGATAGTGTCCATGTCTCACAGCCATACAGGGAGCACCAGGGCTCTAAAGGCTTGGACCTTGCAAAAATAATGCCACGCACCCCTCATGACTCAGCAACCTCATGACCCCCCATGCTCTTCCAATCCATCTGCTGACTTCTTAGGAAGTCACCAGAGACATGAATGTCGCTGCCGAGGTAGGTAAATCTCTCAACAAGGTCGACATTCTTCCCGCAAACAGACACACTACTGACGGCTGTGCCTAAGAAATCATTAAAGGCCTGGATCTTGGTCTTTAAC
Organism: Mormyrops attenuatus; assembly: GCA_026777985.1. NCBI lineage: Eukaryota > Metazoa > Chordata > Actinopteri > Osteoglossiformes > Mormyridae > Mormyrops > Mormyrops attenuatus. The sequence goes on along the minus strand of JAODKC010000044.1, from coordinate 12,115,852 downwards.
CAGGACACCCGCAATCCCGGACACTCAGACTCATCGCTCGGTCTCTTGAAAGCTCCGATCAGAGCGGCCATTGACTCCACTAAAATCACAGCATCATCGGCAAAGTCAAGATTAGTAAATCTTTCTTCACCAACAGACATCCCACAGCTGCTTGACCCCACGACCCTGCCCAACACCCAGTCCATACAAACATTGAACGGCGTAGGAGCAAGAACACACCCCTGGTGAACCCCAGAATCAACTGGGAAGAACGCGGAGGTTCTCCCTTCACTCTGCACAGCACTCACAGTACCGGTGTACAGGCCAGCCATGATGTCCAGCAACTTCGGGGGGATCCCACGAAGTCTCAGGATGTCCCACATGACAACTTGATCAACCGAGTCGAACACTTTACGAAAATCGACAAAGGCTGCAAAGAACTTCTGACGATATTCACGCTTGTGCTCGATGAGAACCCTCAGTGCAAGGATACGGTTGATGGTAGACTTCTTAGGCATAAAACCAGACTGTTCTGGTCGCTGACAGACAAGCAAGTGTTCACGGATCCTGTTAAGGATGATCATAGCAAGGACTATACCAGGCACTAAAAGCAGTGTTATCCCCCTGTAGTTGCCGCAATCCAGGCGATCACCCTTCTCTTTCCAGATAGGGACCACAAGTCCCGTTTCCCAGTCAGTTGAGATGATGCCTGACTCCCACCCAGTGAGATTGGGTGGTTCACAGCTGATCGGAGGGTCAGCTTCGAGAACCATGGACCTAGAGATGTCCAACATCCTAGCTGGATGGTCAGCTTTAAACAATTGCTCAAAGTAGCTGGCCTAGTGGGTCACAACCGCAGTGTCATCCTTAAGGACTGTCCCATCACCCGCCCTGACTGCAAGTCTCCGAGGAACAGATTCAGATGTGCGTAATGCTTCGATTCCTCTTTAAGCAGGACGTGGGTCACTAGACCACAGATGGTGTGTCACCTGCTCACAGATATGTCTAACAAACACATCCTTATCTGCCCTCAGAGCTCTCACAGCCGTCATCATCAGTTCCTGGTACAGACTGGAGTTGTCACCAAGTCGTGCGCTGCGACTCCTCTCGATAATATCCAGGGTGCCCTGCGAGATGAAACACCTCCTTCTGGGAACATGGAAGGTCTCCCACATCACATTAGAGTCAGAGTAAAATGTCTCCCTCAATAAGACATCACTCACTGCAGTCAGAGCATACACTGAGACAACAGACAAGATACCCAAGGAGTGCCTTAGCCTGAGTCTCATGATACGCTCATTGAAAGGAGCGTATCATGACATTAGACACCATCAGAAGGAGTCGATCCGCTATGGCAACAGCTACTCCCTGAGTATGGCAGCCGTCAGACCGACCAGACCAAAAGTAGGTATACCCACCTACAGAGATATGACCACTCCCCGATCTGCATACCTCAGAGAGTGCTGCCACCGAAATGCGGAGTTTACGAAGCTCCCCCAACAGCAGAGGAACATGGTCATCTTGCCAGAGAAACAAGATGTTCCACACGCCAACCCGGATGGGTCGCCTCAAACTGGGACCCAAGCGCCTCAGCACCACACCAGCCCCGATCCCCTACAGGCCTGACCCTGAGCTACTCCCGCGGAGAGCAGAAGAGTATCGTGCTTGTTTGTATCGAGCAGATGTCAGTTATTTTACGGTGGCTGGGGGGCCAATCCCACCACAAACCCCCCAAAAAAATTGTTTCCCTGCAAGTTGGAGGATCACTTGCCGGGCTGGATGCAGTTCAACGTCATACCCAGGACAGGGGAGCTAGGAGGGAGCTGGGAGGGAGTAAAAATGGGGATTGTCTGGGGGTCCCCGAGGACCGGGTTGGGATACACTGCCCTAACCCTGGTCTTGAATACAAACACTGCTGACCGATCTGGAGGCGATGGGCATTCCCGTCTCGTCCACAGGGCCAATGCCAGAGAACTTGATCAGCCTCTCCTCAGCTCGCGTGGACATTCTGGGTAACGTGGCAGCTGACCCACTCCAGGACCCATTAGCTGAGTAACCTGTGACGGGCAAGAGGAAAAGGAGTGTCCATATTACACAAGATGAAGAGCGGCTCCTCCGTTATACTAATGCCTGACCGACACTGCTTTTTGTGGACGTGTCAAATGCTGCTAGATTCTACAACAGACATGTAATGTCTGCTAGGGATGGACAATTGGCAGCCTGCAAGCCGCATCCCACCCCATCCACTCTTTTTCCAAGCCCGCTTGAAATAAAAGCAATTTGAAATGAATATTAGCACATCATGCTGCCTGACCACTAGGAGGAGCTGGAAACAGTCATCGGGAGAAATGCAGAACACGAGTGGTGAGCTGAATAGCAAGTATTCAGCATGAAAAACGTGTTATTGCTAACGCCAACTGCCATCCACACATTAATAACGAATATTCATGTCTGTCGTCAGCGGTTCTTTCTGTGTCTATCTCACGTTGTATTGTTATTTCTTGGTTAGACGTAGGCCTGGACAGGATTACTGTAGCCTGATGGCTTGTGTACTTTATGTAGCTCACTTTACGCTTACTCTTTCTCCCTTGTGCACATTTTACATGATTATACCGCAGTACACAGTATTTTGGCGGTATTTTCAAACAATATGTTGATTTCTTGTTAACATGATTTAAGATGTTCTGCAGCCTAGCTGCAGAAAGCTGTAGGGTCCTATATTGTACAGTCGACCTTTCTGCATTTTGGATGTTTCCTGTCGCAGTTTCGATATATCGTGGGGTTGGCATAAGAAATTAAAGTGGATTTTTTTTTGTTGTTTTGCGAAACGCGCAAACGACACACAAAATATTTCGCAACTAATAAATGCATAAAATATATGTACAGAGCTGGTTTGGAAGATGCCAAACGTTTTTACAGCAGCCTCTGTCATGATACCTCGCAGATATTGCGCAGTGATCTTTGTATCCTGTGTTTCTTGTAACTCATCTTTTTGCTTCGCTCCGCTCACCTGCTCTCGTGGCTCGGCAAAGGGGCCAAAACATTTTACCTGGTTTTTCCAGATCGCAGGGGGCCTGTGCCCCACAATGTGGAAGGGTGGACTGTATTAAATTACAAAATAAATGCTATTAAAAATGGTTGCAGTACATTTGTTCTGGGCCAATACCAGAGTGGCTAATCAGCATATTTATTGAAACCCCGTACTCAACAAATCTGACCCCGTCACAGGTGTAATTCATTTTATGGCCCTGCTGAAGACTAAAGTTGCCCATCCCTGCTCTATTGTGTACGTGAATCAAACACTGATAGACCCAACTATGGACGTGATGAAAAATACTAGACTCTCTGCTAACTTAGATAAACTATAAAGAATATTAGACTCTACACCAGCCACACTGTAGGTGAACAGGTACAAGTTAGCATCACCTAAAATAGTGTTTCCCAAACCAGTCTTCAGAGACCCCCCCAGACAGTCTGGAAGGGAGCAAAAACGTCCCCAAGGACTGGGTTGGGAAACACTGAGCTACAACAGTAAAGTATTCCCTTATTTAATTTCTTACAAATATCAAAGTAACCAAAGTTCATGTACATTGATTATAATACATAACAATATAAAATACAAAACACTAATTTTTGCTTCCGTAGCCCTAAGTTGAAAACGAAGACACACGTGTTACTACAACTGCAGTGCTGAAATATTGCATATTTGGTGTCATTACCACATGCAGCCACTGGTAGGCATTAGTTTACAATAGTCCATTTACTAAGCTTATCAATTAACATCCCCTTGCTCAATCTAGTGCTGGTCAATCCATCAGGCAGCCCAGGTGACAAGTCCCCCCACCACCCCAAAGTGCAAGGGGCAAGTAATGAGAGGAGGATACATTATACAGGCATGTACACACTCATGTAAACTGGGGTATTTCTGAATTAACCTCCTGCCAGGTCTGGTTAATAAGATTGCTGCCATCTGACATTTGAAATTCATGGTGCATTGCTGATGCTCTGTTGGTTATGATCCACTTTTACTTTTTATACTCGTTTCCCAACTGGCTGGCTGGCAACATAAACGCTGGTGTCTGAAACATCTTCTAAGTTCACATCTAAGACCCTGTAATTTTACTTTTTGTGGATGACCAAGTGCCAGTGGGAAAGAAAAAATTTCATGTTCATTGTTTTCCTAAAAAATGCTTTCTACTGCTGCATGTTCGTCTTGCAGAAAAGATATTAACCAGACCATTAATCAGCACTGAAGAAAATGAGTTTTGAACCATATTAAGACAGGAAAGTCACAACTGGATACCAAAACTGCGCACAGGAGATTTGGCTGTTTTTGAACAACAACAGTTGCACAAATACTTAAAGCATCGTCAGTAACAGTTCCTACAGTGAAGGTGTTTTGAACATGAAGATTACATTCAAGTCCTTACCAGCTGGCTGAGAAGGGCCATAGTAGGTGCCAAAGTTGGGTACAGGAAGGCCACCTCCATTGACTTCTGAGACCTGAAGGTAGATGAGGTCTCAGATGACAGAAAAATAAAAACTATGACAGCAGCAAGGAACTGAATATGAAAACCAGCTAGAATGTTTACCACAGTCACAAACCACAACTGGTTTGATGCCAGGAACTGTCATGGGGGGTGTATTTTCTCCTAAATCAAAGATGTACTTTGCTTTTCACTGGGGCGGTACCCTTGTAATTGCACCTTTTAAGGTACAGAAATGGACTCTGAGGAACATCCCAAAGCAGTATTAATATACCATCAATGACACAGAAATGTTCCTTTTCTGTGCCTTAAAAGGTGCAGTTACCTACAGTACAGCTAAGGGTACAATTAACAGACCCTTGAGGGTACAGACCCAGTGACAAACAAAGGTACATTTTTACCCTTTTTCTGAGAGTGTAGCTAGAAACACAAGTGCTCAATGACCCCGCAGTAGCCAGGCTTACCATCTTCTCCCCTGGGGGGGACGCCTTGTGGCCAGGGTCGCCGGTGTGATATGGGCTCTGGGGAGGGGTGAGCAGTCCGGGCGAGATAACCACAACCTGCTGGGCCAGATCCAAAGGGCTCTGGCACACACTGCCAACGGCACCATCCGAGAAGGCGATCCGCGAGCCGTTCACATGCTCCAGGATTTCCACATGTCGCTGCGGGTAGAGATGGTAGCTTGGGTGACCTTCCCCCTGCTTGTACGCGACACACACGCACCAACCCTCCACCCATCCAGCACTTTCCGGAACCGTCTTTCCCAAAGGCTGGTTGGTCAGGGGAACATCCACTACTTACCTTGGAGTGTTAATTAGCCCCTGTTCCCCGGGTGCCGCTGAGAGGCCGCTAATTTATTTACGGCTGAACCTAGAGGAAGTGCCATTCCACCTACTCCATCAGCTCCCTTGCGTGGGTCAGAGAATGGAGCCCATTCAGCGGGCCGAAACAGGAGAGGCTCATTATGTTTCCATTAACCAGATATCCAGCAAAGCCCTCCGTTCGGAGATGCAAAGGCGTTGCTAGGGCGGTATGGGGGAAGAGGAGGAGGGGTCAGGGATGTAACCGGGCTCACATCACAGCCTTCTTTCCATGGAAACCACCCCCGTCCCGTCCGACACACCCACCGCCATCACCCCCCAGCCTGTGTTACTTAATGGATGGGAGGGCTGTGCAAAGTAGAGCCGTTAGCACACCGGGGTCATGGGAAGCGCCACGGTTTCTCACAGCTCATGAAATCGTATCTAGATAAATCAGGGCGCAGCCCTTTGTCGCGCTAGAGACTGGAGCGTTTAAATGGAAATTCTAGCCCGTCCCCAAACAGTTTCCTACTCCACTCTGTTTTGTTCCTTTCGGCGTCATTGCCTTGTCATTTAACGCAGCTAAACGATGTCCATCCAGGTACGATTCGGACCAAATCCGCACTTGCGGCCCTCTGAGACACCCACGACACAGCTCTCCAAGCACAGAAGCAGCTTTGAAGTGGATCTATAGCTGAGACACAACTGTCAGAACTGTAGACCCACTTTGGCCCCTTGACGTTTACTGGGATCGGCCTACACCCCAAACACAGCCTTGCCGTTAGTGGTGATGGCGCCCTGTTTACACAGCTGTCAGGAAGCCAGAGGTTATGGATCTTGTTTTGTCTGAATCTCACCTGGCAGCTTTAGTAAATATTGTTCTTTTTTTAAATCGTGAAGGTGTCAACAGAATAGAAAAAAAGTGTATTTCAGAGTGACGCCACTGTCCAGTACCTGAGGCTGCATTTCATCTGTGTTTGTCCCTGGTTCTTCACTAGCCGTTATCTCTTAGTGTGCAGATCACCGATCTCTGGAGGTGAAGACAAAAAGGGAAAAAAACACAGTCACATTGCTCATACCGTATTAAAACATGATGATCAACACGATTACAACAGGGACAGAACAACCATCCCAAAAAAAAAAATAAAAATCTTCATTTCTCCTCACAGATGTTTGGTTTTCAGTTTTTTTCCATTTTCCCTAAGCATCATCGTTGCGCGTCTACAGCAGAAAACTCGCGGAGAACGTGCGCTGAAGGTTCCTGCTCCGCACCCCTTTATAATTGCACACAAACAATAAAACCCATTGTTTTCACGTCTAATCAAATCAGGTACAGAGCACTACCATCCCGCTCCTCAGCCCTGCCGCTCGTCCGAAGATAAGCACTAAATGAAAGTCACCTGCAGAGCTTCTCACAGGTCATACGATGCCACCTGAGCCATTGCACGCACCAACTTTTCCTCCTCTGGGCAAAACGTGTCTCAGACCCTGAGTGCAGTTGAGTTTTGGCAGCATGTCAGGTCAGAAATTAGATAGCAGGTTGTGGAGCCGAGCAGATGTGCCATCTCTCAGAGTCGGCTTCTTCAAAGCCAATGAGCGCATAGCAGTCCGAATATCTCCATATTTAGAGCAGTAAAGGGTCCTTCATTTAATCCACCTTCCTGGTGCCACACTGCTGTGTGTTACTACAGGGAGAGGAGCAAAATCGAGGCTCTTTTTGTTTGTTTTATAGCAACATTCATCTCGGCACTCCAGAATGGAGAGTTAGGTTTATATTCCTGAACTGGCCGAACACAGCCATCTGAACAATGGGGGCCAGTCAGTGGACTAACAAATTTCTTCCATTACGACCAGGACTGTGGGATTGGGGGAGAGGTAGAGAAACGGTCTGAACTCTAAATCAGATCCCCGCAGTACTTGTGGGAGGAAAATCAGATACCGCCTGTTGGCACACAGATGGATGAGCCACGGAGAAGGTCACACCCAGAGACACATGGAGGTGACCATATGACAGGAAGGAGGGATACAGGTTGTACCAGGGATGGTTACCATAGAAACCAAAGTCTCCTCACCCTTCAAACTTTTTGCATAAGACCTTAAAAGTAATTAGCAACAACGACCTTTCCTTTTTGGGTTTATTACAGATAACCCGTTCTGGGGTAGGTTAATACCTATAATTAACATTACCAAATTCCAGGGGAACTTGGTATTCGTCCTCCCCTAATTGTTCCAAGAAGTTACATCATTGTGAGTCACTCACATCAAATGAGTGCATTAAATAAGGAAAGGAATATGTCGAGTGTCTGATGCCAGTGTGATACCCACCCGGTAAGGCACAGCATAGCTTGATGATCATTAAGTTCTCCCCAAACGAGCTTGATGGGCCGAATGGCCTCCTCTCATTTGTAGATTTCTAATGTTCTTATGTTCTCAAGATGTGGACAACAGACATCTCCAGTCAGCAGAACAAAGTCACCAGAGCCAAAGGTATATTTTGAACAACTTCATTCACTTTTCATCACGGTCAGTGCTGGACTGGGATTAAAAATCAGCCCTGGAAATGCCCAGTATCCCATTCCAGCCCTCACTATAGTCGAAAGAGCTCCAGTTGTGATTTGACATGATGCCACCAAAGACGTTGGCACACAAGGGCCGAGGATTCTGGGCAGTGATACTGGGCAGTAGCTAGATCTGAGAACAGTGGCCTGTATTCCATATCCATCTCCACAACCGACCTTTTCTACACTGACTGTTTCATTCAATATGGCAGCACATCGAACAATTAGCATCCTTCTTCACCATTACACTGCTGCCATTCATGTGTGTGCGCATGTCTAATAAAAGTACGCTTTCTTCTGTAACTGTTTCCCCTTTTCATTGAGTATTTAATTGTGCTGAGGTTTTGGGAAACAAAGCTTTGTGCTCAGACCGACACTCTTTAACGTCAGTCCTCAGCACGGTGCATTTTAATTTTCCAGGAAGCTTCCTCATTCACTTGGCCCGCGGTCATTGTGTCCTTCTCTGTCATCCATTCTGCTTCTCCTGAATTTCTCTGGGACTGGCATGAAGGATTTTAAATAAAAACAAAATCCCAACAGCGGAAAAAAAAGCACCTTGGGCTTCATGAACCCTAAAAAAGCAGAGGGTGGCTATCGGTCAGTCTGTCACTTCTCTCCTAAGCAAGAGCTGGGATAAATGATAACTCTGACTTAAGCACCACCCTGACATCCGGCCGACTGGCTAAGTGTCACAGTGGAGGAAGCCAAAAATTAAAGTCAGACCTAATAAGGTAAAATCAGACTTAATGTTGGGTGAAAATCTTTCCCCGGAACACCACTGCCCTGTCGAACGTGTTTACTTTGCATCTCATTCGCTGGAGGTGCCCCTAAATCATCAAGACAAATCCCCCACACTCCCATAAGACGGGATTCCCTCCAAGGGCTCACAGAATGTTTGTTTGCCGCACGGGATTAATGGAGGGGCGGCTTCATTCTTGCGAGTTACGCCAAGCAGCCCAAGCCACATATTTACAGATATATTTTCCCTAATAAGGCTCTGCGATCTCCGGCCTACAGAGCTGTCCTGCTCAATTACTGCCGGCCCTGACAAGATGCCCCAAGGAGCAGCCTTGCTTGCCACTGGTTGAGTAAACTTGGCCGTGACTTTAGAGGTGACTCCAGTAATCTGGAGGCTGTCACAGCCCAGATGAAAGGCACGGCCTGCTCCGCGGCGTCTGTAAATATGTGGGGTGCTAAATGCTGGAAGGACAACGAGACTGTTGTTTTAGCTCTCTCGCACAAACCATTTCTCACCAGGGTTTCTGGGAGACAAGTAAAGTATCTTTCTATAAGACAAAGAGGGTGAAGGTAAATCTGCCTGAAGCTACGGCTGCTCCTTTAGGGTCTGGAACTCGGCTACATGATGGTTTCTCTCAGGAATCCTCCGTTTGCCATCGGAAAGATGGGTGGGTGTGCATTCTCACGCACAACTCAATGGGCTTCAGGAGAGTTACGCGTGGATTACACACAAAGCCTATTAAACCATCGGCACATGGACGATCCTGGCAGGGACGAGTTTATCAGAGATTTGCTTGTTACAGTGTCCTGGTGCGGTGAGCGCTTGTGAACACCGTGCCAAGTGCACATTGCACAATACATCTGTCATGAGAATGTTCGCTTGACTGCACCCGGAAGCCTGGAAGTATTATTCTTTACATCTCCCAGTGGTTGCTTCCTGTCCCACTGGAGAAGATGAAGCCTTCCTAAGTGAAGACAGTATATCTTTTAAAGTAGCTGCAAATTAGAAAGTCCTTGAACACAACAAATAAAACCTGGTTTACCGTGTACTTTTTCCAGCACTGGGTGGGTGCATGACCTTCTCACCAGCTCAGATGAATCAGCTTCAGGAGATACCCCTAACCTCTGTCAACCTTCTTCTCTCCCTCTGGCTAGCAGTGAGAAAACTGCAGGAGTCACCACATTGAGCCTGACCATTTCACACGTTGGGACTGAGGGGGGTCTGGCCCCAGACTGCGAGGTGGGTGTCTTCTGCAAACAGAGCTCTGGTATTTATTTGCCAGTTGCTGGAGGACAGCTCCCGTTGTCAGGGCCTTCAAAACACCCACCGGTGGAGTTTTAACAGCCCACATAGCTATCCCTCGAACTTCAGCCCTTAAAGTAAACTCTTGTTTTGAGTTTAAATTTCTGTGTGCTGAGATTCAGACTCTGTCCCTAAAACACTGGAAGAACAGGAAGCAGATGCATTAGATTTGCCTAGCAAACATGTAAATCTGTTCCTGCTTCTCTCTCTTTGGCAGTCTTCCTCCACATCACAATTTCAAAGCTAAGTCCATACTTACTACGTGTTTATCACGTCTCTTCACAGCAGTTGTTTTTCTGTTCGATCATTAGGCTGCATATTGGCACCAGGGTGTTAAGGTGCAGGACTCAACTAGTGAAGCCAAGTGCTGTACCAAGCAAGGATGTGCATTCTCAGAGAAAATTCTCCAGATAACAGCACCCTTTGCAAGATGACCCTCAAGATACCTGCTCGTTCTGAAAAAGGGAAGGTCTCCTTGAGCGAAAAGCCGGGTGCTACCAAAAGTGGACATGAACCATACAAGGATGTGGAGGTGTCCTGCTTATTAAATGTTTTTTCCAAAGGAATACACACATGAATCATACACGAATTTGGCTCATCTCCTTGTATGGGAGTGTTCCTCTCCCAGCAGACCTCATTCGGTACATTAATGAAGATGTTCAGCAACCAGCTCCTTCACATGTTAATTATTTAATCGTCTATTTCTCTGTCAACGGTACCAGTGGCAAAAAGGCTTAAAATTTATCCTTCACTATACTCCCATTAGCACCAAACTTATTGCAATCCCCAGTTTTCTTGGTTTCACCCACATCTTTCCCATACAAGTTTCATTCCTCTACCATCAGAGGTGGATAATTCCGGTCCAGAAAGTAAAAACCCAGACCAAGGTTTTTTCCCAATCAACCTGTTGGGTACTCCATGACTGTGACTCTTTATACAAATCTGACTGGTTGAAACAAAATCTTGGGCTGGATTTTTACTTTTTGGTCCCGAACTTTCCACCTCTGTCTACCAACGACTTTCGTGTTGTCTGGTAATATCTGTCATTATTTATCGACATATTAACAGGATTCATCCACCAACAGTTTCACTACAGATGTGGAGTACAGAGGTGCATTTTGCTATTGGAACCAATCAGTCGATGATCACACCTTCAACCAGCTGCTGTTTTAAATTAGTATCGGTATAGATAAAATGTATCCCATTCTCATATATGGAAAGGAGAAGCAGAGTCGATGGTGAGATGGTTTATCTGTGAAAATGAATTGCTCTATCAGAATCAGGTGCATCTGCTGACATTCCATTCCATCTCTTTCAGGTAGGTAGGTAGATAAGAGAAACGACAATTACAGGCAGGGTCGACTGAAGGGGACATTTTGAAGGTGTATAAAGTTCTCCTATGGGAGGGGACGTTCTCCAGAAAACCAAAGGGGGCAACTAAGCCTTTCATCAGCGCCAGCAGAAGCAATTAATCTGAGGATGCCATCCATTCCTATCTGTATCTCACGGGACGACCCTCACCCGCCTGCAGCTACCCGGAGACCTTGCTCCCTCCAAAATGTCAGCATCCAGTTCCCAGCAGAAGTCATTTCTCAATCTGCAAAAAGGAACTGAAATTCAAAATCCTAAGTACATCTTTAGATAAATCCTGAGGAATATAAAGCCCAAATTCAGTTCTTTTGGTCTGACCCACCATCCTGGTCATATACTGAGACTTTCCTAAAAGCTGCATAGTATTTCTTAGAAAAAACGCGCTTTTACAGAACAAGGCGACGTCAGAAACAAGCAGCCGTCAGAGAGCCTTGCTGAAACCCAAACCGCCAGCTCCCTGCCAGAACTGGCCCTCTGTGTCCGACCGGCCCTCACCGGAGAGCCACAGCCAAGTGGAACCTCCAGTATTCAGCCGACAAGCTTCACTCACCAAACCATGTGAGGAAATCCCGGGAGAACAGTCCTCACACGCTGTCCAGGCCAGAAGTGCTGTGCGGAGCCTCGTGCCCTCTGGCCAGTCCCTCTTCCCACTCCCACTCCCCCTTTCTCTCTCTCTCTCTCTCTCTCTCCCTCTGAGTTCACTCTCTGGTAACAACTTCCCGGTTGACAGGCGTCACCATGGCAACATCGCCGGCCCCCTTCAAAAAGCGTCCTCCTCCTGGCTGCCAGCTCCGCGCTCAGTGAGGAAAACACTTTGTAGTGATAAGGTGATATTTCACAGTACGAGGTTATGGAAGACGGAACAAACAGTCTGCAGACTACACCTCCACCCCTTCCTCCTCCATAACCCTGGCCTGAAAAAAAAAAACGAGAGGATGCATTGAAAACAGCTCTTTAGACTTCAGTAAGCTCTTAAGGAACTGCCAACTCTCTGGGACGGGATACATTTAAGACGCTCCCCCCTACCTGCTGCCACCAAGGTCCTTCAGCAGTGCTTTCAAAACCTCTTCAACCTTCAGGTTCCCTACATCCATTTACTTAATTTTCACCAGTTCAAAGTGCTGTAGATGACCAATGGAAGGACCTTGTGCTCACCCTGCACCACATGTTCATTAGCGCTCTGCTAGCATTCCCTTGACAGTGATATAATTGCGCTACTTTCCATTAATTTCTGACCTCATTCTGTAAAAATTGTTATAATTCTTAACACTCCATGAGCATTTTGGCTTAGATATGTTATACTGTTACAACTGTATATTACAAGGTTATACTAATTGTCAAAATTGGCAGATGATCAAAAATCAGTGCACAGACACAGGAATGCTAACACATAAGTCACAGGTACAGGATAACGCAGTCAAACTTATCCCTCTTAAGGAGAACCGTGGTAAAGCAGCCTGCTCAGATTCCACTAATACTTTTAACTGCACAGGGAAAAACCCACAATACATCCATAACCAAACTGAAATAACTTTAAAACTCGCTATTCTCGTTCGCCCAAAACTTCAGCCGGCTGGCAGAAGTTATTGCTGATCGCCGTAATACTTTCCGTGCAGAAGATTCCTGATGAGGCTTTGGGTTGTTTAATTGTGAGGACGCGGACGGGATGGGACATACCCTCGTCCACCCACCTAATTCTGAATCTGCTTCCCCATTGTTCAGCAATCTGCCACACTGCATTCCTGACTCGCCAACAGCCCTGCAGCCCAGCTTCAACTGCGAAGCCACGGCGTCAGCTCATTCTCAATAATTCTGTGGTTGCGCAGGCTGGCTGGAACAGCTCAAATCAACATGACGTGCTCAAGTCAGGAGCTCCTGGCGGAGGATGTTTCTGACCCAATGAGATGAGGAGCTGCACCACGCTGCTGTGTGTGCTGAGCGTGGCGGCATTCCCTGCTGTGCACACATTGAGCGACGTGTCACTCGCCAGCTCACTGGCTTGGCAGATCTGATCGCAGATCTGGCCCCACTCAGCTGGCCATCCGCACAAAACATAGACTCAAACACGGACTGAAACAAGGACTAAACAATGACCTTCACCCACCACCCCCTCCTCGACAGTCTACCCCTGGGTTTCCCAATTCCGGACCTGGAGGCCCAGTCCGCAGCACATTTTGCACATTGTGCTTCTGTTCAAGCACACCTTACTCAGCTCATCAGCTAATTGCCAGGTTTGATAGGTGTGTTTGAGCAGGGAAATCTGCAAACTGTGTTGCAGACTGGCCCTCCAGGAACGGAATTGGGGAACTTTAATATACCGTGATTATCACCCATACCCTGTTGCCATCACAGCCTTGGACCGACTTAACCGAAGATGGAAAATGCTCCCCTAAAACATCTGCTCTTCCAAAAACCTTTAAAGAAGCATTTTTTAAATGTAAACAAACCCCCCCCCATAGAACTTGACAAATAAAACACATTTAATCATTTGTTTGACATTCTTCCACAAGCCCACAGTATGTAACATTGTATCCTGGATGCCTTTATGACCAAAACACCAATTCCTCAAGGTAAAGTGCAGACCCTTCAACAGTCCGTCATTTGGGCTTTAAAAATCTCTTGAAAGACTGGAACACCAAATATACTATGCTCCAAATTCCGACCATCAGCAATATTCACAAGAAGATGCACTCAAATCTCCACTTGGCACGACCGAGTTTGCTTGATCGTATAACACAAAGCTGTTTGATAGCTAAAGAGGACACCAATCCCTTAATCCTACTTGCGCTGGAAACATGTCAAACTCCTTTTTTTTGTTTACGTGAATGAACATGAGCAGTTGTTTCATCATGTTATTTTGAAACAGTCACAAGCTCCATACCCCCTTGACCTGTGAAATGTACTTCTATGAATACCTGACCCAGACGTTCAATGACAGAATCTAATGGTACTTTGTAAAAATCCAGAACCCCTTCCTGCACCTCTCATGCAAGTTTTACTGATCCTTGACAAGCAGCAGAGAGGACATGGTGGGGGCAGATCTCCATTAAGGGATCACAGTGACCTCCAAGAGCACACTAGACCCTAAACTGAGACATATTGGCCAATTCCCAGTAAATACAGAAAAGGTCTGAAAGAATTTAAATGAAGTCAGAATTGGTGCAGAGAGGTATGCAACAGAAAGTCCAAGCATGGAGCAGGGGAAGCGATTTTAAAAAATCCCCCAGTTCTTACACAGCTTTTAGGGCTCACCTCTACAGCCTGGTAGGCTACAGACCTTCCAGTTCACAAATCCAGCAGCAGACAACCACCAGTTTCAGCAAAACAACAAAAGAGTGATGCCCATCTCAGCTCAGACAGGGAATCACGGATATTAACATACTCTAGACATGGTTCCACGCTTAAATTGGTGAAAGACGGAACATGCAAGCCTCGTGCAGACAGCCCCTCAGTGCGGCCGTGTGAGGGAGCCAGAGAGGTGCAGATGACTGAGGGTTAGGTACTTACAACGCCCTGGGCGTGGAGTAGCTGCAATGCGCGGAGAGGTGCAGGAGTAGCTCCAAGTGCCGCTCCCGCGTTTTAGATCGGAGACCGGGCGATGATTCGCGCTCAGGGTTTTGGGTGTATGTGTGCATGTGTGTGTATGTGTGTGCACGCGCATGCGGGACCGCGCCGCCCGGCGGCACCCTCCCATTCCTCCGCTACAGCGCGCGGGGGCTCTGTAATAGTTTCCACCCGCAGCTGGAAATGATACAAATTCCCGTGCAGGCACAGTATAATGGCAACGCCCTTTTGTGTTTCACAAGCAGGAAAGGACGGGCCCACTCACCCCTCTCTGTATCGTACATAGAACTGGCCTGTCCCATCGCTGGGCCCAGCCTCTGGGCTGACGGTGTAACTATCTGAATCATATGGTAAAATAACGATGCCGTCATTTCATAACATAACACGCCAAAAAGATTCATCAGTGCGAAACTTGCTCTGGCTTCAGGCAGAAGAATTAATTTATCCCTTCAACTACATATATAAAGGTAGCTGAACTACAATTGACTACAGTTAAGGAAGCACTGAAACACGCCGTGAATCGGCGCTCCGGCTCAGACGGGCACGGACACACGCACAGCTGGAACAGATTGAGCTCTGCAGGACTCAGTGTTTCCAAACCGGGCTCCAACAGCAGCCAGGCGCCGTGGGGGAGACGTTGTTCGCTCACTGTGGAGTACGCATGTCTCTCGTGGCTGATTGTGTGATTGCCTGCCCCCACCACCCAGCTACCACCCCTAAAAAAACATGCGTCGGAGCAAAGATTTTCCATTATTGCAAAAACCATTCACGGTCTTCCTACCTTCATTGAGAATTTGTTTATTTAAATCAGTTTATGCTATGAACTGTAAAAAATGTAAATATCAACCCTTATAGTATTTCAGCATGTGAGGCAACTTTACCGTGATGTACAATTTATAGTGAAGCTTTGTTCATTAAATTTGCTAAATGAACGCATATAGATTCAGTTTTAAAGTATAGACATCTGGGGAATAATGTGGGGTGACAGGCATTCACACTGACAGGCACTGACGAAGCAGGCAGGCCTGGTTACTTTCTAAATGAAAACCATATCATTGCGCGGCAACTATCATATCACTCTTGGCAGTTTCGCGAAGCTACTTTGGGTGACATGTTTTTGAGGTGTTTCTTTAATTTTTTAATTTCTTTCCTAATGGCATGGGCATTAGGAAAGAATGGTACCAGGATGGTAAAGCCAAGATTCATCAGGCTTGAATTGGCAAAGAGTGGTTCTGGGAGAATGAGGAATCATTTTCACACGTGAATTGGCCACCATAGAGTCTTGTCCCTAACCCCATTGAAAGTCTTTATGGGGCAGTTCAACTCACCTATCATCAATACAAGATCTCAACAAGAAATGAAAGCAATTCTGGATGAAATGTTGCACAAATACGTGGAAACAAAGGCATGACAAATGTGCACCATAATCAAAGCTAAAGGCGGTTCAATAATATATTGAAGTGTGTGACTTGTTTTTTGGCCAGGCAGAGCATCAAACAATGCAACAAAGAAGGGATACATTCTTAATTTATTCAAAAATACTTCAGTTGTATTTGCACAGACTTTCAATAGTAATTTCGATTCTAAATGCGTGCCAGGGTTACCCATGAGACGTCAGAAGACTATGAAGCGAGTTTATGCCAAACGTAACTGAATTTAATTTAAATTCCATGAAATTCAATTGAAACATGCAGCGCCTTTCCCATCATAGCTGCCCCAAGCATTTACATAAAATTTAGTTAAAACACAACCATAGGTTCACATAATAACACCACAAAGCATAAAAATTCAGAGTGGAATGTTAAATTAGGAAAGTTAAATTAATGTTGTGGTTTATTTTTAACACTAATTTATATATACAGACGCACGCATGCACACATATAATGTATACAATATATATGATTTATATGTGCATTTTTATCATTCACGTTTGTATAACTGCGTCACTAGATACACCACCAGAGGAGCAGTAATTGCGGCTTCTTCAAGCATCAAGTTATTTTGAAATGAACTTTATACTGCGATGGTGCTGCCGCCTAGTGTTGGTTTGTGGATTTACAGTTCATCGTTTTCCAGATTAACGGAGTATCAGCTTTCATATTTGACAATCGCATTTCTTGTGCTCCCAGGCTGAAAAATTAAACAATTTCAAACAATTAACCTTCCCGAAAGCTTCCAGCCAATGACATTCCTTCTTAGACAAATACGTCACTGCCGCCACCCAACACCCTGCTTAGTTTAAGGCGATTGTATTTCTCATCATTTCTTGTAGATTGTGTCTGAATCGTTCACTAGCTTTGACGTAATCTTTGTAATTTCCCTGTAGGCAAGACCATCGCATCTAAATCACTCTTAAAATGGGTGTAGAGTTACGATAATAAGACAAAAATGAACCATTTATTTTACCCTCAGACAACAAAAACACGTGTATTAAACATATTTGATTTTTAAATTAATTTGACTCCTTTATATACTTGCCAATTTAATAATTTAAGTCCTCTTTATTTATCTCAAGGGCAAGGTTGCCTCTGGTCTTTTTGATGCAACTTAACTAAATCAGGACTCAATGCCATGCAAGACGCTTTTTTGGTTTTTATCGAGTAGTGGAATTAAGACCAAAGCATCATTTCTCACTTATAATCATATAACCAATTAAGGCCCTGCAGCTTAGACAGAGAGAAAAGTTGCGCTTTCTAGTAATCGCCGTTCATGATATTTAGGACTGGAGTTCATTGGAAACAGAAGCACTTTTTGACGCTCGCATCTTCAGTCGCACACAGCCGGTGAAATAAATTGTCTTTAGGAAAAATATTCGTGCCACATCATGGCAGACAGCATTATCAGCAGTTATATCTCAATATGAATTTGTCGTTACAGAGGTGCCCTCTGGTACTTGTGCAGATGCGGAGATCTACAGGACTGATTTTCGAAAAGCACAGACCTTCGTACACATGCGAAACGAACCTCATGTTAAATTTTTCTGCGTATATATCTGTGTAAATTGTGATCGAATTGTTTATTTTATGTTTTGAAAGACCATTCGGCGGATGGTTAGGCTAATAAACATCACAAATACGAGGTGCGCTTTTCAGAATACCGTGGCGGTTCCCCGGGATCGCTTCTCTTCACACTGGCACCAGCTAAGTCAGGGAATAACGCGCAGATGTACCGGCGTTCTGTCGAGTTGAGCTACTTAGTCAAGTTAGGCTACCGTAGTGCTTATAGCTTTAGCCCTAACGCCAAAACCCCAAAACCTCAATCCTAACCCCCCCCCCAAAAAACCCTAAAACCCTAACCCTAATCCCAAAACGGTGGGACTACACATGCGCACAATTAAAGACTCGATAGCATGTCTCGATAGGTAGCTCAACTCGTCAGAACACCGGCCCAGTTTCGGCCGTTCTGATACGATTTTTATAGACAGCTCTTTAACATTACACGGGGGCGTTATTAAATACCGACGGTCCTTCACTAGGGCGGTATCTCCGCACCTCCAGGACTCGGGGTTCACATTGTGGAGTTCCCCCGTCCTTCCCGGTTCCTCAGGGTACTGAGTTTTCCTCCTGCAGTCCAAAGACTGTGCCTCGGAATTCCCCGTAGTGTATGACTATGTGTGAGTTTGCGCTACATGCATCATCAGCACCGAAACTCTTAACAGGAAATGAGTATGTCCCCATATGGATTACACAATGCTCCTCATTCTGAAGCATTTTGATTGCTAGACGTCGTATTCACTAACTTATTTAGGTATACATTTCAACCTGTGACCTGTAGCATTTCCAGAGATCCATAGGAATGGTTATTGACTCTGACAGGAGATGAATCAAGTTTGATAAGTTTCAGATTCTTACAATCCTAAGGACAATATGCTGTTTTGTTTGTACGCTTTATTGCACACAATGAAAGTTACCCTTTGAAAAAATATTACGCACATTTGCAGAGCTCCTATTGATCCAAGAGAAATAATGAACTTTTTTCATATATTCACAAATACATTTCATTACAATTATATAAATTATACATATGTACAAGATAAATGCCTTCCATTTGCTTTTTCACAGTCAATTTCAGTTTTCATAATTCCAGGATTGAAAAGAAAATAACATTTTTAGTTGCATTAATTACAAAATAATGGCTATCCATTGCAATTTTTAATTTATTAACTGAAGTTCAAACTTAACAAAATTATATGTATATTTCATCTGTAGCCTCTGACTCACGTCATGTGTTCCGGGCTGTGTGTGATCTTGAACTGCATAAACAGCCGTAGAACATTTCTGGATGGATGTACATTATTTAAATCTTCTGTCATTAAAACAGCTCTAAAATTGTATTGTCCTCACTGAATAAAACACAGAGATTCAGGAGAGGCCTGGTTTGTATGAAACTAGCTGCTACAGGTTAGAGTTGATGCAGTGATAAGTGTCCTGGACAATAGGCAGCTCATTCCCCAAGTCATGGGTTAGCAGGGGCCTGGAGATAAAGCTAAAATATCAGGCATTGGAGGTAGAAGAGTTTGACAATATGTAATTGGTTCAGTGCTGCAATCAAACTAGACTGCTATTCAATCTGTTATTAAACACAGATGGTAAAGTGAGAGTATATCTGATCTTGCCTTCTCAGTCAGCATGTTGGTTTAGTTAGTAGTCACGAGCTACATCCATAAAACCATAGTGCTTACTTGTCTCCATTCTTTGTTAGGCAAATCTGTAAATGATAAACCGTAATGGGAGATTACATTCAATGGTTCAGCTGGCCTTCTCCCAACACACTGATTAGGAACATCCCTTCTGTCTTCCAAGTCCTCCTCGTGGAACGAGGTGCTAGCTGGGAGCCAGGCTGACATCTAGCAGGTCTGAGAATGGCTCCCGGCACAGCGGACACTCCCCAAAGATGACACAAACCCTGTCCACACACCCAAGACAGAGGCACTGGTGTCCGCAGCGAAGAATGACTGTGGACTTCTGGCAGAGACAGACAACGCAGCTTTCGGAAGCTCCTGGGAGACGAAAAAGAAAAATCTCAAGTCGGACATCAGGCGCACGTTGCATTATTGCGAAAGTAAAGCAGGGGCAGTTCATTCTACTTGGCAAACATGTCGCAGCATGAAGATCTCAGCTAAATCTGCCAAGGTTTGTCAGTCATCCATCCTGCTTCTATGTACATAACCGAAGGGATGCTTGCAAAAAAGCAGACATACACTAAAGATAGTGCTCTCACTTATGGGGCCCAGAATAATGGCGTAAACACTCTTTGTCTGTTACATTTACGTATATTTACCAGTAACATGGAGTAACAGTTTGCAATTTTGAAAAAAAAAAGCATTTCTCAGGGAATTTTCTCCCATGAAATAATGTTTTGTGGCTGTGATCGGAAGTGCTCCTTAGCAGAATAGTCACATCTTCATTGGGCCCCTGGCCAAGGCCCTTAAGCTCCCGAAATACTGCAGGGGTGCCAAATAAATGGCCTGACCCTGCATCCAGACCCCAAGTTTTGCGTGTGTGTGTATGACGGGACACGCGAAAACAGAAGCATCACTTATCATTTTTAGAGAGGGATTAAACAGGAGGGGGGTTGAAGAAAGTCAGAGGTCCTGTAGCTTGTCGGGAGGTTATACTGGCAGAGAAATAGTTCAGGTACTTATACACACAATTCCACTATGTCTCCCAACACAGCTTCTTCTGAAACGTAATGGAATTTTACATATAGTATTATGTACAGATCTATTTTGTCTATGAACAAAAATATGCAAACGTTAAATTACATCTATTTGCTTTCAGGTGAAAGATTTACTTTGAACTTTGACTTCAGATTATGTTTATTTAAAAAAAAAATCGTTCTATACTTGTCTCTCTATTCAGTCAGTAGCGGTTTTTTCCCCCATCTGTCCCGTGAACATTTCAGAATCTGTTTCTCACTTTTCAGTTGTACTAGAAACTAGAATATTTTGACAGAAATGAGCTAGGAAACCAAATAAATACTAATAATAACAATATCTATGTAGGGTAGGTGTGACCAATAGGAGGAATAGGTGTTTGATACCAAAATTTTCTAAAATAATTGTCATATTTTGGCTGTTTATTATTTGTACACAGTAGGCTACGTAAGGCCCGCAATGTCAGTAGACATTATCTATATGCACATACTCTCTGATCTCCCAAAAGATCTAATAGTGTTTATGTCACGCCTAGCCCCGATCGCCCTCATGTGGACCACACCTCCTCGTTTACCCCGTGTGGAATCCTCCTGGTTGCCAGCTGTTGTGC
>JAODKC010000044.1:12076261-12091947 GCA_026777985.1 Mormyrops attenuatus | reverse complement strand
GGGTTACCCTGTCGGGGGTGGGGGGGTTTTTTTGGGGGGTGTCCCGTTTTTTCCATTCCCCCGGGCCCCTTCTTGTCTGGGCCCCCCAACCCCCCCCCCCCCCCCCCCCCCCACCTACCTTTTTTAGCCAGCCCTGTTCTCCATAATAGCATAAACATTTAAATCAACAGGTAAAAAACTGGGGTTTTAACATTACCATCAGTCCTCAAAAGTGAATCATGCAGATCGAAAGACTGCTAACGTTTTACCAATTCCCTGGAAGCTCAGCCCAGTCGCACTAACGCCCAGTCGACTCCTCAATGGATTGTATATAATATACCATTTACCTCCCGCGCATTAAACACAACCGCCTGTTAATAAATGTGAATGTTTCAGTACCGATCCGCACATCCTTGCTTTTAACTCTAACATATATGGAAACACGGGGAAAACGAAAAGCACATTTTCTCTCAAAACTGTTATAGCATTAAAATACTGATATATCAAATGTCAGCGGTATCACAGACGAAATTACAAATGTCATCAAACACCGGCTATAAATTCATTGCCGTGGTTTTAGGCTACTTTTTCTTTCTCTTTATGACATGAATTAAAAGAGCAAACATTAACCAAATCGCTAACAGTTTTATGGTTATTGAAAGGCTAGGCTATTTTATGGTTAGTGTACGCATTGCAGATCGAATGATTAAAATACATTTAATCTAGTTTTAATCTGATCTTGTTTTATTTTAACTTATGGGATCACTGCGCACTACAAAGTAATTGAAAGCGATATATAGAATTTAAAAAAAGCGATGCTGCGTTAGGCAATATATTGCTGCGTTATCGCTATATATTGCTGTGAAATGTCGTAATAGGAATGCATGGATCTACTGTAGGAACGGACCGTAACACGGTGGAAACCCCCCACACGTGATAGTCACAAGGCCACATTTGATCATTGTCCATTAACTATGCAACCCAGGGCTTTACTGGAAATTTCCACCTTT
Organism: Mormyrops attenuatus; assembly: GCA_026777985.1. NCBI lineage: Eukaryota > Metazoa > Chordata > Actinopteri > Osteoglossiformes > Mormyridae > Mormyrops > Mormyrops attenuatus. The sequence goes on along the minus strand of JAODKC010000044.1, from coordinate 12,090,958 downwards.
TACAGTATCCTGCATGATCTATAGCGTGGTCTGCGGTAGATGCAAGCACGTCCATGCGAGCGACGTTCACCCTGCGTCGTTACTTGGCTTGTCTTTTTGATTGTTTTTATCTATTAGGTTAAATGTGTTTCTGTTGTTTATACGGAAATGTAAAGATTTCAAATTCCATGTTTAACGTTAAATAATACACGTATTTATTTTTTAAATATCCCTGCTAGTGAAAAACTACGCAGTTCAGTGCACAAGTTACTTGCGTGGAACAAATTTACACCCGTATGATTAGATAGACTAATGAATTTCGTGAGATTTCTAATGGGGAAAATGAAAGCTCCGTGTTTCCAGCGACGAGTGAAAAGGAGCGCATGCGAGTGTGTTTCAAGGGCATACGAAACTGCATTGAATATCTGTTATCCGCTGGGTGTCACGGCAGTATCGTTAAGTTATCTAGAGTCTTATAAAATGAAATACAACAGTCAGTGAACAAATAACTGAATAAAGACAGTTTTGGTAAGTCAAATTTTTGAAACAAAAAAGTCCACCCACAGTTTTCATTGAATAGTCACGACTGTCATAAACTGATCAACTGTATTGTATCGTATTGTCTTTTAACACACAAGATAATCCAGCTATCCGGCTTCCACATCTGTTTGTCTGTTGCTTTGGTTAGAGCTACAAAAACACGCGAAGATTTGCATATAAATCGCGTCTTTCTCAAAATACATATTATTATAATTAAGCTGATTTCATAATCTTTAAAACCATAGTCGACTGTATGTCTTCTGCCTGGCAGTGAACTCAGTATCAGTTAATATCCGCGACAGGGTTAACATGTTCTTCAGGCGGGCTTTAATTACCAATAGGGCGGAGACCTAACGAAAGGGGAAGCCTGTTTGTGGTAATAATTTAGTCTATGATTGATTCATTTTAGATTCTACATGACAAAACGTGTACGTGCCATTTGCCATTGTTAAATTAAGAGAGGCAGGTCTCTAGGTTACAAGCAAACCTAAAGATAATTACAGGCAGGACAGATAATGTCTAAGGTGTAGAGCTGATTGCCAGTTTCATTTTGCTCTCAGAGTACAATTTAGAGGCTCATCACCTTCACTGAGGTCCAGGTTTTTACCCAAATTCAGCAGAATGAAGGCAGCCTGTAGATCCGTTAGTAGGTGTAATAGTGAATGTAAAATCAAAATTCTGATCACACAGAAGTATACCTTAATCATAGAAGATAGATAGACTTTTGCCATCTACATCTGATTCATGACGTTACTGTGCTCAAAGAGTGTGTCGCTTGAGTGTTGCAGGAAGCCGTTGTTTGTAAAATACAGTGAAATGTTTGTTAACTACAGTTACATATAAACAGAGTCAATGTGAGTGGAGACTAAAAGATTTGCTTACAGGTCAGATCGAGAAATGACGCAGTCAAGCACGGCACACTCCAGTTTAATCCTGACACTTACTGGGACATGTTCGGAATGGTGTAAAATCACCCTGTGTGAATACACTGAAAGGTGACACGCGTTTGAGTCTAATGAGAACATAGTACCGTAACGCCATTCTACTCAGGGTTGTATGATTTGAGAGGCCTACAAGAGGAACTGCAGGCATTCCTGACCCCAGAAACAGGCACTTCTTCTCCGCATGTCCCCCTTGCCATGTGCCTGCATCTTTGGCTTTCACAACAGCAGGCCATCAAAAAGCAACTTATTCCCACCCTACCTTTTTAAAAAGCGATTAATTTGCTGACGTCCAGTTAGAGGCCTGTGCTCTAGCAAGTGGCCAATGGGAGAGGAGCTGTGTGCTTAGACCCCAGCCAATCCCGCTCTGCATTATAATGTGGCCTGTCTTTATCAAGAATGTGTCACCCGTCTTTAAGGTACTTCTTATTTATTGGGTGACCAGAAAATTTCTGTGTAAAACAGAGTTCACCTCGAGGAGGAATGTGAGCATAGATTTTTCCGTCGATCTCGATATTTGTTTTGGAATAACTGCGCGATGTTGCAAAATAGGTAAAGGGCCACGGAGTGGCTTTGACAGGGGGGCGAACACCTTTTCCAAGGAAGGGAGCGGCAGAACGTCATCCAGCGGCAGGGGGGCTAGGAACCGACCAGCAGTACCACTGAGGGCAGCCTGAAGCTCATCTGAAGAGCATCAGGGAAACACAGCCCTCCCCCACCCACCTCCTCCACCTTGTCTGACAGTGCAGGTCCTTTCATGCTGGGTGGAGATTGAGTGACTGTGTGAGGGAACCAACCTGGAGGAGGAGGCTTTTCCTATGGATCCCAACCTTCCGGGATCCTTTCTCTTCAACAACGGCCTGAACCAGTACCCCTCGGACATGAAGACGCCAGTGTGCCAGTATTCGGTGCAGAACTCCTTCTACAAGCTGGGCCCGGGCCTCAACAGCCAACTGGCCTCCGGCACACCACACGGCATCAGCGACATCCTCAGTCGCTCCGTCATCGGCTCCCCCAATTCCACCCTGCTCTCTGGCTACTCCACCGTGGGCAGTTTCGGGACCGTCCCTGCCCCCGGTGTCTACTACAATCGGGACTACGGTGCCTCGTTGGGCAGCTTCACCAAGCCCAGTCCGGAGTGCACGGTGAAAGGGCGGAGCGGCGGAGGCGGCGGGGGATGGGGCGACCCCGGGTACGAGTGGAGAGGAGGAAGGCAGCAGTGCAGCACCAGTGAGTTTGCCTACAACACCACGCCACTAGGGGGGGCACATCCTTTACCAGCACTACCGAGCCTTAAAAGGGACAAATCCCTTCAGTCACCTCAGGTTTTACACAAACATCTTTAATGAGGAACCGATATCAACAGCCAGACTAATGTGCTGCGCTGACTCCAGCACCCACAAGCTGTCGCAGCTGATTTGCGGTCCTGTTTGATAGAATGCTTTTCAGGAATTCCCTATTGCAAATTTCTAGTAAAATCCAGTTTCTTTCCTGCTTCGGATTGTGAAAAGTCTGCTTTTGGGTTCTTGTTATAAAACTGAAAGTTTTTTCGAAAGTTTTTAAATAGACGGAGTAATACATCAACATTAGGAATCACAAAAGCATGTCACATCCAGTTATGTCATCTGAGGCAAAAAAGTGTGTCTGTGTCTTATTTGATTTAATACTCACTTATTTTGCAGTAACATCTAGACAGCTGGTAAGGATTATGTGCCTTCCTAGCCCTGTAAATAAGTGCTGTTGTGAAACTGAAATATTTTTGCGCTCTGTTCGTCTATTGAACCATTAGTCTTCGTTTATGGACTTGGGTTGTTAAAACGCATATAAATATATAGTTTATAAGTATGTAAAGTGATCAGTTCTGGCATATCTCTTATCTGACCATGTCAGACCATACTGCACATATACTAATCTTTATTTTTATTGTATTGATGTAAATGCATTTGTGTTCAGCTACTAATTTAGGCCAGTAAATCACAGAATATAAGTTTCTCTTAAAGGAAACAGCATTTAATTCAAAGCATATTAAGTTTATACTGCCTTTGATGCTGAGGATTGGTTCTTAAGGAGTCAGAGGATGGAGACGTGAGTTTAAAACCAATGAAAAGTGTGAGAAATAGATGTGTAATCAACTTCCATCCTGCTGGAAATCTGAAGATGGTTGTATGGGGTTGAACCAGTATGTGTGAGTCTTTGTGCCATACAGGTGTGCGTTCACTTTATACAGGCAGTGGTCAGCTTGGCGATGCCGCCAGCAGAAAGAAACACACGAGGCCCACCTTCAGCGGGCACCAGATCTTTGCCCTGGAGAAAACGTTCGAACAGACCAAGTACCTGGCAGGACCGGAGAGGGCAAGGCTGGCGTACTCTCTGGGAATGACTGAGTCTCAGGTGAAGGTAAGGCTGGCGTACTCTCTGGGAATGACTGAGTCTCAGGTGAAGGTAAGGCTGGCGTACTCTCTGGGAATGACTGAGTCTCAGGTTAAGGTAAGGCTGGCGTATTCTCTGGGAACGGCTGAGTCTCAGGTGAAGGTAAGGCTGCTCGTGGCAGGGAAACACACACTCACAGTCCCATTTCTGTGATATCTGCATACTACTCACTCCAAGCCTACTGCCTCCATACTCAAAAAGACATAAAAATTGATAATAAACAAAAACCATTGGCATTTATTGTTAAAAGAAAAACAGCCACAATATTTTGTAGGGACATCATAGAAATGACTGCTTTCAGAGAGTTACCGTCTTAGTGAGGACATTTCTTAGGTCCATTTCTGCATGATGAAGGCTGCGTGAGAGTAGATACGTGTCTTAAATCTTGTAGTTAGCATTCTGATCCTGAAAAACCTTCTACCAGACTCTGGGAGCAGAACATCCCATGGTGCAGCCATGCTGTTTTTGGTTGAAATACTCATTGTGCTTTGTTGCGGCAGAGGTCTATGTATATTAAGTCACAGGATGGCAGAGGTGGACTTTTCAGGTCCAGAAAGTCTTAATCCAGACCAAGATTTTGTTTCAACCAACCAGTTGAATATATAGAGTCACAGTCACAGAGTACTCGCATGGTTGGTTGAAACAAAATCTTGGTCTGGATTTTTACTTTCTGGATTTAAACTATCCACCTGTGATGGATGGCAGTTTGGTCCATATGATCTTCTGTGCCAACCTTACAATTTTCTGCAGGGCCTTCCTGTCCTGAGCTGTAATACTGTCTATATATATACATATATATATATATATATTTTTGCTACTCCTCCTTAACACTCTCAGGTAGTGATGGTCCAGGCAGGATCTAATGTTCGCTGTTCAAGTCAACCTGTATGAGTTTGTGAAACCAGGAGTTGCTGACCATCTCCACTGGAAAGCGAGCACTATGTTGCTTTCATTGTAAATTGTAATGTCACAGGAATGTATATAGTATTTAAAGGTAATTAAACACCCATGTTTAGGAGCCGGATGACATAAATGCATAATGTTTGCCATTCCAGAGAATGCACACACACTCCAGAACAAAGAGCCAAGGGACACCAACGGGTTTATCTGCCCCCCTCAGGTGTGGTTCCAAAACCGACGGACCAAGTGGCGGAAGAAGAGCGCGTCAGAGCCCACCTCCACTCAGGTGGCACGGGGGGAGCAGGGTGGCGACGCCTCGGAGAATGAGGTGGAGGACGAGGAGTACAACAAGCCTCTGGATCCGGACTCCGACGATGAGAAGATCAGGCTGTTACTGCGCAAACACCGCAGAGCGTTCTCAGTGCTTCGCCTCGGGCCGCACCAGGTCTGACACGCATGCGCACACGCACACTAGCTTCAGAGAACATCACGTATGCGCACGACTGCGGTGAACTGTCTGCAGACACAATGCCACGTTCACACTGAAACTTGGAGTTATGACGTTGCAGCAGTGATCACTGGCACACAGAAACCCCATTCTCCAGCAGGGTAACCTGATGAAGAGATTAGGAGCTACTGGTTATCCACAGAACATTTCACTCTGTGCTGTGACCCTGAGCTGGAGAGACACTGGATGACTCGAAAACGTCAGGTTCACAAACAATGATATCATCAGAAAACTGAAGAAACCTGTTTCCCATTCCTACACTTCAAGAATTTACAGTAACCACGTAAAGCTTTGCATCATTTCTTTGAAACGACGATTAATTGATTATCGCTACAAACATAAATGAGTCTAATAGTGCCGTTTAATTCCTCCATAAAACAGTCTGTGCATATTCGCAATTTGCTAAATCCATTATAAAATAGATGTAAAGATAATGTCGTCTGCCATTGCCTGTTACCTGATTTCCCTGAATGTAAATATCATAACTGTGGTACAAACAGCATAATGTATTATAGTTTCAGTGGCTGAAACTTCAGAGAATTTTGCTGAGATATAGGTTGAATTTAGCTGGTAACGTGATCTTTTGGTTCACACAATTATGGCACAACATCCCACCTCCATGTTTCAGCCACTTACAAGTTATATAAATTAACTGAGAACTTGTACAAAATAAAATGCTCATTTATTAAAAGTAGAGATTTTGTGTCTGATCTTTTCATTAACTCAAAAAGTCTCGATCAAAATACTATTAATGTAACAAGGGAAGGTGCCACTTTACAATAAGGCTACCCATATAAAGAGTTTATGAATGGTTTATAATCTGGTTATTAATTAGGTTGTAACACTCTGTAAATTAATGGACAGTTTTTAACAAGCTATAATACTGTTTTCTTTTTAAGTGGCAAAAGGGAACAATATCAGGATTCGATATTAAGATAAGAGCAAGAAGAAAAACCACAGAAATGTTGATTTATTTTAGTTGACATTTTCTATGTTATGTTCAAATTGTCCATGAGTAACAGCTAATCTGATAAACATCGAAGTCTATGTTCTACGCTGAGGGCGGCACAGCCAAGAGCGGTCATATTTCTTCATTACCAAGAAGAAAGGGTTAAAGGACAAATTAATTAAGACTGAAGAATGCTGGTAGCTGTGGCATGATCAGCCTTCAGCTACAAGTGATGGTATCTCTATTAGGCAAGTGAAACTGGACAGACTTGTTGGAGTAAATTGTTTAGATGTGATGGTAAATGAAACTTCTGCTCCTGAGTTTTTAGAATGTTCTCCCCTCTCTGTAAATTACACTGCAATGATGGCAGCCTGGGCACAGTGAAATGTAATGCTGCTTCTTGAGCTTCTAGAATGGTCTCCCCATTCTGTAAACCAAACTGCAGCTATGGCAGCCTGGGCACAGTGAAATGTAACTCTGCCTTCTGAGCTTCCAGAATGTTCTCAGCAGTCATTAAACCACATTGTAACTATGCCAGTCTGGGCATGATGAAATGTACTGTAACTCAGCTTCCTGAGCTTCCAAAAAGTTCTCCACACTCGGTAAACCGCACTGCAATTACGCCGGCCTGGGCACGATGAAATGTAACTCATCCGTCTGAACTTCCAGAACCTTCTCCCCATTCTGCAGACATTTGTCAATGAATTGATGCTGTAAATCTTAATCATTACAAAGGTTATATGTAACTTTTTTTTCTATTTATATAGATATATGCAAACACATACACAAGATACTCAAAGTCGCTCATGCCAGAGGTAAATTCACTTAATTAAACCACAGCTAAACTGGAATTAGAGAATATTTATCAGTACTGCTTTCAGGGAGTTGCACAGATCAATGTCTGAACTAGATATAATGGATGGAATTGGCAGCAGACATTTGCAAACAGGAGCGCCAGTAAAACCAGGATGCGAACTGTATATTCTATATGTAAGCAGGGACTATGGTGAATGTGCATGTTTTGTGGTGGTATAATAAAGCAGTGAGCATTTATAATAGCAACCAGTCAAATGTCACTCCAAACTACGTGACCAGGCCCGGTCTGTCAAGTTCTGTTAGGGTTAGTCTTTGATGTGCCGCACAATGGTACACTTTACTTTATCGTCTTCCTCTTTAAGAAAATGGGCAGGTATAACCAACACACATCCCAGTACCAGTCCAAGCTGTGGAGCCCTAGACGAGCATCACTGCCGGTGCCCCCCATCAGAGGCAAAGTGAAATTGGTCGGCAAGCTGGCGCCCGAGGCAGCCGTCTATGTTGCCTATAGGATTGACTGGCCCAGGCACATCCTCCTGTGTACTTTTAATCATCTCTAGATTACTTATAATACCTAAGATACATGAATAATGAGGGAAAATACAGCAGTCAAATAAATGGCATGATCATGTAAAATAAGACCTACTCTAAAAACGCAGGATAACATGCCGAATTTTTCTCCCTCGTTATCAGCACAATAAAGCAGCGTGGGTAAACGAGAAAGGAGAGGGTCTCTGGAATTCAGCCTCAAAAATACGGCAAACCGCAATGATAGGAGGGGGAAAAAAATGAAGCCACGTTACTTTTCAGACGCTCTGAAATCTGCCCACACAACCCAAATTACACTTTCAATGTAGTGCTTGGCGCACAGCAAAATCAGGTTTTGCTTTTTGGAACTTTCGGAATGCTTTTTTTCCCCCACATATTTTTGATCTGCGATTGGTTGAATCCGCTGATGCGGAACCTGTGGATACAAAGGGCTGACTGCATTTTGAATATCATGCAATAAATATGGGATGTGGGTCAGATTACTATAGTTTATTCATTTTCATTTTGGAAGATCTAGGTCACCTAGATCTAGAGGGACAGCATCAAGGACATAGATCAGGGTATGGACATGTCCCTATCAATATTGTGGGAGTGCCCTATGTGTTTTGGGGGCGGGGGGTTCAGGGCTGATGTGGTCCCTACCAACGTTCAAACCAAACCTCCGTCCTTGGACAAGCATGGCTTCCTCCGGTGAGCTGCAGTCAGGTTTTGAGCACCGCAGATAAATTTGAAGCTGTTCTATCAGGCCAGCATTTATCTCCTAAGACTCAACAGCGGCCAGGATCAGATTCTGAGACACCTAATTCTGTCCAGCTTTTTCTTCTTCCGTATCGATCTTCACACGTCTCTCAGCTCCCACGGTCCAGAACACCGGTTCCATTTCACCTTCGCGAAAGCATGTTTAATATCTCATCCGTTTGCGCCTTAGAGCCCATTGACCGGTGGTCGTGCCGTGAGGTGTGTACAACATTAGTTAGAAAGTTAGTCGAAAACTCTCAGCTGTACAAAAAGTGTCTACACACAGGCTTGGGGCGAAGAGCCGGAAATGAGTTTTGGTATCTGGGGAGCCCCTGAGAAGTAAGCACGGTCTGGGTTTAGCGTTTGGTGCCACCGAACAGATTATAGCTAGTGGACAAGTAACGTTCTACAAGAGGTCACATGTAGCCCTGAACCCCAAGGAACAGGAAGGCAGGGACCCGAATTATCGCATCTGTGCAAACCTCAGTGTGTTTGCAACCTGATCTGCTTGATCACAAAACATGCTCCCAAGACATTCCGCGGGATACTAACTCAGCCACAGGGATGCTAAGAGACAGAGAGAACATATGAACACACAAACACAAGCTCAGAATGAGGATATATTAAAACACGGCACTCGTGCATTTCACAAACAGCAGTTTATAACAGTTCAAACGTTTAAGTTATTACATAAATGTAGTGTTTATTTTTTAAACAAATGTACTGCTACAGCAGTACTTCTTGCTTAATAATATCACACTCCTAATGGTGAACTCTACAGCATTTCCCAGGGGGTATACATATAAAATATACAGATACACACAATTGCAAACACGCATTTGACAAATGGGTACTACCCTGCATACTCTAACAACACACATTATCGATTGTCAACACATTTCATATTCCTTATTACATGCTGTGTAATAGATGTATATTTTAGCTGTACTAAGTCATCGGTTTCTTGTCCTATCAGTCTCCACTTATTCCAGATACCAGCGGCACTTAATTTATATCCAACTGATTAATGCATCAAGCAAAAAACATCAACTGCACTTTCTACATGTTAAAACCCAACGGTAGGTGGAGGTAATCGGACCTGAAAATGAATGTTTACCATCTCTTAGCACTTAATGAAGAAAAAAAAAAAAACAATTTTACAAAGAGGTTTTACAGGTTTCACTGAGCTTGGGTTCATATTCACTTTAACATGAGTCATGATCTCTGAAGGATCACACCATTAGTGTGTACAGGTGAAAGAGTTGTTTAAAAAAAAATTTAAAAATCGTAGATCATAAGGAATGGTAAAATTCATCGTCAATAAAATATCATAAATCCTGGTTATACCAGTGCCTTGATAAAAACCTTTTGTACGTGTGTGCGCCCTTGCTTTTGTGTGGACAGATTTTTTATTTTTTTTTAATCTAAGCCACCTTAAATACTTAGTCTACATTTAGGTGTGGGAAATGTTACACATACATTTCTGGCTTGGCAGGGAAATGCTCAGAAAACCACACCCAAGAAGAAAATGGACATTCTGCACACCTGACACAAGGCAGTGAAATTCAGCAAAATGGTATCGGCAAGCAAGAGCGAAGATGGCCAGAGAAAAGGCTACCTGCAGACTCCGCAGAGAACCAGCCCCGTCACCCGGTCAAGAAAGGGAAGCATCTACCAAACGAAATCAGAAGATGAATGAAACTCTTGAAGGTCCGCAAGGAGGAGCTTCTTAATAAATCGCTGTGTCCTCCTTTAGCACAGCGGTCATTGCTCGTTCAGAAAGTGCAAGACGAGAGCTGATGGAATGAAGCACTTTGTGGTACTAAGACTGAATAAGAGCAGAGGGGTAGGTGACTGAGCCGGAGTAAGGAGAGGAGAGTGCTGGGGCCACTGCTGTAGGGGCCCAATCACTGGCTCCCAGGCCAGACACAGCGGAAGTGCTGTGTTACAGTTGCACCAGGATCAAGCGGGCAGGATTTCAATATTCAAGGCAAAGGCGATGGGGTTGTAAATGTGTCCCCAGTCGTCTCGAACATCCCGTATCGATTCAGGCGGCAAAAAGACACCTTCACCATGACAGAGACGACTGGTCCCATCAGGTTACGACTTGGACAGAGGGGGTGGGGGTGAATGTTCTTGAAGTTAAGTGTACTGATGAAGGTGAAGTACAACCTCCTCCCCACCAGTATCAGTGATATGACACATGCAGTTAACACAGGAATAATGCGCAATGAGCAGTGAGCATACAGAAAGGGCTCGCAGTTTAAGGTCACAGGCGAGATGATGAGGAATACGGAGTAAAGGGCCGGCGATGCCACCGCGGCAAATGCTCAGGGAGGGAGTACAGGTGGGGGTCTGTGGGAACATCGCTGCTGTTTCACACACGCTTCCCTTCACACATTGTATGCTGTAAAAAAATAAATACAATAAAAGTTTTAAGAGTTTTTTTTTTTTTTTTTAAATTATGTGCGCTCTTTAATTTTTTTTTTGTTGAGTACTAGATCGTTGGGGTCTGTTGCCGCATCCCAGGAACGACACGGCAGCCGGTGGCAGAACAGCTAAGGAACCCGTGTTACTGGAAAGTTCCCGGCACTCTGAGAGATACAGCTGCCCGGGAACACACCCAGCTGATGAGGGCCGCGTAAATGACGTAAGTGAAGCTGGAGTGGGAATCAGAGACTCCCGGGTGTGGAGAGGGTCACAACTCAGCGGGAGCGGGAGTCACGATACCAGTGTGGCAGGTGTCCGTGCTGAGCGGGAATGAGATGCTGGCGCTGCAGCTGTGAGAGGCGTCAGCTGGGACGGGGGGGGGGGACGCAGACACAGCCAGAGTAATGCTAGTGCTACACAGTGCAAATGGTCTGGTCATACACGCCCTGGTGGTGTGCTGAGGGGGTGCGATCTGGCTGTCCCGGGGGGGCTGGCAGGTTGACCTCCAGGATGTAGCCCAGGTCAGGCTGACTGATCCCATCACCTGAAGAACACACGGGATGAAACTGCTGTCAGCTAAAGCTAAAACTACACGGCTTTAGTCACATCCAGATTATTTTGGGCTGCAAAGCTACAAGCAGGAATCCATGACAGGCCAATCCCTTTAAATTAAAAGCTAATTGACAGAAGCAGGACCCTCCTGTGCACGACCGACGCCTTTTAATCATTGTCAGCTTCGGGGGAGAGATTGCTCTTAATAAAAGAGTGGAGTACGCAATGGAAAGACCATAAATGGTGCCAAAACAGAATCCCGGCAGTAAAAATGCCAATACGCGACACCACGTCATAAATTTCCGCTAGGCCGCCAGTGAAGCACTGGGTAATTAATGAAGCGGGGGCCAAGAGCATCGCGCCGGGGGCAGGGAGAGCAGCGGCCGGCGGCCGCAGGACGTTCAATATGCATCCGTCATGCAACACCCCCCGCCCCCCCCACCCGCTCCACCCTCCGCGGCGAACAGTAAACACTGCCGAGATGCCCTCTCAAGGTTATCTGCCGGGTTTAAAGAGTGAAATGAGGCATTCTATAAATATATTTAAGGTATGTTTGCACAGGAAAGTTAGCGTCCCAGGTAAGTCAGGCCTTGACTAGCCTCAGAACCTCAGGAGACTAGGAGGGAAACCAAAGGAGGCCTGTAGACTTCCTGCCAAACTGTGGCCAGCATTTCCATGCACTCATTTCCCAGTGTTATGTAGCGTAACATATTAATTGTCTAATGTGCAGTGGTTCTTATATTTAGGTAGAAAACATAGGTAGCAATCTTCCCTCTGCCTCTTGTCCCCATAAATTGTTAACAATGGTACAGTAATCTTCTTCTGCATTATGTAAATTGTTTTTAGAACTATAACGTCTGTCCTGTCATGAATGTTGCACCCTTGGTTCAGGAGGAATGTGATTTTGTCTTGCTCTCTATCGTACATGGATGAGATGACAATAAAGCTTTGAATGACTTTGCTTGTGACCTAAACAGACCGTTTCTGACCCTTGGGGGTGGGGGAGGGGAACTATGTGGCAGATCTGAGCAAATGATGTGACAGCTGGAGATCTGCGAGCCATGGAAGCGACTGCGAGAAGGTGATCCGCCCACCTGCAGGGGGGCCGCCGGTCACTCTTCAGGGTCTGCCTGTCTTCAGTGTAAAGAACAAGAAAACAGGCTGCAAGGGGGTAGAGAACAGCATGATGTCAGCCTCAGTGCCACACGGAGCCAGAGAGCAGAGCCCCAGGAAAACGCCGGGCCACTCACTTTGTGGTCCCCCATGCAGACCGTGGGCCCGAGAGTGTTGTAGACGATGCCCATCTCACTGCCGTCCTCCTGCGAGGACACGCACACACTCCCGTTACCACTATGCAGGTCATGGAACAAAGGGCTGAAGTTTAGGCCCCGTGGAGGGGAGAGAGAAACGCCACATGCCCTCTAACAAAGGATGGAGTTTAGGGAAGCAGATTGGAAAAAGAAAAAAAGAAAGATAGATAGCAGGCAGGCCATAAATGAATAGATGAGGTGACAGGTCTCGTATGGGACAAAGGGCTGCAGTAATGGCGCTCGTTCCGGGTCACGGCCACTCACCCTGTGCATGATGTCGCGAGCCGTGTGGGACATGAGGATCCGGTCACACCAGGAGGGACATCGCGTGTTCATGTACTGCGTGGGCTTAGTGTAGTCCTCACTGTAGGGGTAACTGGGTAAAGCAACAAGCACACACACACACACACACACACACGCACACGCACACACACGCACACACACACACGCACACACACGCACACACACGCACACACACGCACACAGCATTAACAGGGAAGGGCTGGGTGAGGGCTGAGGAGCCCTACCGTTCAGAGAGTTATGCACCTGGGCGGGAAGGTGATGTCCTCTTCTGTGAGGACATCGTGGAACGCCATCACCTCCTTGTCATACTTCAGAAGCTGCAAGAAAAAAAAACAAAGTCCTACATATATATATTCAGCTCAGGTCGAGAAAGTAGAAATCCAGACCAAGATTTTGTTTCAAGCAACTAGCAAAGTATAAAGAGTCACAGTCTAAGTCACTGGGAGGACTGAACTGGTCGGTTGAAACACTTGTGAAACACCTTGGTCTGGATTTCTACTTTCTGGACCTGAACTTTCCACCTCTGCAGGTAGTTAACAATTTAGAGAGACATTCACAGATTAGATTAAATTAACTTTATTGATCCCAGGAGGAAATTACTATGCCTACGGCTGCCAGATGCTTAGAGCAGGCGAAAATACATTTAGTGCAAAACAGGCAAGGTGCAAGAACGGTACAGATAGCATAAAGATGAAAGGCACAGTGATATTGGCATGTTAAAAAGACTGCACTGGTGAACAAAGATTTTGTCACAAACCAACTAAGGGGTGTCTTATGTAAGGCCTACTTCACCGTGCTGATTTCAGAGGTGCATTCAGATTTTTGCTATCACTCACAGTTTTGACTAACGTCATTTTTAGGCAATATCGATAGTATCGTTACAGTCCCCGATTATGATTGTATAGGTACCTTAATTTATTAAAACTGATTTTATTCCTATCTGTGAACATTTTAGGGCAAGGTACTGCAAGTCTATTTTGACAGAGTTTGCGTGCTGTAACATGTTTGGACATTTCATGAGGATATTTTCGATATGGAAAAACAGCATCAAAACAAGCATCCCAGTATGCGGGCTGAGTTCTGCTGGTCACGTTCCTAAGGCCAGGTACAGGAGAAAATCAACGACAATTATCTTTTAGATAAATCACTTACACTAGGCACATGCTCTATAAATACACATATAACATAAAATATCCTATATGATTTCAATTTGTGTGACAAAAAGAAAAGTAAAAATGTGTTGACCAGTGTTACAGAAGAAGTGATGTTATAAATGCAGGGAGGCCATTCTGCCAGGTTTGCTTGCCTGATTATTCCAACATGAAAATATTTATACAGGAGTCATTTACAGGAGAGATAAATAAGCAATAAATGGCTCGGCACTGGTGTTATTTTTGTATAATGTTGGATTTTTCCTAAATCACCAATGTGCTCAGGTAACAGATGGAGTGATACTCCTTATCCAGTATAGAGGGTATTGGTATCGGTGTCGTTCCAGACCTATTTGACGGAACGGGTATCGGCCATGCGTGACCGATCCACGTCCTATACTTACTTATTTAGTTTTTGGCAATCTCTAAAGAGATAACTCCTATTTCGTGTTAAATCTATTTGCACAATCAATCGCAAGACAGCTCTTTCCCATTCTTTTGCGGCATTCAAGTTGAACACTAATGCTGCCCCTCAGTCTTTTTTGCTACTCAGTGGGCGTGAGTGCAGTGACTTCCGCCTGCTGTGACGTCATGCGCATAC
>JAODKC010000044.1:12062252-12073856 GCA_026777985.1 Mormyrops attenuatus | reverse complement strand
CCCCCCCGCCCCCCCCCCCCCCCCCCCCCCCCCCCCCCCCCCCCCCCCCCCCCCCCCCCCCCCCCCCCCCCCCCGCGACACATGAGAGCAAACAGTGGCTATTGTACAGGGAGTCGCACAGCACATTTGCGGACACGTGTTCCGGACGCGAGCTCCTACCGGGCAACACCCCACAGCACTCAGGGCGAGACTTACTGGTTGTGGATGATCCACCGCGCTCTCATATATCCTTTCCTAGACCACTTGAACTGCAAAATGAATCAAGAAGGTTAGAATCAAGTGCTTGTGAAAGCTGTGATCAGCTCCCACATTTATGTATAGATATCAAAATACTCAAGAGTGCAAAACACAGGACAAGATCAAGAGTTTAGAAAACTCCAGTGAAGAGATTCTCATTTGTGTCACTTTTGCTTATGGTCTTTTCATGCTATTCTCCATCCATTTGTTTACCATTAAAACTGACTGACATTTCTTTCTTTTTAGCAGATATTTTTATCCAAAGTGAGGTACAACCGATACAGCAGGGCTAGCCAATCCCCAGAGCAACTGGGGTCAAGGGCCTCGCTCGATGGCCAATGGGGACATCACTCTGCTGACCACGAGATTTGAACCGGTGATCTTCCGAGGCGTATGCACAGAGGTCTAACCTCAGAGCCATGCGCCATTTTTAATAACCGCTATTTAGCACAGATGTCTTTTAGCATGGGGAATAATGCAGTGGACACGCCAGACAGCTCACATGTACTGTAGGTGTCTGTAGATTCCGTGAACCATAGAATTACTGTAAGCAGCATCGTAATTTCAGGGGCCTGAGTTTGACTGTAGTTTCCTGTAAGGTCTCAATTTGTTAAATCATTCTGCAGTACAATCAGGTAAAAGTTGGTTAGTCTATAAGTAGAAGCATAAGTTAGCAGCTGAGTGAGAAACTGGGAACACAGATCCAGGCTCCCAAGGAAACACAGATCCAGGCTCCCAAGGAAACATAGATCCAGGCTCCCAAGGAAACACAGATCCAGGCTCCCAAATTTCCCCAAAACCCCACAGAACTCCTGACAGACCCCCGCTCCTCCCACCGGCATACAAACTTACATCTGGCCAGAAATTCTTGGGGAATTTTTCTTTTTCTATCATCGTCACTCCATCTAGTGAGCCGACGTATCTGTTCTGCCCCGACACGGCTTTGAATTCCTTCGCTGGGGGTTGAGGGGGGGAAAGAGCAAAAAAAACATGCAAGCACCAATCAATAAGCTAATGCAGCACTCATGGAATCCACATAGATGATAAACAGATCTATAACCAGCCCATTAGCTGCCTACGGACCAGATCCGGAGGTACGACAAGCTGGACAGAACGGCATCATTGGGAGATTTAAAGCTCTTCTATCGCCTGATTCATTTCAGGTACTTGTGGTGCCACTGGACTGTGCATCGGGAAAACGATTTTGTTAAAGGCATTTGCTTAATGCCCACTTGGTTCTGTCCCTCCCCCAGAAGTATAAATCTTGTCAAACGAGGGGAGAATAAGAAGTAAACATTCGAAAATATTTAGGACTAGAAAAGAAGTTAGAAGACTATTTCAGTCCTTCACGGTTCGCCTATTGAACCCGTTCACTGCAAATGAAATCGTTCAAATGAACAGTTCAAGCATGGTGAGGAAATGGCACCGGTGTGATTCGCACGTAGCCATCTGACTAGCGACAACGCTGCTAAATTTGTTTCTCTCTGGTGTATATTCTGCTGCGGGCCAGTCTATCGTTTAAGGATAAGAGCTTTCAGGTGAATGAATAATGTAAATACTGCTCCAGTCCAGGACCTGGAGGCCTCACTTGTGATTGTATTGCTAGCGGTCCGACGCAGCGTGTGCACATGCTGTTGCAAGAGGCCAACCATGACATCACCAAAGCCACTGGGAGAGGCCAACCATGACATCATCAAAGTCACTGGGAGAGGCCAACCATGACATCACCAAAGCCGATTTTTAACCAGAGCAGAAAACAACGAGAGGTTGCTTTTTAACATAAACGGGTTAATTCTGTTTTTAATGAATGGCTGGTGGACAAATATAATTTTTTATACCTACCATTAAAATCATACTGGTGTATGTTCTTCAAGGTCTTGTGAATGAAGTACATGCTTCCAAGGGCCTAGAAAAACAAACAAACAAACAAGGAAAGAAACCTTTGTAATGCATGCATGTGCATCACTGTTTTAATGTGTTCATGTGTTTGTCACAAATTCCAATATGGACTCCATAAGAAATACAACAAATTACACCACAGTTTGTATGTTTTATGGAGATATAAAAAGCTGCGATAAGAAGCTATATTTGCAAGCTACAAGCTATAATAAAACACTAAAGACAAACTTCAAGTTATTGATCTGGCTCAATTACAACACGCCCCCTCTGCCAATGGCTGTAATGTTTTACGGGAGGCACTGCAATCCAGACTGGAGCACTTACAGGATTCCGCTCCGGCTTCCCTGAAAAAGCTAAGCAGAGCCAAGTCCTGGGTCAGGGCTCAAAGTACTCAGGTTATTTGTGGAAGGGGCAATTGGATCAGACGCTATTGTGCCCGGACAGGCGAGCTCCTCTCCATTCATCAGCCCCCCCAGCTGTACCAAACCCCTCTCCTTTCCACCACTCCACTCCGAAAGGTACACACCCACACTTTACCTAACCATCACCGCTGACACGACCTGACAATTCTTTAATGTACCGACTGCCTGCTTCACTGATCTGATTAATCACACCCCCGGAGATCAATAGAAACAGAAAATTAAATCATTTAAAACGGATTAAGCGATAGGGCTGATGTGGGCATTCACAACTCTGGGTGGGGGGGAGCGGGGGGAGTCGTCAAACATACTGGGGGTGTTGAGGGACACAAAATGGCAGATTAATCTTAAGGTCAAAACAATCCTCATGTAATGTGACAGAGCTGTCCCCTTGACCGCAGTGACACGAGGAGGGGCTTTCTCCCACGGTCCCAGCAGTTTCTGAGCGGTTACCTCAGTCTGATGGATAATCCGCCACTAGCCAGTTTAGGTTAAAAGTCAGTAACTTTGTGGAAGAACAACCATCCAGCTGTTTAACTCATTCTTATTAACTGGATTTACTCATTTAATTTGGTTTGAGAAAGCAGCTACAGTTCACATAAAGCTTGACAGTCTGGGGTTAAACTCCCTGTTCCTCCTTCCTCTCCTCCTCCTCTTTTTTACTCTCTATTCCTCTCACCCAATCCTTCCCTCCTTTTTTATAACCCAACAGCAGGCTCACCCATCTTCATCAATCAGCCCGCCGTGCAGTTTAATAAAAATGTATTGACTTACGAGTGATTTTTTATCAAAACACCATTTATACCCGTGTACACATGGTGCCCCTCCATCCCCCCATCCCCAGCCCCGGCAAAGGCGCTGATCTGTGGCCGAAGTTAAACAAATTGAAAATCAATGCTGGAGTCGCGGATGAAATGAGAACGATGAGAGGGGGACTGGGGCCTGGTTTCCAGGGGGGGGATGGGGCATCATCTGAGCCGTCCAACAAGCCCCCCCCCCCACATTATTTATCGTTTGTGAATGGGAGAAAGAATCGATAATTTTAATCTGGAGTTAGATTTATTAACTTTGCTCAGTGCCCCCCCTCCAAGTCCCGGTGTACCAGTCCCGCAGAGAGGGACCCCACCCCTGAAAGATGGGAAGGCATCACCTGTGGGTTACAGAGGGATGGAGCAATGTTTGTCTCCCAGATGAAGCCAAGTCAGAGCCTACTGACACCTCGTGTGTGCCCGCGTGGCACCGGAGCACCAGAGGAAGGAAACTTGGTACTGATGAGGAGGATAAGGAAGGAAGGGTGAGGAAGAGCAGTACCAACCACTCAGGGCGACACAGAGCCAGATGGGGAGGCCACTGCGCAGTGCGGCACCTGAAGTCACGAGTCAGGCAAGCTCTCCTGGATTCTCAGGTCACTGACAGCTCCGTAAGATGCACTCCTGCAAGGCTGCAGCCATCAAGGCCAGCGGCGGCCCCTCAGTAGCCAGGCGACACAACTGCGCAGTCATAAAGCACACAAACCGCATACTGCCAGCTCCAACTGTACGTCCAACTGGACGCGCTCGCCGAGTTGGCCATCGTGCACCCGTCTTGGCAAACGAGCCTGACAGTGGGGCGGGAGACGGGGAGCAAACACAGCGAACTGAGCAAACACGAGTACAACACGTGGTATTTTAATCATGTGCTCTGGTTGCCAAGTAGCGAGCCAGTGAACCTGATGGGGGTAACGCCTCACAAAGAAGGAATCTCAAACAATAGCCTGAGGTCACTCCGGACTCTGACACACTCAGTTAAAACCGCGGTCAGCCCCCCTGGGGGCAAGGGCCCATCACACACACCGCCAAACATGAACGCAGAACGGGCATCACAGGCTAATCATGTGACCACGCTGAAGCTCTCTCCAGCCCATTCTGACATATGAGGCCTAGCTACCGGGTGGTGCAGCCTCCGCGCCACGTTCCCTCTGCCGTGCCAGAGCGGTACGGGGCCTGCGGATGCCAAACCACGCTGGCGTAGTTTGCTTTCCATCAGGGCCAGGATTCTGGCCAAGGCCGCTGATAATAAGCTGATGCCGCAGCAATTTAAAAAAAATAAATAAATGGATAAGTCACTGGGCTCGCTTAAACTGGCTCGTTTTCATAAAATGTTAATTAGTCTCCTGGGATAGCATCCAAAAACCTCCAGGTAAAAAGAGGAACAATTGTAATGGAAAAAATGCACTATTACCAGTTATTTTTTAAATTTAAAAATGACACAGCTACATAAAGAGGTGTACACTTTGATTAGTCATTTTCTGAAGACTCTGCTTTACACTGGACAAAACTGAGAGCAAAACAGATAAAGGTATACTTAATATCTGTGCTCATCTTGCTTTAATGGGCAGCACAGCAGCTCAGTGGGTAGTTCTGTCACCTCACACCCCAAGAGGTGGAGGTGTGATCTTCTCCCCATCTTCATGTGGCTTCTGCATGTTCACCCTGCATTGCGCCGGTTTCATCCAGATATGCTGGTTTGCTCCAGCAGTCCAAAGACAAGCAGTAAGGTTAGCTGGCACGAAACTTGCCCTAAGCATGTGATTGCACGTGTGCCCAGTAATGGACTGTCATCCCATGCTGGGTCTTCCCCTGCCCTATGGTGTATGCTGCCAGGGACAGGATCCAAGTCCCCCGTAACACTGACAGAATAAGTGGTTGGAAGAAGGATGGATTATGTTTTTACAGCACCCAGTTGCTGTTCCAAAGAAGAAAGTTCATAAACAGCAAATTAAAAAACGCTATTAGACAGCACAATGAAAAAAACATTTGACCAATCATGGACTACGATGTCAGAACAAGCCAGCTGAAGGAGACGTCTGTCTGAAGCAGGTCTGGCAATGAAAAGAGAAACCCTTGCAGTAAGTCTAGGATCTGACTGCTATGGCAACAGTGGTCAACTCTACCATTTACAGATGTTTTTTCATTGTCAAAAATACAAAAAAGTAAAAGTTGAGCATTTTGATAGATTGATAAACCTAGAACAATGATCCTTAACAGTTCCTAGCTGTCTCTACTCGAGACTACCCCTAGTGGCCACAAATGAAACATTCAGGAGACCAATGTAACAGTGAATCAAACCAACGTGACACATTTCACCGTTTATAAGTTTGTTTACTCTATAAACATGGGCGGTTTAAATAACAATAAGAGCGATTTGTTGCAAGTTATAACTTCAGTGTTTATTGTCAGGGACCATCATTAAGTCACTGGACAGCCCCATTACTGACTAGCTTAATGAAACTTATTAAGTTTATTTTAAAAATCTAACTGAATGCTACATTGTCTTTCCCTGTTTGTCAAACTCCTGTTCTCAAAATCTGGCATCCGGGTAGCTCTGCTCACTTCAGAACAGTAAGAAGTGAAATGCTGATGCCAGACTGCTGGCTCCCTCTAGTGGTGATAGTCAAGGCAATCAGTTTGCTTGTTTTACTGAACAATTCCAAAGAGCTGAGTTCATTGCCTCTGTGTAACACCCTTCTAAACTTCTATACAGGCTGCAGTCTTGTCTTGCTTACTCAAACTCAAACTCAACAGTGACAGAAACCTTGTGTGTATCTGCTCCTGATGAAATGAATGAATTTATTATTTGTTTAAAGGGTATAATCTAGTCCAAGATACTTTTCACATCACTACTCACATTAAGATCATGGTTACCTAAAGCCTCCACTGGCCTCTGTGCTCCTGACATGCCGTGAAACACCTGAACGTGACACAATCTTGGCTACTCCTGTGGTTCTTTGTAAAATCAGCAGGTCCTTTTACTGGATCCAAATAGTCCAGCACTGAGCAATACTGGGTGTGGAATCTCACCGTGAAACTATCCACAGCCTTGAAGTTACTGTCCACGTAGATGCAGACTCTGTCAAAGTCCCTCATCTCCTCGCTTGACTCTATTTTCCTAGGAGAGAAAGAAGAGCAGTCTGCTGCCATGTTGTACAATGATGACTGATTTTATGCTAATGCTATATGCAGTAACACAGGCCATTCCTTAAAATGCAGCCCCTCTCTTTATGGATTGTTTTCAGTTATTTTCATGCATCCCTAATGTTTTCCCAGTTGTTAGCATAAGCCATACATCATATTATGTGACATTACTGCAATGCATCTGTTGCATGAACAGGATCTAATCAAGACGATCTGGTTACTATGGTAACCAAGTCTGGCACATTGTTTCTGAGGACAAAAAGATGCAATGAACAGGGCAGGAACTTGCTGTTGAGCAACAACACATGTGGCCCCTGCCCAGGACCCCTTACCAGATGAAATTCTCGGTGTGGCTCATGTTGGACATGTACTCCTTCCCTCCCACTTCCTGAAAATGCAGGGCCACAAAGCGAGGCTTGTACATGTGGACTGTCTGCAGAGACACGACAGCTCACATCAGACCGAGTGACATTACCGGGTCGCTCTGCTCACCTCCGGTGGTGCAACTATACACATCTGGTCACACTTCACATTAACTGCACCCTCATAGTGCCTTTATAATGCATCCATCATATATTCATAAGCAGCATGTAACTACACCTTAACATCCTAACATACCTTAACAGCTTTAAGCTTATTGAACCTGTTAGGGTATGTTATGATGTCAAGGTATACATACATGTTGCTTATGAATGTTTTATGAATATATTATGGATGATTATGAAGGTGCACTGAATGTTCTATGAATACATTATGAATGCACAGTTAAAGTTATCACACATTTATACAGTTGAAATCATGCCTAAAGCAACTGGGTTTTGGTACCTGCTCAAGGGTACAACAGAAACAAGGTACGGACAGGGGTGCTGTGACACTCATTGGGTTCAGGATCAATGCGCATTCTATTCTATATTTATAGATCCATTTATGGACATTTGGGGAAAACTTGCAACATGTGCACATAACATGAATATGAAGCCACTATCAGACATTGTGTTTTTTCTTCTATTAATTAATGACCTACAGAGTAGTGTGTTATTCATACATGGCAAATTGCAATTAGATCAATAAACCAAGGACTCAAAAACAGAACCTGGAGGCAACATTCAAAAAGTTTCCGAATCTGTTTTGAGAGCCTCGTGCTTGGAAAGCTGTTGTAAAGTAACTGCTCAAACACAAAAGCAAATCCTTACACCAACATCTCATGAAGAAAACACTCGGCTCCTCGGTGGAAAAATGATCAACACAGCACCCTCTGCTGGAAACGGTTCGCAATAACCAGCAAGGGGGTTAACTCTGCGGATGCCGCGCTGATGGGTCCCCACTCAATGGGGAGAGCTGCACAGACACCAAACTCACCATGAAGAATTCCCGGAGCCACTCGCTTTCAATTTCTCCAAGCTGGGGAGGGAAAGAGACACTTTTAGGTACACAATCAGGACAGGACATGGTAAAAGCCATGTTCTGAAGTCTATCAATCATAATGAACCTGAATTATACATAAATCACCAGCCAAAAGGGGGTGAGTTATGTGATGTCTTACCACAAATACAAATTTGATGATTTTCATATATCTGATATCTTTAGATACAGACCATCAGTGATCCATTCTAAAGAATACATTAAACACCACTACACACAAGATCCACATACAAACACACATACACAGGACCAATGCAGAGTCATACCGAGACGACTGGACAGAACTCTTTAGAGTTGTATTATAATGAAAAGAGTTAGAGATAAAACCACTGTAAAAGGTCTGTCTATGTACACGATATAAAAACAAACTTATATCCATGAGATTTTTCTGCCAAATACTGCAAAGGGAAGACAAAAAATAAAAAAAATGATATAAGAATTGATCTCATTTCATCTAAACTGTCACACGGCAGTGTCGCAGTAAAGTGAGAGAATTCTGTTTATGACTGCATGAAATAACACAAATAATAAGGGGCAGCAAAATATCTTATCGGGATACGCAGACATTCAGTAAATTCTCCCCTCGCCCCCACCGGCCCTTTGTTACACTGTCTAAAGGGCACTAATCTACTTTGGCCCAAGCATACGGCCAGCGGCGAAAGGAAGACGGGGAACCAAAAGGGGGGCGGTGGAGCCAGATAAACGCTGGGAGCGCAGGCTTACTAAGACAGCCAGAGGACGGCTTTGGAGCTGCAGCCACGCATGTCATCGCAGGCGCAGGCTGGCACAGACTGGCGCAGGCGAATGACAGATGAGGTTTTCATAAAATGAAAAATGGCAGGTGGCAGAACAAAAAAAAAAAAAACAATTTTTGTTTTCAAATGAAAACCTTCATAAAGTAACCATTTAAGTGTCTACAATGCATCACACAATTCAGATTAGTAGTAATATTAATTGCAATTGTGCCAACCACCTTTCAAGCTCATTTCAGTTAAACAGACATCTGCTTGGATACCTGCAGAAATTTTTGTTTCCACATACAATTTAAAACTAAATATCCCTTTTTCCCTGTTGTGCCACCTGACATTTGAGGTAATGTAAATTTGCAGACAAATGATTTTCAATTATTTTAATGGCTTTAAAACCAGTGTTTTGCAACTCAAGAGCTTAAAGGTTTCAAACTTAGAATCATACCTGACTAATTAAGTTTTTTAATTAGTTAAATACCAATTTTAATATTTTTCTTTCTCTGCTCATTTGTTTGGACAGTTACCCTACCAGACATTTTTGGAGTTTGAGATACAAAAATGTCAAAATTGTACATTTTTTCATGTTGTACATCGTAATTATACATATTGGTATACATGTGTATATTTAATGTGAATGCATTGGAAATGTATTCACATTAAAGAGGATTCATGCAACATTGTCAGGTATGTAATGTATTATTTAAAAAAAAAAAATAATGGACTCGGGACACAAAAAAAATTACACGTCATATCATTCACCCAGATGCAGTCTCCAGACAGAGTGAGACAGGGACACAGCGCATTTTCCTGCCCTCTAGGTAAGGACTTGGGACCGGACTTGCAGTGCAAAAATGACTCTGCTTTCCATTGAAAAATTTCATTGTTTTCCAGACTGTACAGGGGGGTGGAGACAGTAAAAGTTTTCAGGGCAGCAATTGGGGGGGCGGAGGGGGGTGGCATAGGCGGTTTGCTAAATCGGCGTTCCTTCAGATGATGCCACTCTGGACGATTGCCCATCTTGCCCCGACCAGTATCTGGCACTGGTAGCCACTAGATGGCAGTGCTTCTACCCGCCATGTGGCTGAGTGCTCGCCCATGTTCAAAATGTGGGACAGCTTTACACATATTTTGCATTTTGCTTTCCATTCACATTTGAGATCTATAGTCATCCAGTTACAATATTTGGGACTGGAAATGCAGGAAATGTAAACTGCAAATAAGCCTCTATTTGTAGTCCTTGCTGTAGATGAATCACACATACCCCGACAGAGAGATAACTCCAAGCATGCACCCACTCCTTGGTTTGCTCTTCAGTGTATACTCTGTGCACATTTTGCACCATCAACCAGCTCACATCATTGAATTAATCAAAAACATTAATAAGTAAAAACAGATGCCTTTTTAGAATACATAGTAGACCGATTTGTTGCAATAGTCTGGAAACACCAAAATATTTCCATTCTTTCCTCTTTCCATACTGATCCAGACTTGAAAAACACCAAAATCTAATTCAGTACTGCACAGGACCCCTATTGGTTCCCCAGAGTTAAAACTCAAGAGTTTTAATGTCACTTGTCTCAAAAATGGAGGAATAAAACTATATCCCGGAAAGCTGGTATTGGCCATGACAGCTTGGGTCACAGCACCGGTGTCATCGCCTCAGGAACTGAGGGGGTGGCAGCTGGTTTGCATACTCCATTTGCATGGTTATGGGGATATGGGCATCTGGAGAACCACCAAAGCAGCATCTGACCGGCTTCACGTTTCGCCATCAGTGTCCCACCCTGGCACTCCCAGCCCCTCTTGGCCCCCGAGAGGAGTCAAATGGGACAAGACCAGTATAGTAAGGCAGGAGTTACTTAAAGCAGTGTTTATCAAACCGGTCCTCAGGGACCCCCGGAAGGTCCACGTTTTTGCTCCCACCAGGAGCTGGGAGGGAGCAAAAACGTGGACGTATGGCAGGGAATGGGGAGAGACGTGGACGGTCTAGGGGTCTCTGAGGACCAGGTTGGGAAACACTGACTTAAAGGGCCAAGATGCCAGCAATATTGCACACCTACTGGAGGAAAGCAGCATCTACAGACACAGAAATAGACCCTCATAATATGGCCATCAGTCCTTGCAGGTCACTCTGTAACGAAGAGCTCTTGGAAACCTTCCCTATCCAGAGAGTAAAGAGTGAGGTAAGGTTATAGCCCCAGTCCTGACCCTCAAAGTGAAGATAACCCCCCGCCGGCTTAACAGAGCCAGAAAATTTGCAAACCTAGCTCAACTAATTAACTTAAGTAACTCACCTCTTAAGTACTCACAGAGCTACAGAAATCATCTCATACCTCACTGTGATTTACATGTGCAGCGTCAATTACACACTTAGGTCTGCCACTAATGACTATTTTTCTACAGATTACTCTATCGACTAGTTTACCAACTGGTCGATTAATAGAAATGATTAAATTTCCTCCAGAAAATCAAATTGACCTTATTAGTTCATTTAATTTTGACAACAACAAACTGTATATCATTGCAGGGCTTTAGATAATGGATGCTGGCTTTTCAGCACTATATGGGCATTATTTTGGCCCACAATCCGATAAGCAGAGTAGTAGTATGCCTAAAATATTAATGAGATGTGTATAGTCATGCCCAAGAGTCAGTAATCTGTATAGGCTCAGTATACCTTTCTACCCATTTTCTGTAACTGCTTGTTCTATTCAGGGTTGCAGGGGGTCTGGAGCCTATCCCAGGTGCAAGTCTTCACAAGGTTTTCACACACTGTTGCTGGTATTTTTGGCCCATTCCTCCATGCAGATCTCCTCTAGAGCAGTGATGTTTTGGGGCTGTCGCTGGGCAACATGGACTTTCAACTCCCTCCAAAGATTTTCTATGGGGTTGAGATCTGGAGACTGGCTAGGCCACTCCAGGACC
>JAODKC010000044.1:11982237-12048360 GCA_026777985.1 Mormyrops attenuatus | reverse complement strand
CCCCCCCCCCCAAGCCACTTTTAAACCCCCCCCAACACGGTCACAACAACCACACCGTGTTTTCCCCCCGGGGCCCTTCCCCCCCCCACCCCCCCCTTACCTTTTCCGCCCGGGGGGGGGGGGGGTGTAATGGCCAATGGCGGGGAGGTTGACGGACGGCCCACCTCTCTGTGCATTGGCGGCAGGTACCAGACACTGCACACCACGGCCCAGCTGCTCATCATCCTTAGCAGGTAGCTGACCATCCCAAACTTGCTGCTGTTCCAGAAGGCTTCGGCGAATCGTGGGTCGTACTGCACGGCAGAGATGGGAGGGTCAGGAGAGTGGGGGATGGAGAGGTGGCACCTTTGCTGACACAGGGAGCCAGCCCGGCAGATGGGTCTCACCTTGATGGCCACGGGATACACTGTAGCACCGATCTCGAAGCTGCCCTTCTTAAACATCATCACAGACGTGTTGTTGATGCAGGTTCCTGAGCAAAGTCCCAAAAACAAAACCAAACTCTAGTAAAAAAAGAAAAAAAACTTGCCTCCCAGAACACTTTCAAAAAGCAGCTTCTTGAGCCGATTCCAGGTGCCCACATTGTTCGGCAAGTGGATTGGCAAAGAGTGAACGCCACATTCAAGCAGCTCACCTTCAGGGAAAATGAGGATGGGCAGTTTGGTTTTGTCCTCCGCATGGTCACTTAGCCTGTATTGCAAAAGAAGGGAGTAGCGCTATCACACAGTCGTAGTCACAAGTGTAACAGTTGGAGGACGTCGCAAGCCTCCTAAAACCGTTCCTTAGCCACCCCCGAATAAATGTACACCAATTACTGTAAATAGTGTGTTCTCACTCGATTAAAATCAGAGCTCGCTTGCAAAAGCCTTCATAAATCTCTAGGTGACACTCCTGGTGGAAGTGCACACTGTGAAGCCTTGCACTTCACTGATGCTGGAAAAATGAACACGTGCGATGCTACCTTTTCGCCACCAGGTGTCGGTCTTTGACTTCAGAACGCTCAAACCAGATGTGTGGACAGGCCTTCACCATAGCCCTCTGGATGACTCCCATCAACCCTCCATGGATCTGACCGACCTGGACCACAGGCAGACATGCTTTAGTGATTCATTAGTGAGGAGTGTATATACACCATTGCTACTAAAGATAAATCAATCAGCAGTACTGTTTCTATAATGTAAACAGGAGGGTCTGATGTTCTATTCCTTCAGGTATAAACATTTGTCCATTGTTGTTTGGTATTATACAAATGTTTACTTATGCCCACAATTTAGCAAGCAGGTTAGCAGTATGTGTGAAATATAAATGAGTGGCATACTGTGATATAGTACCAAAAAGCCGGCGTGCGGACAAATGTTTATACCCGTCATCTAAAGCCCTGGTGATTATTGCGCATGCGGCATATAATTGCGATATCGCAATGTGATATCGTGCAACCCTA
Source organism: Mormyrops attenuatus (assembly GCA_026777985.1). NCBI lineage: Eukaryota > Metazoa > Chordata > Actinopteri > Osteoglossiformes > Mormyridae > Mormyrops > Mormyrops attenuatus. The sequence continues at coordinate 12,046,919 of JAODKC010000044.1, read as the reverse complement.
GCAAACACCAGAACTACCTCAAAAGCTGAAGCTGGTTCCAAACGGACTGCTTACCATTGCATAACACCCATCGCTGGCAAGGATAATCACATCAATGGGTGAGGTATGGTTGGCAACACAGATCCCACCATTTTTAGGTTTGTTCTCACTGCAGAACAAAAATGGACATAATGAACAGTAGAACCAATATCTGGCAGCCTGTCCACCCCTTTCAGCACAACACTTTGCTAGTAACTACACCTATATCTTATTTATTTAGCAGGTACTCAGTGTTCTGTCACTGCTTGCAGGAAAGCCCTGTACAGTAGACCCAGTGGTTTGGCATAGTAGTTAATCAGAGATATTTTAATCTTTGTCACTCACTTCTCCCCCGCAGCTGCTTATGGTTCAGTGATTATTATGGACTGTATTTAGCACTCAGTTCTGACGTTCCAACTTTTAATGTCAAGGTAGTCAAAGGCGCAGCAACAGTATTTAGACAGCAGAGATGTAAACACAGTGAGCGGATATCCGTAACAAGATGCTTAAACAGACCTTTCCTGTTATTCCCGGTTTCCTCATTTGTTCAGCAGTTAAAAGGCAGCGATTACAAGGAGGGTCACCAATGTAAACGTGGAACTCATGGGCAGGGCTGAACAGTGGGAGGAGGAAGACGACTTGGAGAGCAAACCCTCAGCTCAGCAACAGGCAAATTCAGGGAAGTCACACACTGTAGTGTAATACTGTTGATCCAGCTACTGGTGCCCAACATTTTACGGCTTTTCAACTTTCGCACCAACCTGTAATTTAACAGTTACAAAAGGCCTTGTTCTAACCTGCACCATTCTATAATATTAGCAGCTATGCCTGGAATGGTAAAATCAGAAACATGTTTAGGAGACAGATACCCACACTTGTGTGTTCAACAGTCTTATGAGTCTTGGCGAGAGACTGTCGATTCCTACAAATTCAGGATCAAATAAGTAAACAAATAAATCTAAAACAATCAATTTTACTTCTGCTTCGGGAGATTACCCAGCTTCAGAAACCCATTGGGCTTTAAAAGCTTGGTGGATTATCATTGGCTTCAGGTTTAGCTTACTCAACCCTTTCTAAATATATACACGCCCTGTATAGACCCCAAACACGCCAGCTGCATGCATCAACATGTCCACACAGACCTCAAACAAGTGAGATGACCTGGGGTGAGTCTTCAAACAGAAGAAAGGCTAAGCATGCAACTTCACATTTCCGAATCAATGTTCAACAGCAGGACACAAGATTGAATCTCCTGACGGGCACTTTAGGAGACAGTCGTGGGTATGGCCCTTCCTCAGCACTGTAATTTTAGCATCTGGGAGGAAGGAGTTTTCCGCCGTGATATGCCTGAGACAGTGCAAGCTGAGTTACCTGAACCTAAGCAATGCAATATCAGTATGGCGCTGCTACATAACTGTTTTGAAAACAGATCAAATGTCAGGGAAGGACCTGCAAGTTCTTTTCAACTAACAGCGCCTGCTGCGCACGAACGGGCTCATAAAAATGGGTTTGAAACAGTGGGTGGGGCCAAGTCACAGTACAACATACCTCTAAAATTAGCACAAGTGATCTGAAAGAAAGCCAAGGTGTTCCTCACCTAATTAACCACCAGTGCCCTGTAAAATTTCAGCATATTAACTGCGATTGGCAAGGGCGTGCAACCCTCATCCTCCCAAGCCCCAGGCTGCTTTTCATGCCTGCAGAGTTCATCTTCAACTCCATTCCCAACATAGCTGCCACAAAGAATTTAACCGTTTGAGCTTTCAGCAGACACTGCGCAGCTACATAAATGATTCACACAATTTAAATATTGAATCAAATGGATCAGTTGAGGACTACATGCTTTCTTCCTCATCCTCATCCAATTAATTCTGCTTACATTGTGCTGATTGAATGAGTCACACAAACGGTTAAATTAGACGCCGAATTGCTTGACAAGCAGAGAGGGGCATATCCTTCCATCGGTACCATCAATTGCATCGCTTCAAAGATTCAATGCCTTGTATCTCTGCTAACTGACTGGCAACAACAGAAGCAGTAGTATTCCAGTCACCTAATGACAAAACGGTTTAAACTGGTGTTTGGTATGCAGATTAGGTCCAAGTATAACCAACATAATTATAATACTTGTTCAGTCATTTTTTAAAAAATTGGGAAATTTAAATTATGCTTGGCAAACATATGTTCTGACATAGTGCTGCTCACCTGTCGTGGTATGTTATGATGGCAGTGAGGGCACGCACACAAATCCGGTAGCACATCAGATGTATCTTCTCACTGAGGAAGTTCTTCATTCTCAAGAGGACAAGAAAAAAAAAAGATGGTAAAGGAGGGGTCGTAAGTTACAGAAGCACTGGAATCGTCCCTGCAAATGTTTATGAGCTGGGCTCAAGGAGGCATGTTGGAGGATCTTAAAGCTACATACCTCCCATTGGGTAAGCAGCCCACTAGGGTGGTAAGGACCACCAAGAGGCCCACTCCAGTGAAGGCCAGAGTCACCCTGTCAGAGATAACAGCCACAGGAGAACTTAAATGACATCATACATAATGAGGTAGGGCATCTAACCCATTGCACGGGCGCCAACTACAACACACATACCAGGCTGCACCCAAATAAAACTCGGCACCATGGCTCTAAATCCTTTTCTCAAGATCTTTCTCACACGGAGCCCCTAACAGTCCCAGCCACCCTGACAATCGGCAGCCTTTACAAGGCCGCATTAATCATTCAGAGCATCTGGTACTGCTCACCATCCTGTATGTTACATGTAGCTAAAAGTGGAACAAAAAAAGACAGCATTCCCCTAGGTTGAAACAACACAACACACCTCATGTACAACACACCTAATCCAAGCGCAATCCTCAAGTGGCAGCCGGGTATTTTGCAGTGCTCCTCAGCTGCGGCCGAAACATCACAGGCCTCCACAGTGTGACCCCGTGCTAAAGGGCTAGGCCATTCATCACAGCTACAGCGTTAGCCGGGAAGCATTTGGGGCGGCTCCAGCTGAACACATCCAGAAAGCTGACAGACGGGTGTGACCCTTCCCTACTGGCAGCGCAGCCACTATGCCTGCAGCCACCACTCATCAAGAAATAAGCCATCGCTGCAGCCACGCATGGGTTGCAACTTAAGCGGCGTAATCACAATTTATATAAATAAAGGCAACAGCAGAAGCACAAAGAAATTGTTGGGAGGACAAGCCGGTATTTGCAATCACCCTTCAATGGAATTCAGAAACGGTTACAGCATTTTTCTGCCATCTTTGCGTCTGTGTGAATCACAGCACTGAGATCATTGAAGTGGCCAACAGCGCTACTCCTACTGGGATTGAGCTACGAGGTCTCCCTCCCATGGGCAGGGTATGCACATGCAGATTTAACCCCCCCGTCCCTTACCTGAGCGGCAGCAGGAAGCCATAGCGGATGAGCACCCCCAGCCCCCACAGCACGGTGAGTCGCAGGCTGATATACTGAAAGTTGTAGTTGCTGCGTGTCAGCAGGTTCCAGGACTCCAGCTCTTCGGCCGAGAAGCGCTTGGTCACCTCGTCGTCCACGATGCTCTCCATGCCGCGCCGGCAGAAGTAGAAGATGTCCGACAGCTCAAATTCCTGGGAGGCAGCGCCCAAGTCCCGGCTGCTGCCACTGCGGCGGATCTCCTTGATCTCCTCCTCCAGGGAGGTGGGCTCCTTTGCGATGATGCCTTAGGAGGCATGGAGGAAGAAGGAGGTCATTCAGAGAAGAATGATACTTCTGTAATCTCCCAGATATCTGGACCACCCACAACTGTCAGGACCTTCTGAGCACAGTTACATGAAGCAGAATTCTGCTGATGGGGGCTAATGTCCATGATCAGGTGTTTCACAGGCTGGCACCATCAAGTTTTATACTTTACCAAATTTTCTCATTTTGAAACTAAACTGTAAACAGAAATGATTAAATTCCAAGAAGAGTTAAGATGGCAAAAGGGGTTAAAACATTAACCAAGATGAGCTATAAAGCCATGCACCCAATTTCTACACAAATAAATGCTACAGAAATATTCAGGGCAAAACTATTAGGAAAAACATCCCAGTTCCAAAAAGCTAAAAGACAACTTAACTACAAAGGTCTAACCTCGACCCATCCAACCAGAACATCAGTGCCCATATGCCTTCGTGTGGTGATGCAATACCTCAGCCCTGTGTGGTCCTATTCCGCCAAAAAAGTACAAAACAGAATTCGAAGACTGGCAAAAGGCCACAAAGAGGCTGAGGCTGTAGCTAAAGGGTCAGCATTGGAATAAAGTCTAAAGTTAGAGTTAGGATTAGTTTTAGAGTTAGAATTAGGGTTAGGGCTAAAATTAAAGACAGAGAACCTGAGCTACGACAGCTACAAAACAAGAGCATTTAACCTGAGAGGAAGCAAACTTTAAAACAGACATTAGGCATCACAAAGTTAAACCACACTTGTAATTCCCAATCAGCTGCTTTTGGTTTCTCGCCATCCTGCAGTGGTAGAACACAAGCACTGCCTCAGAGATGGACGCCCAGCGAGATGCGCCAGGCTTCATACCATTGGTGTAGGGCTTGTACAGCAGGTGCTTCTTCTCTTTGGCTCCTCTCTGTATCCTCAAAGTGGCCCACTGAAGACAGAAGGGAGAGCCAAGTTACTTTAAGGCTACACACCGCAGCAGTCTTCACACCACCCACCTGTGAGTCTCACTCCCCTTCAGCCACTTGCCCAACCTTAGACAGCACTTTTCCTTTTCTCTGGCTCGCTCAAAAGAACAGGTCTTTGTCAGCATTAAAACATGGGTCTGGGACCCTGCTGGAGCTTCCCACAGTCAGCCATGGCTTGCTCTGTGAACAAGCACACTAACTTGACATTTGTAATGAGTCCTACTTGACATGCTTTTTCTTATTTAGAATGCTCCGTTTCCTCCAACAGGCCAAAGACGTGCAGTTTGACTAATCGGCATCTCTGATGTACCAATAATGTATTACTGTGTGTGAGTATGTGCATGTACGTGCTCTGCGATGGACTGGCCTCCTGTCCTGGGTCTACCCCATCTGTGCCTAGGCTCCAGGCCATCCATGACGCAGACCAGAATAAGTGCTTAGAAGATGGATGGATGGATGGATAGATGAACGGACAGTATTTTTTACTGATACAGTTCAGGTTAAACACCTTGAAGCAGGATACTACTGCACAGGCCTCTGTCTGACCTGAACTTGCAACCATACTGTTAATCGTTACGCCACTTTCATGTGTATCCTATTCCTCACAGCCTTCCTCCCTCTCTCTGTGCTGTCCGCTTTTTCAAGAAAAGCCCGAATGTTAGACTCATTTCACAACAGTTCAAAGTTTGTGTATGTGGGGTTCAGTTTATTTGAAATGGAAGCAAGTCATTTGTTTTCACAAAGAATGTTTTGCAAAAACTCTTGCAACATTCGCCACCCATCTTCCGCCGGTTTTCCTGCCGAGCGTCACCGTTTTCTTGCAATAGAATAGCCTAGATACCCTACCATAGTGATTCTCAATCCGGTCCTCAAGCTCCCAGTAGGGGCAAAAGCGTGGACCGTCTGGGGATCCCTGAGGACTGGGTTCGGAAACACTGCCCTAACTGAAAAGCCTCCTGCCCCGACCTCTCCAGAATTTGCCTGTGGTGGGCCTCCTATCAGAGACCTTGTATGGTGGTAATACTGCAAAAGCACATGCTTAACAGTGACGGGGTGCTTCACTGCAACATCTCCACTCGACAAACTTCTGCTTCTCATGCTCCTCGTTGCTGATCAGTATCGAAGGCACGGTTTATTTTCACACCCAGCAAGACCTTACACTGAAATGCAGCTGAAGAGAAAACAAGATTATATATGTCAGTAGCACACTAAGGCTCTCATGCCACATATAAATAGCAGTAACCAATTAAAAAATGGTGTTTTAATTTGTTTATTATCTATTAATGATTTACAAAGTGTTACAACCTAATTCATAGCCTTATTAAAAACCATAAACCATTTACAAGGTCTGTCTTATGGTAAAGTGGTACCCTTTATTTCTTTAGCAAATGCTTTTGTCCAAAATGACGTACAAGCAGGCGAATAATAATACATCACAAGCGTGAGAAGAATGGACTTCCAATGAGGAATACCATCTTCTGGGCAGGTCCCTTTTATCCACCCTATTCCTTTGGGGTCCGTTCTGCCCTGCTTTCCTGTAAAGGTTGGTTCATACCATATCTCTGCCAAAGCACAACACGCGCGTATCCACTGCGCGTATGCGTACACAAACATTCATAGTTCTCTGGTTAAGTCGAGCCGACTCACAGGATTGCCAACTTTGGTCAGCTGGCTGGCATGAGACTTTCAATTCGAGACAAGTCTGCACTCTCTCTCACACACACACACTTACATGTATGTAACAGTTTTATTACCTTGTACATAGTCTGTAGGGTTTGCAAACTACCCCAACAACTTCATGTTGGTATTTAAAAGTGAACTCTAGCGAATTGATCATATCAGAGCTGCGCATAAACTGATGCATGGACACAAATTTGGAGTGCATCAGGCGTTCATCCACAGAGGCAGACAGTGACGTCAAATGTGTCAAACGTTGGAGTGGACACATCTGATAGTATGCATGCGGAGAAATAGGAACCAGCCTTTAGACTCCTCAGCTGCTGCTGCTTGCACCATCTCCACGCCACATGCTTACACCAGGACAAAAGCTCAGGCTGCCTCTGGACTGTGGTCTTCCTCCCATGGACGTTTCTAGAGTGCCATTTTAATACTGTCTATTTAAAGTACGGCTCACAAAAGGCTTGCCCGAATCAGGAATCCAATGATGAATACACCAGACCTCGGTTCCACGTCACACACGTGCCCGAGAACCTAATCTTCAGCTGGCAGAGCTCAGAAGCTATTGCTGATAATAGGAATTACATACAAAAGGAAGCTCTAGCAAGTTGCTAATCCCAGCAAGTACTATGAAATCCCGTTTTTTTTTAACAAATGTAAATCAGTGGAAAACACGGCTCCATTTCAAAAGTGCGACAAGGGAGAAATTGAGGTGTTGAGGTGAAATGATTAGTTACTTGGGAAACAAATAGCTGGCCTGGCATTTTCTGGCATCACGTCTGAATATGCAAAAAGCCTTTGCGTTTACTGTGAAAGTTGAAAATTCCAATGGTTCAAAAAGTCACTGACGAGAAGGAAAAAAAGCAACCCAGCATGTCTTCAGTTCTCTTATTTTTATTTTTTGATCCAATGGGCATCATGAGAATAGCGTCTCTGTTTACATGATTTACACTAGTCTTCTCTTGATTACTCAGGAAATTTCATTGGTCAGCCCAAGAATAATCTGATACACCCCTAAAGCACCCCTGATTGACATACACGTTGCTGATTGAGTCCCCTGGCTTAGACATTAACTATGGTTGCCCAGGTGTCAACTCATGAGTTTATTACCACAGATTAATGTCTGTAACCCATGATTGCTATTTCTCTTCTGAACTACTAGAATACGAGACTGCTACTACCATTAAGGAATACAACACATTTCAGTTTCACTTCCACAAGCTAATTTGGGTCACGATGTACCCACTCAACTTTTGCACACATTTGCCTTTAAGAGAGCTGCCAGGGGGCAAGTAGCCAGCACTGTGGATGCAACATAGCACTGACCTTCTCCGGTTTCAACTGCTGCTGCATCCCAAGCAAAGCATGTTGAGACTGATCTTGGAAGGTTTTTACGAGGTAGTGAGGGAGGACAACAGATTACTGCTCGCCTGACACTCAGAACACCTCCAGGTTTTACCCGCCCCCCAAATTTAGACATGAAATCTAGTCTTCATCATCCAAAGCTTTACCCTGCTCCTAGAAAGTGATCACATGTCTGTGGTTGGTGGTAAACAGCATACCCTATTAGCTTCAGGGTGATTTAAGTTACTGTTAAAATCTTGCTATAAAAAAAAAAAAAAAGAAAAACATAGCTATTGATCAATAAAATGTAACAGGTATAGAAAACTTCTGCGCTAAATTTTGCAGGTGTCAGCTTAGAAGACAGAGGAAATGTAAGACATTGAATACATATGTCTTACAGTAAGGCTGCCATTCATTCATTGAGATAGTAACGGGAAGTATCTAAAATGCCAAAATGATGCAGACGAAGTGAGCGGTCCATTAAAGACGAAAACCTGCCAAAAACACCTAGATGGTTCGTTACGTCCAACTGGTTAGGCAGTAATCTGCAGTCTGAGAAGATGTGTTATTTGTGCTTCCTGTGAGCATGCCCCTCTTATGGCCAACAGGCTCCTCATAGCAGGAAGGAAATGGGCTCCATGTTCTAGCATAGGCCACAGAAGCCTGGAGCAGTCAGATCACATGTCAAGCTGGGGGGGGGGGAGGCAGGTGGCACAGGGCACGGAGCAGTCAATTGCCTTGAAGTAAACCAGATTTTCAACAGAATACAAGATGGTCAAAGAAGCTTTTTACCAACTGAACATATATCCTGAAAAAGTAGCACTGGACAGTATGTCCCAACGACACACACACCACTGACATGCAGTACTATCAAGCTGCCCAAAATCCCACCTGAAAAGAGCATTAATGCACAATGCAGATCGATAGCCCGTACATTTTAGCTTCACTCAGCCGTGGCTCTTAGTTCCATCATAAAAATATTTGGACAATAAATCACTCGGCTTCTGTTTTCAGGTGGCAGAGAGGAGCTGGGTGACCCTTTAGCACAAGGGTGGGACAACAAAGGCCCCACCACATGAATTTTGTTCTATGATCAAGAATGAGTTAAACTGCACAAGTGAAGCATAAGACTAATGGTTGGTTAATTACATATGAATATCAGAATGAACCCCATACCCCCATCATAACTACTGTGCAAGAAATCCTGTCCTGAAACACAGAAAATGCAGATATTCATGAAATACCGTATTCAAAAAACAGGAAGAAGTGAGTCAGCCACTTACCTTGAAGATTTTAATCAGTGTCTTCATGTACAGGCGTCGTATGCCAAATGACACGCCAAAGATGGCCGGCACAATGATGAAGACCAGCAGCAGGGTGAACCACACAGTGAAGGAAATACCCAGGAGCATGCATAGCAAATTATCGAAGGGAGAAGGGAACCAGCCCATCCTGGCTGATGGCTAATTTTTCACTTGATAGGCAAAGAATTCTTTAATTTTCCCAAGCAGCCCAGACCAAGTGAGAAAAACCACTTCTTTTACAAGCCCTCTATGACCACTGTCTACTTAACTTTCTGTGGACCGGAGCTTTCATAAACACGCATTTGACACAGGGTTCCTTCCCCCAGAAGTGTGGAACGCTGTTGCCATGGAGACAAGCATTCCAAGTGCTGCTCCCACCAGCTGGAGGTCTCTGATATTTATTTCCTACTTTTCTCCAGCAGGTCTTGGAGGTTGAGTTTTTTTTTTTCCCGGAGATATTTTCTTCCTTTTTCCTTAAAACTAAAAATGCCCATTCAAAACTCGCCATGCCATGTGTGCCATCTCTAGATTTGTTAATGTGATTGATGAGCAGGTTAAAGCAAAGTATTAAAGGTGACTTTTCCCCCACCCCAGTACCAGCTGCATGTAAAACTGAGAATCAGTAGAACAGTCAAGCTGTGAAAGGAGCTGGGAGTATACAGGGAGCTGAAGAAAGAAGAAGAAGAAAAAAAGAAAAAAAAAAAAAGGAGATGGAACCTTCCAGGCTTCGTTTTACCTGAGGAAAGGAAAAAGCAAAGCACTGATTATTTCCAGAGAGAAGAAATACTGACTGTAGCCAGCACTCTTTTCTGGCATGACCTCGGGGGAACAGATGCAACAGTCTACAGAAGGTGATAGAGTATCTCTGAACGAAAGATAGGACAAAAAAACAATATGGAAATGTTCAAGCAGCAACTGATTGTATGCCATATGTTTGGAAGACTATCTCCTAACTTCAGAAGCACAGACTACTCTTGCACTATCCTTAAGCAGACAGAAGTCTGCACCTCAACTCATGTTTCATTAACAACAGGCTCACACACAAATAAACAAAGCACTTGACCAAAACAGTTTCCGCTAAATTTCTAGCTTCATAAATTAACACTTTACATTATGCAAGTCATCTCAGATAAAACTGTTTGGTACCAGCAGAATTATTTCAGTTGCACAGCAAAGAAATGGGCAGGGGTTCCTGAATGCAAAAAAATAAAATAAACCAAAAACCACATTCATGACAAAAATAAAGTTGCTCAGATAACACAGGCAGCCAGTGGACGAGCAGCTCCCAAACTGACAACTCAAGAAATCATACATAGGCCTTCTTCATCAAGATGGGACCTATTTTCCACTCCCATGAAAGAAACGTCTAACCCTAAATATCCGTCTGGAGAGCACTTCTACCAGGAGTCAACACTCGGAGTGCAAAAAATGACGGTTTCCAAAAGTCTTACCAATAAACCCATTTTTCCCTCCAATACAAATTGTTACAGACACCAACTTAAGACGAGAGACTACACGAGAGAGAGAAAAAAACACTGAATATAATATTTTCCTACATAATGACAGAAAAACAGCCAACCACCACTCACTCCTCGCAAAAATCAGGTAAGTTTCAAGGTGATTTCCAATGGGCAAAAACAGCCGATTGCGTGCAGTCTACATGTGCGGTCTCTGCCAATCGGTAGCAAAAGCTACTAAACAACTCAAAGGGAGGAACTGCCAATAAAGATCAAATTCACAAACATGCCTGGGGCACGAATAACAAGAGACAGACGTAGTAGGACGAAGGCAAGGAGCCCGTGTAGCGGTGACCATTCAACCCGGCAAATGTTTGTTCGCGAATCCGTTCATCTGAACGGAACAAGCTGGAGGTTAGAAGAGTTCAAAGATGCGCCAAAGTCGGCAAGACCAAAATATCTCGGCGTCACCCTGATGTGACTGACCCCGGCTGGGGCACAAAGCCGTGAAGGAAGCGAACGGCGTACCCCGGCTCTATATTCAACTGATAAACGGATATTAAAAACTGAAATTCGTGGTGCTTTTTTAATCACAGAAAATGATGTTTCCGAGTTAAGAAGCAAAGTCAGCGTTTGCTAACCGCTTCGTTTACTGTGGAATAATGTTCCGACGTATCTACCAACTGATAAAGACGGCGTTCAGCCATCGGCGACTCGGGTGGTAATGCTAACGCAACACCCGCCCGGCAAAGTAATCCGTCAACGACGTGTTAAACAAAAGGGACGATTCGGCAAATAAATACAAATTAAGGAAAAGACTTGGCAGGACCGGAGGGCCCCGAAGACCTTGCTTTCGCCCCTCGTTTACGATAGGAAAACGGGCGTCGTTGTTTAATAGACAGCCGTGAATAGCTAGCTGACTGCGGGGACACGCCGCCGCCGCGCTCCGGCGGACAGCAGCCGGCAGAATGTGACGGGCTCTCGGAGGGACTTACCCGGGTTCCGCTGTCTTGACCGGCTTACGATCGTCTCCTGTCTGCCCAGCGGCTTCCCTGGTGCCGCCCGGCCAAGTCAGAGCACCGAAAACCTCCGGAGCTGGGAGGGCGTGCGCTACTGGCGTGAACTAATATATAATAAGGGGATAAATGAACAAAAAGGGGACGAGCGGGCGGCGCGCCAGCGACACCTAACGGCAGGATGTTCGAAGGACGACACTCCGGAGCAGCAATACTAATAGACGCCCCGTGGGCTGATTTGGTATTGCCACACTTACAGGATAATGGAAAGTATGAAAATGAAAACAAATAACCAAATTTATACTCTTCTCGTCATCGCACCACTAGCCAGACTGAAAACACCTTTTATTTTTCAACACCGTTTACTGTCTCATTTCTTCAAAGGCACAACTGCTTGTATAAAATTAGTGTTATAAAACTAAATTAAATCACTAAAATATACTTCCAAACTAAATGCCGCGGGGCACTCTGCTATCCATACAGCACAAAGTGATGCAATCATAAGTGAAAAATATCAGGCTTTCCGCACAGGACGATATTAATTAAAAAGAACAAGGACACATTTTCTCAGATTTTTTTTTATTAACAAAATTTGTTCAAACTAAAAAATATTCTATTTCCAGTCCACACCTAAACCTGGTCACTTACGGATTACATCCGAGCAGCAGTCCCATTCATCAAAGCCGATCATCAAGTAGAGCTCAGAAAATGCAACCCCAGTGTAGTGTGGGTAATCTTATAACATAAGAAGTAGTCCATGCCTCAACAATCCCAGGGCATTATGGGACACAAAGGACTAAGACCACTTTATCAAGCAACACAGGAATTTTTGGCACAAATCTCTCCTTAATGACTTGCAAAAGCATTCTTATTTCAAAATAATCATAGTAGCCGCTTTTATGATAAATGAATATTAAATTATAGTCCATCATTATTCTGCTGCTTCAAGAAATAGACATTCTCTCAGTTCTTTTGACTTTGGTTGCATAATTCATGAAATTGTTCAGTACACGACTCAATAACGCGTAAAACAAGTTCACACTGAAAGACTCCCCCCCCATTCTCTAGGAATAAAGGGCCCAATAATCCTACGCCAAATCACACAGTAGATGTTCCCTGTCCCTGTGACCATCCACCACCACAAGCAGGTTCCCCTTCACAACCGCGTAAAACGCGATGCCCTCCTCATGCCCTGTTCGCCAGTAAGTCTTCAAAGTCTGGTGAACAGACCAACTTGTGCTTGACGTGGCCCAGCACAGTCATATCGCCGGTCCTGCCCTCCCCTGTCGCGACTGCCACCAGCTCCTAGAGAGTCAGGGAGAGAGCGACGCGGGTAAGGGTGACGTCAGTGACATGCGTGTGTGCAGAAGAGAGAGATGCTTAACCTGAGAAGCACATTGGGTTTTTTTTCCACGGAATGAACACAAACACTTTCTGGTTGATTCACCTGAAGGAACGAGCAAGGAGTTCCCAGGGCGAGGTCCAGCGTGATGTGCCCAAGAATAAGTTGCACCCGGCCGGACTTTCGCACCAGCAGCCGGCCCACCAGACCCTCGTGCAGATCCTTCAGACTGCAGCTGTTGTCTTCCTGCTGCTCCTCCTACCCATGATAAGGTGGAATGCACAAACAAACAGCCAAATCACACATTAAGACTGGGTGGGGGCACGAAGGCTCCTAGAGTACCATAGGGGCCTAACTCCTCTAAGGTGTGGGGGTTCGAATCCGGCTTCTTCTCTAGTGTTTGCATGTTCTCCGGTCCTGCACAGGGTTCCTATGGGTTTTTCCTCTAGTGTTTGCATGTTCTCCTGTCCTGCACAGGGTTCCTATGGGCGCTGTAATTTCCTCCAGCAATCCAAAGGCATTCAGTTAGGCTAACTGTCATCTCTAAATTACCCGTAGTGTATGATTATGTAGTGTGTGAGAGTATGGTCATCTGCTCGTTATTAAACTGGTATCCAGTCTGTAGAATATGATGGATGGATGGATGGATGGATGGATGGGCATACTAGAACTACACATCCACACCCAAGGCTGTTAAATAATGTGGCTCCGCACACCTCACTGTTCTCAGCTTTCTGGAGCATCGGCTGCCCATCCTGTGACAGCACCTCTTTCTTGGCTGGCTTGACATCCTGAGTGGGTGGCTGCCCAGGCAGCGAATCAGGAAGCTGCACAAAGATTAACTCCTCCTCCTTGCACTGGCTCCATGCTTCCAGCAGCACAGGGAGCGGATGGGGCTCAGGAAGCCGCGGGGGCCTGAAGGTGGCCTCAGGCTTCTTCACATCCTGCATCTCGGCTGGTTCCTCTTTCACTGTAAGGAGAAATCAGCCAGGGGTGAGCAGCTGATTAACTGGGGACCACGATCCTGAATTGTCCCAGATCAAAATGAGACTGGGAGCATAAGGCAGCATTTGTAATCCAATAATAATTTCAAACAAGACAGTTGCAGTATTTTCATTATAACCATCTGTATTTTTTTTTTTTTTTTTTTTTACATAAAAAGTGGGGATAATTTTCCCTTGAAGGAAAGATTCCATGGATATCCATTCATTCTTCATGCACAAATATCCCTTAAGATGGACAACCTTTAACTTTAGGCACAGCATCATCCACATCCATGTCATTGGCCTCCTGCTCCTTCTTCAGGTCCTCGAGTTTGACAGCCGCCTTCTGAGCATCCTCATCAGACTCCTCCCTGAAGGTCCAACCAGACACAGCCAGGGGCAGCTGAACAGGACAGCTCCTCAAGTCATTATGCAGGTGAGGGTCATCCAGGAACTAAGGTAGGAGGGGAGAGGAAAACAATGGAGCTTTTCCACTGTCACCAAGAACCGGGCCGTACCGCAAGCTGGCAGTGTCTCAGTGTAAAGTATCTGAGCCGCACCTGCAATGACATGGTCCTGCTTATTAGCAGGGCCGAAAGCATGACCAAACCAAGCTGGTCGCATCACCACAATCTGATTGGTCAAAATGTACAGAGATTCTTACTATCTCTATCGACAAGTTCATGTTGAATCAGGGAGAATAATGTAGTATTAATAATGGATTATTGGAAGAACAAAAGGGGATATTCTATATATAATTCATTATTAGTAGTCTTGCACATCACGACGTATTGATGCATTCCCAATATTGGAGCCTGAAAGTTTTTAGCCTACTTAAAAAAAGTACTAGAGAATAGCTGAAGATAATGGATTCGTAATGCAAATTTATGCGAGCGAATGCTAATTCCGCTACTGTTCGATGCTAACATAAGATGAAGAATCTCATAGACATGCTTCTGGAAATTAGCACATAGTAAATCATGATGCACGCTGCGTGAATAGCAAATAAGAATGTCTTTAGTTTTATGTCACCATCGCTCTTCAAACCCGGCAACGCCTTTACTGAGCCGACCCTTTTGCAGTGGAAAATTGAAGCGAGCTGGAACCGTGCTGCACTTCCTGGTATGGCTTGATTCTTGGCGGCAGTGGAAAAGCACCACAAGTGGGAGCACATCAGTATCTGGATCTCCCCCCGTTTTGTCAGTGAGATACCAAGCAAAGGGCCGTCAAATCATGTTAGGTGGATGGGAGGCGGCGACCATGTTGTGGGGGAGCTCACGTTGTCCTTGTCCAGCATGCGCAGTATCTCCTTGGTCTCTTCCTCAGTCTCCCGTTTCTCCTTCTTGATGTTAATAATGGGGGAGGGACCCATGGCGGGAGTGTCCCTCTCCCCATCCCAGGTACCTACGCAGACCACAGACAGAAACCCCTAGACTAAGACTGGCTGTTAGACCAGACAACACAAGCAAAGTGGTGGGATGGTTAAAAGTGTTAGTTATACCTTCACTGAAAACATAAGGTCGGATTGCATGAAACCACAATGGCTGATTTTAGCGGCTATAAAAACTCACATTTTAAATGAATACAGAATCACACCCTTGGGTTGTGGACCTTACAGAGAGGAGCCCCTAAATCTTACCCCTCTTCTTTAAGTCCATCTCTGCGGGTCCCTGCTCAAAAATGGAATGGGACTGAATGACCTCTGGGCGGCCCCTGCCTCGGCCACGCCCATCCCGCTGACGGCCACGCTCCGTCTCCCTCCGGCCCCGCTTTGGCCCCCCCTCCTCTTTCTGCCTGTAGAAGGAAAAAGTGCTCTCCATTCTTTTCTGAAGCTATCATTCAGATTCGATAGGAGAGGGCCGTTATCTTGCCAACAATGTTCAAAAATATTAAGAAAATGGGGAGGGGGAGTTGAATAGATTTGGCTATGGTCAGTAATTAATAATGTGGACTAATGCAGTTATAGGATATGTTTACCGATCTGTTCTACTAGTGTGCCAGTACAAAAATCCCATGTACACATGCCAAGACATACCTACAATGCCACAACTGAATGAAAAAGCACATTTAAAATTTCCTTTCATATCAGATAATAGTAATTGATAAAAATTCTAACAATAAAGATGCTATAAAGGGATATATGTACAGCCATGGAAAAAATTAAGAGACCACAGGACAATTTTTTGCATTTCTCAATTCATGGGTGTGCATCTGTAAATAATATATTTTATTTTGCAAATCAAAGCCTGGTTCTTCTCCGTTTCTCATTAATGAAGGGCTTCTTCCTTGTTTTATGGGTCTACAGTCCTACTTATAGGAGCCTGATACGAACTGTCCTAGCAGTGCACTTCACACCTGCACTTCATGTTTCCCATTCCTTATGAACTTCATTTGATGTCATCCTCTGATTCATGAGAAACTGTCAGAAAAGTTAACAGTCTTCTCTGGCATTAGAACGTTGCTTCTGCCCTCCACCTGGCTGGTCTCTGGTCGTTCCCAGTGTCTCCTGCTTCACCTGGTTCTTGTGTATTACTGCCTTAGAAATTTTGAACCTGGAAGCAACCTGCTGCTCAGCGTAGCCTTCTACCAGCAAAACCACAATTAAGCCAGGATTAAAAAAATGCATGTGAGTGTAAAAATAAGGAGTAGTCTCTTATTTTTTTTCCATGGCTGCATGTTGTGAACTAATGGCATTGCCTAAAGATAGTACTTACTCTTCCTTAATTTTTCGGCCAATGATGTTTGGGGTGAATGTTTTCTATAAACAAACAACAAGGTTAATCGGACTCCTGAGTGGGCCAATAAATATACCAATAAGCAAGCAAGGATTTTGATTAGCGACAAAAATGATCCTTGTACACAAATTTAGAACCTACATGTCTGCAGGGAATGCATCTCTCATACAATATTTTATAATTTTATACAAAATATGCAAATCTATACAAGAGTTTGAGAATTTGGTTGACTGACACAATGACAAATAAGGTATCACACCATACTCGCTAGCTGCAGTGTCAGAGGGTGACCTACCTTCTTCACCCCTCCGAGAGTGAGGTCCCGAGAGCGCATGGAGGGAAGGCGCCCAGGAGACAGCGTGACCGGGAGCCTGCGGCCCACCAGCAATCCCCTACCGCTGCCAGCGGTGACCGGCGTCCTAGGGGGCTGGCTGGTGTCCCGATCACCTGCGTCTGCCATGCTGTCTTTGTGGACTGACATAGTATAAACAAAAAAAAGACACACACAGCACATTATACCACAAGCCACTAAATAAACTGCATTATCCTCCCTGATTTAACATGAACTTGTTGATAGAGATAGTAAGAATGTGGACAGATTTTTAATAGCTTAATCTGTGATTTTAAAGTCCATTCTTTTAATGGATCATCATACAATTTAGTACAGTTTAATCACTTTTTATTAATATCTTTACATATAGATAAACAAACAATCTACAGAAACAGATATGCATTTCATTAGTCAGGCATTTATGTCTGATGTCTACCAATGAAAGTCACGTCAGACTAGTATTAAATCAGCCTGGATCGTCATTCTTCACCAGTTTCATTCTTCTTTACATTTTAAATTGGTATTCATTTCCCACCGACAATAATAAATCTCAAGCATCACTAATGACATGACAAATCCGAAATCACATTTTACTCTAATATGATGTTTATACACTTAACTGCCAGGTAACAAAATCATACGGCTTCAAATTACCTGCGTATGAACTTTATTTTCTTCGGCTTCTAGGATCTAGATACGACTCTTCTACAGTCTAACTATCGCTCCTCACACATTCCCCATAAGTAATAACAAACATCCCCAGCCTCATGTCAGCGCCGCCATTTTTATTGCGTCAGCACGTGACCCGGATGACGTGTTGCCCCGGCGCCATATTTGTGCGGGTCAAAACTTAAAATTTTAAACATTTTCGGGATATAAAATGATTTAAATCTGGATGCAGAATGCAGTTTAATGGGGATACATAAAATGCTTATTGTGAGGCTTTTATTACGTTCCTTTGCGTTCTGAACGGTCCTGTACGAGACTCACATATGCCCCCTGCGGGTGTAAAATAATATATAATAATAATAATAAACTTTTTCGTAACGATATTGTAGGTATTTAATGCCTTTATTGAAATGACCTTGGCAGTTATTATGGCTCAGCGACGTTCAACATGCATGTCTGAACAGGATTACAAAAGATATAATAATTACTAAACCGTGTGATTCCTGGTTTATGGACGAATGGGAACGTGTGACAATCAATGTATGCAGATGATTCAGAGTAGAAACCAGCGTTTGTCCCGTGTCACGTCTACAAGCCTAATGCCATCTTATTAATTCACTCTACAGCCATCCGGACTGCCTCTCTTTGCAACCTTAACCCCTACCCACCCCTAACCTTAAGTTACCAACAAAATACAAAACGTTTGACATTTTACTTTTTTGATTACAGTCATATTTTAATAATGTTCATTTCTCAGAATTTTTTGGTGATTTTTTGTTCTTTTTTGCTTAACTGAGGAGACACTGTATGGAGGCAATGACCACAACAGACGTCAGCAAACAGGAAGTCTGAATGGCTGCAGAGTTACATGTAGAGTGTAGGGCAGGGGTGGCCAATCTTATCCGCAAAGGGCCGGTGTGTATGCAGGTTTGTGGGGTAACCTTTAGGTCTGCTGTTCAAACCCAGGTGTGAGGACTCTTCAGCCAATCAGTCTTCTAATTAGTGACTTAATTAGGTAGTTGCAGCGAAAACCTGTGTACACACCGGCCCTTTGCATATAAGATTGGCCACCCCTGGTGTAGGGTGTCTACATGCAGGCTACATGTAGAGTGATTAAGTAAGATGGCATTAAGCTTGCCATGTTCTTAAAAGTCAAGAAGATGAGAGAGTTTCATTTTTCTTTTTGTAAAGACTACATTGGATCAACACAGATGTGAATCAAAATGAAAGTCTTTTATAGTTAATATTTTATAAACTGCGTAGTTTTCTCCTCTGCATTGTTTTACATATTTCTTTGATTTTTTTAAAATATATTCCTTTTCTTGTCTGGTTTCTCTGTCATTATTTGGCAAGAAGTCCTAAATAATAAAGGAATCGTTAATCACTTTAAGAAATTGTTGTGAACATTTCCTGAAGAAAGCACTTTCTTACACAATTGTCACAAGCAGAATAATCAGCAAACTTACTGACAAAGGATGTAAATCATTATAGACAAGAAGTATGATGCCAAATATCATTAAAATAAGGATTTGAAAGAAATTCTGTAATGTATCCAGGTGTGTCAGAGGGGCATGGACACCGTGGCAGATTCAGGGGGCCAGCACCTTATAGGGGCCCTTAAATATGCAAAATTAAAAATTATACACCGAGGGACCCCCAGCTCACAGGGTTTTATAGAAAGAAGCAAAATAATCTATCCATCCACCATCCGACCATTTATCCTGGTGACGGTTGTGTGGAGAAGTGAAATAAATCAATTTTTACTAATTCCATTAATGCAAGAATATCATTAAGAAATATTAAAACAACAATTAAATACCAATAAATAAACAGCCAAATATAGTGAGATCTAAATTCATGCCTTGTTCAATAAAAAACACATTAACGCAGACTGTCATGCTCTCTGGCTTTCGTTAAGCCATGAAGGTCAGAAGAGCATATATGGCTGTTAAGTGATCCTGTGCCCTTCCTCTGCTCTCCTCTGCACTGTCAAGCCCAGTCCGAAGACGGATGGCACGATCTTAATTGCGTTTGGGCAGGATCACTGAGCCGCAGCACGGCTGCCGTGTATGGGGGGCTTGGAAACGCCATTTTAACTCACAGGGCTCAGTTTCATCCATATATAGCTGTAGTCAGTGCAAGTAATATCAGTCTGGTGGCTTTGGGATTTGGCTTTCGTTTCTTTCTTTGGTTTTTGGGATGAGGAATGC
The DNA here is from genome assembly GCA_026777985.1 of Mormyrops attenuatus. Lineage (NCBI taxonomy): Eukaryota > Metazoa > Chordata > Actinopteri > Osteoglossiformes > Mormyridae > Mormyrops > Mormyrops attenuatus. Next base: position 12,027,175 of record JAODKC010000044.1, on the reverse strand, counting down.
CCCCCGGATGAGCTTCTTATTAATACACAAATGCTGTAGTTTGTATTCTCCCATCCCTTCCTGTTCTCTATTGATATCATTTCCAGCCGCATGTTTCACTGCTGCATTGTTGTGGCCCTCTCCACTTTGATCCATTTCATGCTTATCTCCTCTCCTAAGAGAGATTTGTGTTCCATCATTGATTATTCATGCCTTCAGCATGAAGGGGCAGCGTTCTCATTCTGCTGTGAATCTCTGAGTAAAAATGTCCCACCTGTTCATTTGCTAATGATTTACAAGAGCGGCGCAGTCGACTTGCGAGTTGCCACTTTGTGCCGCTCCATCCCTGCGAATGGCGGAGGAAATGAAGAGGCGATGCGACCGGCCAGCGGAGAAGGTCCATATGGTGCAGCATCTGCTGAGACTGTACAGGCTCCAGCCCCGGACAGTACAAAGCAGTGCCTCCATGCAGTCGTACCCATGCGGTCATCTGCACCCCCCTTTGCCATCCCTGCATTCCGGAACCTCCCCGCACCTCAGGGGGGCTCGAGCATCTCAATCCACCACTTCCACCAGAAGGCAAGACAGTAGGGGGGATCTGATTGGTTTGTTAAGTCCTAAAAAATTATAGCAATTCAATCTGTCACACATGCACGCTCACAAAGAGGCCATCAGATTGTCTCTGAAGGAACATTTTGTATTATATTATTTTTTGCTACTGTGGTAGTTTTGTTTTGACGGATGTTTCAGCACTAGGAGGTGTGAAGAGATGCAGTTACATGTGAGCCAAGAACACTGGTCAATGTTTTCTGAGAGTCCTTACTGTCGCTCTAATTGGAGTGTTGTCTTTTTTAGTTGGTTGAAGTGTAGGTGACTGCTTCTGTCCCTTTACAGCATGTTATATCAAAGCGGATCAAAAATCAGGCAATGCAGCTCTGTGGTAGTGCAGTCAACATCGGTTTCCATAACTGTAAGAAACAGAACAACTGAAAGAGAGAGAGAGAGAGAGTGAGAGAGAGAGAGAGAGAGAGGCGATAAGGGAGAGAGATACATGACCATCTCTGTGAAAGGAGAAAAGAGACAGTGAGAGAGGGAGAGAGAGTGGAAACGAGAGACCGGGAGAGGAATAGAAGAGAGCGGGAATGAGAGAGAGCAAGAGAGAGAGAGAGCGAGAGAGAGAGAGAGAGAGGCACTTATTTTGCTTCCTAATCGTTTTTCCTCAGGGATTTATCATCCACTGCAGTGAAGAAAGCAAGAGTGTGAGAGAGAAAACAAAATCATTTTAGAAGCATTTAGCACTTAGCTCTGTGGTCTCCCGTCTGGTCTGAAGAGGGATTTTTAACTGTCTACTGCTACAGGCAGCACTGCTGCAGCAAGGTAAAGGGTCCTTTAAAATATATGTACCGCGCGCGGTTCTCCTTAGACACTACCTCAGAAGAATTGTATGAACGGGGGCTTCAAGTAAGTGAGCAGGGTGTAAGTAATTATCACGCAGGGGGAGTGGATGTGTTAGCGGGCGTTATCGGAGTTACATTATGATAAGTGCTGTTTTCAGTCCAGTAGTCCATGTGCTAATATGCTAGTCTCCAAGGGCTCGGCATCTTGTGCCAGAGGGCTGTTTGCTGTGTTTGTGCGCCCCTGTGCTTGTCGTAGAGGTGTGCGCTATATACCAGCGTGACTAACCGCGCACCACTTCAGGCGGCGTCACAAAGGTGATCTTTCAAAGTAAGCAGCTGGACATTCAAGCATCCTTATTTACCTCATAGCCCAAAATGGAAGGCATTTAATGATTTATGAAGAAAGCGAGTAGTCTACGTGTATTTTTCTATGTTGAAATGAAAGGATGTATGATTTCATGTCACAGTTCAGTCTGCATTGGCAATTTGAAGGTGCAACACAAATAAAATCTCACATTGGATAAATGTGAGTTAGAATGACCCTGAAGTGTTTGATGTCCTACTTTGCTTTGTATATATCATTTCCACATAATATCCATGTTGTCTAGGGTTCATTTCAATGTGCATTGTGTAGGTATGGTGAATCTGTAAATGTTTCTGGACATCACCAGCCCGCTAACACACACACACACACACACATTGTATTTATATCTTTTCGGGGACTGTCAATTCATTTCTATGGGAAAAACACTAATCCCACCAATGCCACCCTTAATCCCTACCCAGCCCTAACCCTAACCATAAGTAACCAAACAAAATACGAGATTTTTGGCATTTTTAGTTTACCTTAGATACCTTATTGCATTCACAGATCTTTGTGGAGACCTGAAAAATGGTCCCCACAACATCAAAATAGCAAGTTTTCATCACATTGTGGGGACATTTGGTCCCCAAAATGTAATATATACATAACCCCCCCCCCCCTCACACACACACACACACACACACACACACACACTCATACACAGTCCACATATTCATATCTTTATGGGGACTCTCCACTCATTTTTATAGGCATAACCCTAATCCTAACCATAACAACCTTAACCCCCACCCAGCCCTAACCTTAAGCAACCAAACAAAATTCATTTTTTGATTGCAGTCACAGATTTTTATAAAACCGAGGTTATCCTTGTGGGGACCGAAAAAATGTCCCCACAAGGTAAAACGTTTCAGGGTTTTATCACATTGTGGGGACATCTGGTCCCCAGAATGTAATAATCACAAACACATTCACACAAGTCCCATCAAAGTGGAACTTTCCGGCATGTTGTCAGGACCCTCAGGCACCGTATGTACTTCTCTGGGGAGCAGTGCCCACAACGGCGCTCAAGAGAGTGAGCCAGCCCACGGCAACTCCCCGGAGCTGCCAACTCCCCTTCCCGTTCAGTGGTGCCTCCTCCCAGAATCATTATGCACCTCCAGAGCGTCCTGCGGTCAGCCCTCTGCACAAAAAGAAATCGCAGCCCTGAAAATCTTGAGCACGGGCTGCGAGTTTATAAGTACGAGTTTAGAAGAGCGTCTAGCTATCGGCACACCGACCTGACTGCTGCTACTCGTGCATCGATAATTTACAGCCTCTTGAGATGCAGACGGTCTGACACGACCTGCTCATTTGAGCTACTTAACGCACGTTAATGGTGGTAAAGTTGCCAGGAAATGGCTGAGTTGTTTATTAATTTCGTTTGATTTATTGGCCCCTATATTTATCTTGCGGCATTTGTTTAATGGTAACATGGCTGTGTTCCCTCCCTTCTCCATCCTTCGCTTGGGGATATGCAGAGATAAGCATACAGTTGCAAGCGAAGGAGAGTTCCAGCATCGCCTTAGGGTACACATATGTCTGAATGGGCCGGGAGTCAGCTGGAAAGTGGAACGAGTCACACAGGCTCTGGGGGCTGTCCTGGGAGGCCCCCCTCTCGCCCTACATCACATATGTCATGTGGAGATGCTGGAGCAGAGGCCGCAGCTGCCCGCAGAGTCCTTACACGGCGAAGGTGACCGTCACACATGTTACTGGGTTTAACGACCATCCGCCACAGTCAGGGCCACGGAAGGTTCCGGAGGGAGACCCGTCCCTGCTGCGAGGGGCCCAGCAGCTGGAACTGGTTTGTGGTGGTGGAGGGTTCTGTGGAGGATCATGCAGAAAGTGAGGGGATGCGAAATGCAAGAAAAGTGATAAAAGAGGACAGGAACAACAGCACCAAAGCAAGCACTCGTAGGTCATGCTGCCCCCCCCGCCTTGGGCGTGACGTGGACTAGCGTCAAGATCGCACAGGCAGATAATAGTCTTTCCTAGGAAAGCGTCAGTCAGGTTATTGATTCCGAGGGCAGAGGCTGATGGCAAATCAAACACGATGGATGGGCTGGTGAACAATGGTGAATAACGCCCCACATTCCCAAGGGCTGCGGGCGTCAAACCGGATCGCCCGCTCTAAAGAAATATATCACCCTCCTGCTCCGCTGCGATTCAATTTACCCCCGTGTCTTAAATGCCATAAAACCCATTATGTGATGCTATTGTGCTGGATTTTGGGGCTGTGTTATGCTGGTGATGCTATTTTTGCTGCCTGCTTCATCTGAAAAGGGAAAAAAACACGCTGCGTTCGGTCGACAAGGGGAAAAAAGAAGGGAAATGTAAGACAAGTGGATCAGAGCGTGGCTAATTAAACTTTGCTGGGCTGCTGTGTGCGGCCGCTAATAAGCAGGGGTTGGAATGCCCCTCAGAAATGGGGGGGCCGTGAGCGGGGAGCGACGTGGCTTTCAGCTCGTTGCCAGGAGACCCCGCTACCTCGATAAACCCAGGCCATTCAGAAAATCGTGTCGGAGGGGTGGGAGAGTGGGGGGGCTGGCATCAATTTCACCATACCTGAAGACCAGATCTGGTCACCTCACCACCCCCAACTCCGGGAGTAGGAATCATTGCTGCGGGGGGGCATTTTTTTTCTGGGTGAGGTGAGCCGTCAAGCGCTGGTGAGGGGGGGCAGTGCATCGGTGTATCAGTGTCAGCACCACTCGCAATTTATTTCCCTCATAGTTTCTCATCCATGAGATCACGCCCCCCCCAGACAGGGAGGGGCCCAGTGTTAATAAAGCTCAGCACCCTGGCTGATTGGCTATTGATCAGATGCTGGGTGACACAGTGCCTTGCCTTCATAGTGTAAACAGCTTAAGCGCCACTCTGCTGGTAAAACTGATGGCTATAGTGACATTAACATTTTCTTGGAGGGGGGGGGTAATTATAGCTGAGAGCTACATGGATGATGAGGCTCAAAGCTACGGCTAATAAAAACCATAGTCTACATTTTTGCCATTATTGTGTTTGGGTCTCCGGCCCAAATTGCAGACTAAATGGGTCCCCGCTGAAGGATATAATCAGGTGAGAGCACTCGCAATGCCTGGCTGTGTGGTGGTCTGTACGGGAGGGGAGACTGAAATTCATGAGCCTGTCAGCTTGTACCTACCCTCTGTATTTGTGTATCGGGTCGGTTTGTTCATTCACTCCTTTGTATTTATGTATTGATACCAGTTCATGGCAGAGATGGAGTCCCTCTCCACCCCGCACAACATCCGCATCTCCGACGTGACCTGCGACTCCTTCCGCATTGGCTGGGACATGGCGCCGGAGGATGTGGGTCGCGTCACACACTACTTCATCGACCTGAGCCGCAAGGAGGGCAGGGACCCAAATCGCTTCAAACACAGGGTTGGCCTCATCAAACCTCTTCTACACCAAGCCCCACACCACATGTCCTCTTCCCAGTTCTTCCCCCCCCTCTCAGATTCCTTATTTTCCAGACTAGATGGACTGTTTCATGTCGAATCCTCTCAAAACCGGTGTCTACATCTATTCTTTCAAACTCTCTAAAGGCACTCACAAATAAATGATGAAATGAATTATAATTGCAATTAAACAAATCACAGTGTAGCTAAACTGTTTTCATGGCGTTGCAAATGAAATGCGTTGTTGGAGAAACAGTTTGCATTTTTCTGAAGTGCTTTTACAGGAAGATTGCTCAGTGATATCAATGAAAGGTATCCAGCAATACCCAGTAAAAGGCGGAGCGCAAAGGCCTGACGAATCACCGAAACGGACGAAAAAATAAATCCCTGATTCACCGTCGCTTCATTCCTCTTGAATGGCCTTAGGCCCCCGGAGCTGAACAATGTGGAGGAGGTCGAACCCCGTGGACCCTGGAGGGGGGCTGTGTTGATCCTCCGTTGCGTTGAGTACTGTCCATATGCACTGTCAGTTCAGACCCCAACCAGAGGGTGTAACAGAAATACAATTAATGGATCATTTCAGTCTGAATTATAAATATTTAATTTGAATCCATGGTCATGGTGATTTGTGAATTAAACTGAGAATTTTATACAGGCTATAGTTCAATTCATACAAAATGTGTATTTTGTCAACAGGTTACAGAATTAGAAGCAGATTTTTCATGAAGAAAAATTTAAACTGGTTCATTGATATCTTACGATATTTTACTTGGAATAACTCCATGCAGGGTGCTTCAATGGGTAGCACTGACCCCGTGCTGGGGGTTTGAATCCTGTCCTTTTTCGGGCGTGTGGAGTTTACATGTTCTCCAGTCCAGAAACATGCGGTTAGGTGAATTGGCCTCTGTAAATTGCCCGTAGTGTGTGGTACTGTGTGCCCCGTGATGGACTGTCCTGTCCAAGGTGCACCCCTGCTTGGTGCCTTATGCTGCCTGGGATTGGCTCCAAGCATGCACTGTGTCTATGTGGCATGGAAGAGGAATTGCTACCATGATTTTGAATGTCAGTCTGAGGTTCTGAATTGGTCATTATTGATAGTGGATGTGGCTAAAATTGAATTAACATTGTCTTGAAATGTAATTCTTAAAATGCAAAAATGGAGGAAATGATACCTATACTTCTGTGCTCAATTGCAAAACACCATTTCCTTCTTAAAATTAATTTGTTGGTAGTCGGGAAGATAACAGCATTTCGATCAGAGATTTTGCACAGATTTGTTTCTCTCCCTTTTGTGACAGTTCCTGGCATCTCTATATACGCCTTCAACAGTCTTCATTTAACCCTCTGTTTCTTTGCCAGTGCTGGTGTGAGGCAAATGTCTTTACATCTGTTGTCTTTTATGTAATCTTAATTTAAAGCCACACAGCACATTGTTTAAAGCGGTGTGATGCCGTGTTTCTGCGCGGCTGCCGAAAATGTAAACACTCTACTTGATGGGGCACAAATACTTAATAGTATTTTATGAGTAATAACTCAGTTACCCCTGAAGTAAAATCATGAACAAATATAGCGGCTGCTTGAGATAAGATGCATCACGATTCATTGATTTTGAACAAGCATAGATCAGTATTTCTTGTGTTATTCATTACTTGTTCCTTCAGTTGTTCACAAAGGTTTACAGAATGAACAGATATAGTAACGAATACAGTAACTGCTTAAGATAAAACATGCATCACGAGTCATTCGTGATGAATTAACTTGAGATCAATATGTAACTAAGACTTAGTTTGCGGTTGATTAATATACAAGTAATATCATAATACTATGCTATTTGTACCCAAGTAAAGTGTTACCCCAAAACTTTATTGGGCTCGTAACCAGGACAGAACAAAGCAAAGACACAAATTCGCTGGAAGGAGGACCTGCAGGTCTAACCACTGAAAAACAAATAAAAACAAACAAAAAAACCCAACATTAAAACAGGACATAAAAGGATCCCAATGGAAACAATGTTTATTAGATCATTACTAAATCGTGGCAATTCCAGAAAAGACAGAATTAAGAGGTTTCTGCTCTTTAGTAATGTTACAATGAATCCTACAGCAAGACTTCATATTAATAAATATAAGCCAATCATCTTGCTGGTTTGGTGCAGTGGTTAGCACTGTTGTCTCATGCTGCTGGGACTTGAGTTCAAGTCTCTGTTGGGGTTCTATGCATTTGGAGTCTGCATGTTCTCCTCATGTCATCGTGGGGGTAACTCCAGCTTCTCCACCGCAGTCCAAAAACATGCTGAGGCTGATTGGAGATACTTTTCCCAGGTGTGTGTGTGTGAATGTGCCCTGTGATGGTTTGGTACCCCCTCCTGTGTTGTTCCCTGCCTTGCACCCATAGGCTCAAGCAGTTTCAGAAGATGGGTGGATGGATCATATGCTGGTTTGGGGGAAAAAAAGTGTTTGAGAGACTATAGAAGCTTATATTCTACACAAACCATTAGATTGATTAAACATCTAATCTAATCAGCACAGATCAATTTAGCTTTGAAATGTCTTACAGGCCATTGACTCAGCTTCCTCTGAGTTGACTAAGCAATGTTTCCCAATCTGGTCCTCGGGGGCCCACAGCCGGTCCCTGTTTTAGCTCCCTCCAAGCTCCCTGCCAGACAGTTCATATTTGTTCCCTCCTGGGAGTAAATATGTGGACTGTCTGTGAGTCCCCATGGTCCGGATTGGGAAACACTGGACTTAAAATATCAAAGCAGTTGCATCAAATCTGATGCATTGTATTTGTTAACTGAAACCTCTATACATCTCTAGTTTTTTTCCAGTATGCTGACTTCTTAATCGCCTGCCCTCCCCACAGGATGTGCCGACCAAGCTGGTAGCCAAAGCGGGTGCCCTTCCCATGGCTGTGCGGGGTCATTGGTTCCTGAGCCCACGGACCGAGTACTGTGTGGCGGTTCAGACGGCGGTGAGGCAGCCAGAGGGGGCTGACTACCTGGTGTCAGAATGGAGCCAAGTGGTGGAGTTCCACACTGGAGGTGAGTGGGAGGAGAAGCCTGGAGGGACCAGGTTCTGGAGAAGGTCAGAGAGGACCTGATGGGGAGTGGATGATGGGTGGCTGAGAGCTATAAACTAATACTGCAGTCTTCCTGCTCAGTACACATCCAATGAAAGTCCAGGTTTTGATGTGAGCAAACTGCTCACAAGCCACAGTACACAGAGTTTGACGCACCACTTTTTTCCCCTGTGTGTTTCTGGCATTGCAGATTACGGTACAGTCCATCTTCAGCAGCTTCTCCAGAAGGCTGAGGGTGCTGCCGGGAGACTTCTGAGGTTCTCTGTTTTCTACCGCAACCAGCACCCAGAATACTTCCACTATGTCAGGTACCTTCCGGAAAGTCTCTGGTTGTAGCCATCTATTTTGATACCACCTGCTTCAAGCTGTTCTGCAATCCTTTGAGATGCATTATTCCCTCTGTACTTTACAATTCCAGTATCCTCTGTTTTTTTGTGATCCTTCTCTCTCTTTTTCTCTCTCGTAGGTCATCATGTGCGGGGGTGATGTACCCCTCCCTCAAAGACAGCAGCGGTAGTCACGGCTCTCCTATCAACGGTACACTAAGCGGAGTCTTTCTCAGCTGTAACACAGAGTTCGACACCGGCCTGCCCCCCAGAGATTCCCCCTACGGCCCTCTGCGTTTCCAGATCCCCGCATCTCAGCTGCTGAACCCCTCTACTGCCTGCCTCTACTTTGCCGACTTCTACTGCATGTACACACCCTACCACTACGTCATCCTTGTGCTGACCACTGCTGGCTCAGAGGGCGATCTCTTTTGCCGCGCCCACTTGCCCCAGCTGGACCTTGCAGCAAACCCCTTCCTGACATACAACCCGCCACAAAGGGAGGGGGAGGAGCCGGTTTACTGCCACGCCCGCGACGTCATCTTGGAGGTGTTCTACACGGAGCCACTGCACCTAGACCAGGGTACACTGGTGGAGATCAGTGGTCACCAGCTGATGAGCTTGTCCACTGCCAATGCCAAAAAGGACCCCAGCTGCAAGGTGTGCAACATCAGTGTTGGACGCTGAATGAGAGGGATGGGGTCTGAGAGGACTTATCTCTCTAACATGTCAAAGGCCAAAGGCAGGGAATGAAACGCAACCTGACAAACTGGCAGGTAGTGTGCCCTGGCTGTTTCACTGCATGGTTATGAGGATACAAAGAGGATGGAGAACTGGATTTTATCAATGATTTCCTCCCATCACTCAGTGCAAAGGACACACCATACAGTTTTATCCCTTAATCAAGTTGTGTGTTTCTCCACTACTGATATCTAGGCCGATGTGTGCATGGCATGATACTACATGCTGCTAACCATAACACTCCTCCCATAATGCGAACCCTAAGCCTGCCATACTCCCCCCCCCCCCCCCGTTAAACAGCACGCCAGGGGCGCAGCTAGAGCTTTTGGGCCCCATGAAAAAATATCACATTGGGCAACCACCCCAGACCAATCCAATCATGCTCCAATTTTTTTAGGGCCCCGGTCACTCTGGGGCCCTTGGAATTGTCCTAACTCTGTCTCCCATTTTGGTGCCCCTGAATCAGGTCACATAGCAAAAAGTCTTAATTTTCACCTGTGCTCCTCTGCAAACATGCCCAGGAATGGGTCAAAATGTTCACTGCTCGATTCACCATATTCTTAACTGATAAACTTCCAAAATGTGGGCCCCAAATCTTGGCTATCAGTTCAAGGCACATATTTGGTATCACTGTATATACTATGCATAGCTTGCATCCTGTACAGTTTTTCTGTTCATTTTCACTGTTGCTCCCTGCCTGCTCAAAATAATTAAGTTCACTTGACAGTGTTGTTTCATAGTGCAGCTGCAAAAAATTTACAGAAAAAAAATAACTCTAGTGACATTCTTTAAATAATGACTATAATCTACTAGCCCTGGACAGAAGAGGATTGATGAACTCTCAGAGGTTTCATCGAATCAAATGTGTTATCATGAATGCTAAAATCCTTTTTTCATCATCTTACAAAATATATGTATGCATGGTTAGTCTGTTTAGATGTATGTGATTTATATTTTGGAAAAAGAGAGGATAATATGTAATGTAAAGATAAAATCTATTTTCATCTGCTGGCCTTTAGCCATTAAAGAAGCTCTTCAGCTTCTTGACAAAAGATGTCACAGACAGCTGTACTGCCTGTGTGGAAATTGAGAATCTCAAAACGACGGACATTCCAAGGTGCTAAATCATCAGATCTACGAGGTAGAAATTTTAACCCTCCTACATGAGGTGCCAGCTGTAGATTTCAGACATAGCATCCCTCTCTTTCTCTAAGCTTTTATGTCAGATTTAGGACATCTATGTATCGGTCATGCTGACGAGCACTTTTAATCTAACAGAGACGCATCATCCACTGGTAGTGTTTCAATAAGGCCGTAACAAATATTCACACAATAAAGTTAGGATGAGTCTTGTGATCTGTGTATATTGGAGTGTATGCTTGATCAGAGTTTTTATTTAAACACACATTCTTGACCATGTTATGTTATGTGAACTTGCCATCTACGCGTTTCAGCCAAGTGCATTTTGTAAAACACTAAATATTTGTGTTTGTTATCCTGTGACACATTCCTGCGTATGCCAAGCTGAGAAGAGACTCAGAGAAATCACATTTCTGTTACATAGGGAATGTACAGCATATTCCATCACTGCTTAGCTCCGTGCTCTACCCCTGTGCCAGGAAATGCCTCGCACACTCTCAAAATGACCTTGAAATGAAAAGTCTTTTTAAAAAAAAAAAAAAAAAAATCACTTATTTTTATCAGTCACAGTTTAACAATAAGATGAGATGTAATATACTGAAAAGAGATCACATCACCATCCATGACAACAGTAACCAGGTCTGTTGAACAGCAAATCTCACCCTGGGGTGTTAACAGAGTGGGAGGGATATAGATTTTTAAAAGCATGATTGAAGAGTTTTCTGCTCTATCTGAAGCAGTCGATCATCTCATCATTAGCGCCACTAGGTGGTACTAATTAACTCTGACGTGAGCCATGTGCAGGGTGGCCGTAACATTTAAAGGAGATAAAGGGATTTGAACTGTGGAGCTGATTTCTGCAGCGGAGGGAGACAGAGCCGGCGGTCGGGTAGGTGCTCCACACCGGGCTGGATGAGTGTGCGGGGCTGTGGCATGGCGGTTGGCAGCATGAAAGGCGGGGCAACACAGCTTCAGGTTTTTGCATTCAGCACATGAGGCAGGCGGCTGTCTCTCCTGGTGAAGGGGAGGCAGGCCGATATGCATTTCTGGCATTTCAGCAGAGCTACCCTGTCAGCTCTAATTTATAATGCGGTATCACGCCCCCACCCCCAAAACTCCCCCCCTCCCAACCCCCGGGAGATTCTTGCAGGGATGCCCCGTGACTTTCCAGAGTTAGCAATTTTTTTTTGTCCTTGTCACAGATGGGAACTCTAAGGTTGCAGTGAAAATCACACACACACACACACACACACACACACACACACACACACACACACACACAGTCGTGTAACCAGATCTTTTTAGGGACCGCTCATTCATTTCAACGAGAAAAATGCTAATGCTGACTATGACAACCTCAACCTTAACTAACTAAACAAAATACAAGACTTTATGCATTTTTAGTTTTTTCATTGCAGTCACGGATTTTTATAAAATCCCATACGGTTTTCCCATATGGTAAAAAAAAATGGGTATTCATCACATTGTGGGCACATTTGGTCCCCACAAGGTAAAGTATACCTGGACTACACACACACACACACACGACTTTGTGCAGAAACATGAGCAGTACCCTGGGGTACTGAGGCGAAAATGACGAGCGGGGGGGGGTGTTCATATCGAGTGCATGGTCAGAGCCAGCCTGAAACTGAGGGCACCAGTCCTTCACAGGAAACTGAGGGCACCAGTCCTTCACAGGAAACTGAGGGCACCAGTCCTTCACAGGAATCATGAAAATGACAATTGACCAGAACCAGAAACAACACACCCTGCCAAGACATGGTTGCATGTGACATAGGATTATTATCAAGCTACAATATTCTCTTTTGGAAAAAACAAACAAAAAACTACAGATATAAGTTGCTCTGGAGAGGCATTGCGCTTTGGAATGCAATACGTTCGCTTTCGCAATAGTTTTGAATAGTTTATGAAAGTCCATCCATGGACCTGGCATGAAATGACAGAGACCTAGTAGTTAAATTAACAGCCATTACAATAAAAACCACAGACATGTCTGCCCTCGTTTCTTTACCAAAACCTGAATTCCTCCATCATGTGACCCACTGCGTACGTGCTGGCTAGCAGCGACTCTTGTCGTCATTTTGACAGCAACATCCTGTGTGGCTTGGCTCATCTTCAAGGCAGAGTATCTGACTGAGCTTTGTGCAGGCCGTGTCCCTCAGCCGTGATGAGACCAGTCAGCTGGGCCGGCCAACAGCCCGTCACCAGTGATGGTACCGCGTGGTACAATATGACAGTCGCTGATGTTCTTCTTCGTCTTACGCCCTCAGACAGATTTGTGCTTTAAACCTGCAGGGGTGTTCGACGTCTCGTTTGTCCGGCAGGAGAATGGGAGCCCAGCATGACACTGGAAAAGGCACGGCTGAGAGCAACCAGGCGGCCTCTGTGGTCTGACACATCCCGTACCAGCGAAGGGCGATGAGCACATGCCAGCTCACTTCGGGGGAGATCCGCAGGAAGAGCGTCCTGCTGCACCAGCTGTATCACACCCTTGCGTGTTTCAGTAACACCCACACAGCCGTCATCGTTCCCCGAAGACTAACCAAACTGGTGTTTTCACCTCAGTCTCGTTAACTATTTGGATTCAAACCCATTGAAATCCCCCATGACTTCTCTTGCAAAGTTTCGTCTCTTACTTCCATAAGTTCCGGTTTCTTCTTCTCCTGCATTTGACACATTTTCCTGTGCATTTAACCAGCGGTTTTGGCTTTTCCTTTGTTACTCTACGTGCGACTGACTGGCCTGATTAATGACTTGGAGCAAGGAATCTGTGTTTCAGCTTTTCATTTCTTATCAGCAATGGCCTTTCATTTTCAAATATTTTCATTGTTGTATATATACCAATTTAACACTTGGTCAAAATGTATTCATGCAGTAGTTCTCCAATATTATAGGAATGGTGATATATTACCCCTAAAAAATAACAATTTTATCCAACTGGAATATACTATGTACAGGGCAAAGAAGACACAAAGAGCTATTGTGGACCACCCACTTGAGTCACCTGTGTCTATATATACTATCCTTGATTGGCCAGCCTTTGTAGAGTAAATGAGGTAGGAAGTGATTGATTGGTTGGTTGGTTGGTTCTGAAATATAAGTCAAGGGCAATACTACAAATAGATCCCAGTATCCCAAGTTGGTCAGTGCTACGTTTCTAAATATCTGAAATTTCAATCCTGTGGACAAATGGTATGAATCCATTCACATTATATTACTGTGAGATCATTTAATTTAAAAGACAGGAAATATCAGTAATATACCGTATACACACCACACACACACATACACACACAGTATACTACTGATATTTGCTGTCTTTTTGATTATATACTCTAAAATAACAACAACAAATTTTATAAATTAGTTTATTTACAAAAAAGAGAAACCTCCAGCAATACACACCTGGCCACTTTTGTCTGCTTCATTTACAACAAAAGGGGCAAAGGAAGGTTTCTGCAAATGTTATGTCCATTATACACAAGTACAAAAGGATTCAAATGAAACCACAGAGTGATTTGAAAAAAAGGAAACTGCACAAAGGACTGTAGCCATGTGCTCACATTGTACGGCACTGTCCAATGTCCAATGTCACAAATTTTGCAGTGAGTGGTTTCTGAGTATCACACTGGGAGAAAATAGTGTACCTCTAAAATCAATAATCTAGTAAACTGCTGTTTGAAGGGGTTGGAGCAAAAGTCAGAGTTGCTTCAAGGGTGTATTAGGTATGTAGGAGTGGACAACTGGGGTGTCCCTCTCACCAGAAGGGGGCAGTGTTCCCCAGCATGTCCCAGCAATGTCCCATCAGGAGGTCGGGACAGCTGAATGAATGGGGGAGTGTTAGGTAATCTGAACCAGGCCGCCAGCTCCAGGGCTGCGAAGCCCCCAACTGTCTAAGTGCACAGGCAACTGTCGGGGGGGCGCAGCTCAGCTCGCTGCTCGGTTCGACACTCTCAGGGTCAACGTGAATGCGGTAGTTCTGTCCCCTATTGTTATCCCACAGAGGGGTGTCATACCCTCCCGGCAGGTAGGACACACAGAACTCGAGCCGGTCTTGGGGGTCCAGGCTCACGGGGAGGGGGACGTTGAACGTGAAGGTGTCGGTATCCGGAGCGTAGTAGCCTTGGTATAGGTAGATGCAGGGCACGTCGCGGTGACTGCGCCACGAGTCGAAGGTGACGCGCAGCCGCACTTCCTTCTCGTAGCTGACGTTCTTGACGAGCACCGTGCCACTGAGGGCGAGTTCCGTCACGGCGCAGCTCTCCAGTGCCACCAGGGCTTCCTGCAGTTGTGCACGGAAGGACCGGAAGTCTGATGAGGGCTGAGGAAAGCCCAAACGCACCCGCCTCTTTCCCCATGAGTCCCGGTCATGCCCAGTGGAGCCTGTAGGTGGCGCCTCCTTGAGTGTAACTGGCTGGCGTGGCCTCAGTGTCAGTTTGGGATACCGGATCACCTCCTCGGCTGTGAAGACGCACACCGCCGTGAGGGATAGCCCTTTGGAGTCGGCAAACACCACGCGCCTCTTCTTCGTCATGCTGCAGGCTGTACCAGCGTCTTGCTGCACTTGTTCCTTGCCCATGGTAGGAAGCACCTGATGGATACCTGACACCAGGAGTTGTTTGGGGGGCAGCTGGGAGTTGCGGAGGTTCTCGCTGAGGGAGGAGAGCTCCAGCATCTGGCTCAGGGGAGGACCTATGGTTGAATGAGCATCTCACATCCTGCTCCACCTGTGTCATGGGCTGCCAAAACCACAAAACCGTCTGAAGGATAAACAGGAGCTGAATAAGTAAGATTTAATGCACGACAAGCCGTACATTACAGATGCAGAGACGAAAAACCGCCTGACGCAGTCGTTAATTGGAAATTGCCCGTTTGGAAGCCCGAAGCCCAGTCTTTAGGTTCAAATGTGTAGATCAAATGTGTAGTTAATGTATTCCAAGTTGTGCATTTTTAAACACTGGCTGCTGTGGCAAAGAAATATAAACATATACTGCTATTATTCTGTTAATTTAGTGTTATGTACCTCTTGGTATTCAGCTGAGTTATGGGTAAAACTCCGGTTTTTTACAGTTTACCGATTACTAAAACCGGACTTCCGCACCGTCCCGTTCAGGCAAGGTTACACAGGACTGTAATGTACGACTGGGCAACAAGTGTATTACGTCAGCAAATGATTTAGGTATGCCTATTAAACCACTGATCACAGGTCTTGGTCCTCAGCCTGAAGCACTCGCTGTCTAAGTAATGTATATTAGTTTCTTGTTATAGTTTACAATTTAAATACTTCTGAAATTTTAACCCTAGTTAAATTTCAAGATTATAATCATGCATTGATTTGCGACTGTGATCGCCTGCCTGGCACTACGCGTGAAGTTATAGAAAATAAATCAGCATCCTTCTGACCAAATCAGATTCGACAATTCAACAGTGCCAAGGTATAATTAAATTTTTAATCGATAAATTGGTATTTAGCGTGTAACTGTCAGATAAATGCTGCACGTGCACGTCGTCTTCAATCAGTCTGTTCGCTACACAAAAACATTCAGAAATGTTTAAACTATTAATAATATTGTTCTACCGCAATTCCCTCCTACTTTCAGACTGCAAAACATAATACAGCCTAAAAGAGCGACAGAAATAAACAATGGAATGTAATTGCGATAATGTGTTATCTTATTTCACCGTTTTACTTTCTGACAGCAAACAAGTCATGTTGTAACAATAAATCTGATTAAAAGACATTTAATAATAACAACAACAACAACAACAACAACAATAATAATAATAATAATAATAATAATAATAATACCTTCGTTTCCCGTTAACTTGGAGACAGAGATTAATAGGACAGGCTGTGCGAAATTGTGTGTGAATTAAAAAAATTAACGTCCTGGAGCCCAGAAAAGCCAGCCTTCAGAAGCCTGTGATCCTATACCTTTTCCCCCGACAACGCGCTTTGGAAAGACGCCGCGGGCCGCGGAGGGATGCGCGACTGTAACGATCTTGAAGTTTCGCAGTTGCACTTCTCCAGCTGTTCAGACCTCGGCCTCCTGGCAGCCAATCAACACCAGGCAGCAATCAGCCAATGAGAGACGCCGTTGAGCAAGCTGACGGCAACAGAGTGACTCAGTTTCCACTAATCTGGACCAGTCATTTCAAAACTTCGTTTATTATTTGCATTATCGTTATTGATATCATTATCAGATACATTTCGTTTTAAACGACACTGAAGAAGAAATACGTTTTATCAACCATTTTCGGTACTGCAATAAGGCTTCTTAATTATTTCCTCTGAGAGTCAAATTCCATCAGCGATACAAAACCAAGCGCGACCGCCCCGATAAAATTTTCTGAGTTCGGGAGGGGTGTACAGATTGATTGCAGAGAATGACCTATAGGGAAACCCTGCAATAGAAATTTATCAAATGGACTGATATCTCATCTGAAACCCACCCTGTAAGACTCGAGTCTAACCTGAACCCAGCACCTTAGACCACTCAGCCACCCCGACTTACACGTCGGAGAAAGTCTCCAGGTGACCCTGAACAGCATAACAGGATGGGCGATGGATGGATGGAAATTCATGTTCCTATCACAATTTTAAAAGGGAACTTGAGAAAATGAATTGCTGTTATGGGATAATAGTATTGAATGAATATTAAAAATCAGTTTCAAGTTTTGCCTCATACACGAACATACACACAATGTGTAGTGCAGTGTAGTGATCGTGCTCAAATGGAAATGCACAATACAAAAATAAAACTGAAAAAATATAAAAACCAATATGCTTCTATATAAACAATAAAAAATAAATATATGAAAGTAATGATATCAGTACACTCAGGAAAAAATGGTCAAAATTGTACCTTTGCTTGTCACTGGGGGTGTACCCTCAAGGGTCTGCCAATTGTACCCTTAGCTGTAGGTAATAGTACCTTTTAAGATACAGAAATGGATTCTGAGGAACATTTCTGTACCATTGATGGTACATTAATGCTGTTTGTACCTTTGGGATGCTTCTCAGAGTCCATTTCTGTACCTTAAAAGGTACAATAACAAAGGTACGGCCCCAGTGACAAGCAAAGGTACAAATTTTTACCCTTTTTTCTGAGTGAGTAACTGTATTTATGTCAGGAAGATGTAAAAGAAAAATGTTGAATTCCCAAAATGCTGTGGTGACTGTACAAAGTGCAGAAAGTGACATGTCCCCTGGAATTTAGTATTTTGACCGAAACTCGCTGTATGTCTCTCGGTGCTGGCCTTCAGGCTGCAGCAGCGTCTCTCTGACCGCAGCAGAGAGAAGAGGCGGGTCATGGGGTGGGTTTCATTATTCATTATTTTCTTAGCTTTGTCCCTGCACCATCACCTGTAGGTGTCCTGCAGGTTAGGGAGTACACGCCTGATTCAGCTTAATGCACCACCCTGCATAGGGTTGTGCTGTCCCACTTAGCACACCTCCCAATTCAGGCGGTGATGTTCCCGGTCAGGATACTGTCGACGGCGCAAGTGTAAAATGCTTTCACCGTCTAAAGTATCGTTTGATTTACATTCAAAAAGATCAAGGGGATAGAGGGACATGTGCTATGTGCAGGAAGTGGTCTTCGCTATTCAGCTTGCCTGTTTCCAGCTAAGCATTCTCTACAATGGCCACAGGACATTTATCGTAAAAAAGTTCAAGAGGTTAAATGTTAAGCAATCAAGTGTGTTGATAGAAAGGGAAATCACCCGGTAAATGCCGTATGTAATCTTTTGTTTTGAAGTCCTCATTGACTTAATTTTGAAATGTGGTCAGTGATTAGAAAACTCAGTGGCATTACTAGCTGCAACCAGGACCAGCATAAGCACCTGGAAGATGGACAGATGGACACGCACGGGCTTGTGTTATTAAATTTAAATGTTGACAACATACATTTTTACTGTCTCAAATGAAATTCACTGGGGGAAGAAAGCAGGACTAGAGAAAGTGCTCAACGGTGGGGAAACTTTGGTCGCATGTCACACAAGGCCCTCAGCTGCATTTCACCAGGCTGGACACCTTGCAGAACGTTTACTTACATTTTTATGAAGCAATTAATACAATCCATTTCTTTTTTTCATCCCCTTGAGTTTATATTGTGTGTTTTGCAGTCTTATTAACCATCCTAAACCATACTCTGTTAACAACCTGGACACCAGATAACACACTTTGATTAGATTCCCGCTCAGTATAGAGCTCTGGAAAAAATTAGAGACCACAGCTAAATTTTAGGTGTCAGTCATTTCTCAGGTTATAGGAATACGTCTGTGTAAAATATAAATCTCTTTTTGCAAACCGCAGCCTGGCTCTTCCCTGCTTCTCACTGATGAAGGGCTTCTTCCTTGCTTTATGGGCCTTCAGTCCTGCTTCTAGGAGCCTGATATGAACTGTCCTAGCAGCGCACTTCACATCTGCACTTAATGTTTCCCATTCTTTTTGAAGGTCACGTAAGGTCATCCTCCGATTTATGAGGCACTGTTGGATAAGTCGATGTCATCTCTGGCATTAGGAAGTCGCTTCTGCCCTCCACCTGGCTGGTTTCTGATCGTTCCCAGTGTCTCTTGCTTCACCTTGTTCTTCTGTATTGTGGCCTTAGAAACTCTGAGCCTGGAAGCAACCTGCCTCACAATGTAGCCTTCTGCCAGTAGAACTGCGATTAAACTAGGATTTAAAAATGCAGATTATTAAAAAACATACAGTGGTCTTTTATTTTTTTCAGAGCTGTATGTCAGAACAAGTTATGCAATATATTGGTTCTGAAATGATCTCCATTTACGGTTCTGTTAACATCATGGGATATTCTCAATGGATGCCTCTCTCTCCTTTTGGTAGACTGGGCACACCCTCTGCATGTTTTTGCTATGAAAAGCATGGAGTCATTTAACCGGCGGTCTGGTGATGCATTTTGCATGTGTGGGCATGTCTTACACTCCACATTATGGAGGAAATCAAACTCCAGTGAAGAGTTACTGCAGAGTCCTTTATCAGATAATCCCACTAGTAGCAGACCAAGGAGACAAGGCCTCATAAGGGGGTGAGCTGCTCGCTCTATCACACACACACATACACACACACACACGTGCCATGTGTTACTATATAAAGGAATAATACTTAAATCCTCCACCAGATTTCGGAATGACCCTAGATTGAAACAGCCTTGATATTTTTTAAAACTTTTAAAAGATATTTTATTTTCAACAGTTCATTGTCATATGCAGAGTAAACAGTCAACACAATGCAATAAAACATTTTGTTCTGCATGTCATCCCAGGCATTGGTAAACTCCGATTAAACACGAAACACAAGTACACAAGGTCCAAAAAGTAGAGTACACTAAAACTTATGTCAATAAGACAATAAATATGAGTACAATTACGACAATAAATACATAAACACAGTGCAATGTAAACATATAGTGCACTGTAAATATATAATTTTAAGGGGGTCTTAAGTCCTTTTTGTAGCTGTTCCTAAACACAATGCCCTAATCCTGAGCACCTGCCTCCAGAAAGCTCTCGCGAACACATCTGAAAAGCTGCTCTTTACTGCTGAACCAGTCAGACGTCTTTGACACAGGCTGAACATTTTCACACCTGCAGAAAGGCCTCATTCACAGCTTTTGCCGGTATCCAATAGACGGCCTTTGCCATAGAGTTGACAAGCAATCATTTGCGTCACAACATAGCTGATGCAATCCTCACTTCCTTTGTGTAACATTCATACAGTAAATGATCAGTAATGAGGAAGCTACTGATTGAAATTCACTTACTGATACTCAGTGAAGTTCACAAAGAGGAGGGTCTGAGGGGTCCACCAATAGCCACCAAGTGACATCTTAACGATTACATTCACATTTATCAGATGCTTTTATCCAAAGTCATATTCAGGAAAGTATTGCCCGTTTGAGTTCAGGACCTTGCACAAGGGTGAAATTACTAAGCTGGGTTAAGAGCCTTGCTCAAGGACCTGCAAAGATGCAGAGCTGGATTTGAACCGGTGACCTTCTGATTACAGGTACACAAGCTTAGCCCACTATTATATGCATGACTGAGAAACACATAACAATATGATGTGTAGAAATTTCTAAGAAAGTGGCGCTTACATTAGTGACAGTACGGTCCTACTGACAGGCACTTAACATGAGGGAGATTTCAAAAGATGTCAACATCATTTCAGACCAATGGTAACCTGCTTAAAGATAGCCAAAATAAAACTGAACATTTAAGATAAACTTTTGTTATTGCAAGTCAGTTCAGCAAAAAGTAATTTCTTTAAGCTCGATGAGAACAGCAGATTATAATTAAACACTTCACAAAAAGTAAAATATAACACATTATGTTCATAAAAAGCATTAAGCATTTTGTACTGTAAATGGGAATGTAGGCGTGGGTTCAAATCCCACTTCTGACAAATACTTTGTGGGCAGTGGTGTCTTAATGGTTTGGGAAGGACACTTGTAATTGAAAGATTGCTGGTTTCGCATTCCTGACCAGCAAGGCACCATTGAGGTACCCTGAGCAAGGTACTGCCCCCAAGCACTGCTCCCCAGGTGCTGAATTAGCTGCCCCCTGGTATGTCACATATGGGTTAAATGCAGAGGACACATTTTGTTGTTGTGCACTGTGAGCTGTGGTATGTCAACAATGAGCACTGATCTCTAAATAAAACGCTTCATGTTTTTTAATCATCAACGTATGATTAACATGCTGAAAGAGTTTCCATGCCACCCTCCAAGACATTTCTGTATTTATAACTGGTCCTCTTATTCATATAATGTACTTTGCAGCTGTAATACAGCAGCAGCATAAGTATGCTTTAAAAGCCTGAATTAAACAAAAAGTCATGTGATCTTTTGTATGCAAGCCTTCAAAACATTTCCACACCCTAAGGCGTGCAGTACGCCCTGTATGACGATTAACGGTTCAGTTTGCTGCGCAGTAATTAGCCTTGATTGAACTATTCACTAAATGGATTACACAATTCAGATCAGGTGATTTAAGGAATGTCAATTGTGTTAATCAAAAATGTTACACATATCTAACATGGCATAATATGGTGGAAAAAAAAGTTAACGCTTTTCATATGACAGCGTACTTCTATGAACAGATGTAAAGGTGCCCAACTGGGCATTGAGTGGATGAGAGGGACCAAAGGTACATTACCAGTCAAAAGTTTTCGCACAAACTGAGATTTTCTACATTTGCATATTACTCACTTAATGTTTACTAAAAATACAGCCAATATTCTTTGCTAACAAATAAATTTACAGTATGTTCACCATTTCAGTACATCAATCAACAAGAAAATGTCATATCTATGATTCATCAAAGTAACCTCCTCTAGCAGTTATAACAGCAGAGAAAATTCAAGGCATTCTTTTCCACAAGGGACATTAAATACTGCTCTGTTTCATGGGATGAAACAGTTAACTAATGCATTTAAAAGTTAAAGGACAGCCTAGAATTTGACTAAGCCATCACCACACAACCAGTTAATAGGATGTCAGACATGCATTGTTACATACTCTTTCCACATTATAAAGGAAACTTGTTTTGTTTGAGTTATATTTTCATTTAGTTGTCCATTCAACTTTCCAATGCTTAGCAAGAATAACAAATCTGAATATATGAAATAAAGGGTACAGTGGTAAAAACCTATGGCATGCAAAAACTTTTCACTGGTAGCGTGCATACAGTCCCAGGATCCCTGAAGACCAGATCTGTCGTGCTTACCATCCCAAAGTGTACATGTCCCAACAAGCAGCAGCATTTCAGCTTTCGGCATCCGGGAGGGACTTGAAGCAGAGCCGCTACTCCTCCGCATTGACAGGAGCCAGCTGAGGAGGTTTGGGTATCTGTCTGTGACGCCTTCCTGGGGAGGTGTTTCAGGCATGTCCAACGCGGAGGAGACCCCGGACAGACCAAGGACAAACTGGAGAGAGTATATATCTTGGCTGGCCTGGCACCGCCTTGGTATCCCCCGGTGGAGCTGGAGGAGATGGCTGTGGAAAGGGAAGTCTGGGCATCCCTGCTTAGACTGCTGCCCCCACGACCCGACCCCAGATAAGCGGCAGATGACAGATAAGACAGATGGAAAATTTACCGTAATGGAGCATATATGACTAAGGGTTTAAGTAGTTAACTGCAATGTGTCCAAGCGAACATGCACCACACACTTGACGGTATCTCAGGAAATAACAGGTAATAATTCAACAAAGAGGCTAAAATAAATATTCAGAAAATGCACTTTATTACAGGGGTCATATACTGTTACCAGCATTGGTACATCACAAGATATAAAAATCAAAGCCTTCTCAATGCTATCTTTACCTGAAGGACCGCTGACACTTGTTAGTCCATTGCTTCCTGCCTATTCCCAGTCATTTTTGGTACATCACCTCCAACACACCTGATTCAGCCAATTATGTCCAATCATGTCCGATATCATGTCTATGTCTATGCGCTAGAGGATAAGGGAGAGGGAGTATTCATTGAACTGAAGATCATCAGGAACACAGGCCGTTGAAATAGTGATGATTTGTCGGTCGACCTCAGATCTGAGCGCTTTGTGGAGTCCAGGTTGGCCTGACAGAATGACAGCCAAGTTTTCTTCACGCGTCCAGGCCGACTCAGATGCCACATTCAAATCGATTGAACAGAACATCAATGGATTCCGACTGTAAGAAATCAACCAGCCTCTTCACTGGAGACGTGGAGGAGAAACTGAAAGAGCGGAATTAATCAAAACTGAATTAAAACCGTCACAAGATTAGCCGTTTAATGCTTTACATGCAGTAGCTGCTACCAATCTAGAAGACAAATGGGCTTCCTTTCAAGTCCAACTGGGGCAGATATGCCAGAGAGAAGCATGGGGCAAATGTCACCAGTAAAGCTGCTTTCAGACGTGCCTCTCTAGTTTAATTCCTGCCCTAGTACCGAATGAATCTGCACTCTGGGTTTAGGTGGCAACTAGGGATAATGCAGCCTCCCTAGATCATACCTGTATTTACCAAATTTCTCAGTAGATCCCTGCATGAATAAAAGCTCAGTTCAAGATAACAGGAGCAAAAAAACCTATGAGGTTTTTGCAGAAGTGATGTAACGGTTTACTGTGACCCGACAGCAGAGCCGGTTCAAAATACATTTTGATGTATAATTCAG
Source organism: Mormyrops attenuatus (assembly GCA_026777985.1). Classification (NCBI taxonomy): domain Eukaryota; kingdom Metazoa; phylum Chordata; class Actinopteri; order Osteoglossiformes; family Mormyridae; genus Mormyrops; species Mormyrops attenuatus. The sequence continues at coordinate 12,003,534 of JAODKC010000044.1, read as the reverse complement.
TAATGCTGGTTTTGGGACCTGAACTCTGCATGTCACTGAATGACATTAATTCTTCCCTCACTGCATTTCATATTTATTATCGTTGGCTGGAGTATGTCATTTATAATAAGCAGAAAGACTCAACCTGACAACTGTAGAGAATTAATCAGTTCACTGAAAAGAAACATACAAACATACAAATTAAACGCAAGTCAGCCAGACAACATTCATGCTCCCACGCAGAAGGGAAATATTTAGGCTGTCCTGGAATGCGCTCACGATTCAGACCAGTGTTACCTCCTATATTAGCTGCACTGCTCCACTGGCCACTAGGGGTGCTATAGTGCTGTATCGCATTAGGTGCTGGGAGCCTTCCTCCAGGTCAATGGCATATTCCCTGAAAAAGGGGGCTATATGTCAGACAAAATAACAGCAGCGGGAACCAATTGCAGTGCTTTAAAACTATACACAAAATGTAAAAGATGAAGCATTTGTGGATGTTCACCAGTGAGGAAATGTACAGAAAAACAAAAACTCCTGCTGTAAAAAAAATGGTCAGAGATGATGGGAAACACCGCACCCTGCTGGTCTCTCACATATATCAAACAGACAGGGTCAGTGTCCCACTACAAAACACTGCAGAGGACTGTTATGAAACATCCATCAAACTTGTAATACGACGACAGATTTGGCCAAATTCAGCCATAATACCGCTGACCAAGCCTGAGCAGCACTGAGAAACACCAGGGTCCATCTGCAAAGCCCACATGCCATCTTCCCGAGTGACAGCGGTGTGACCTCTGCTGTCGCGCTGCCCTCCAGACCCTCTCGATCCTAATGTCAATGCCCTGTCTTCGTTTCCCATTGGACACACAAAAATGAGGCTTTCACATGGCGACTTGAAAAAGGCCAACGAATCTGCGGCTGTAAGATGATGACACTGATGATACTGGCCGGCCTTCAGGAAAACGCCAGCGTACATCAGCTCACCACCTAGCCGCGTTCGAAAGGAATTACACTGCTTTGTGAAACGGCGCCGTGTGACAGCCCTTGACAGGATAAGTAATCTCGGTGTCACAGCACCTCTGCTCATCTGTCTCAGGTTCCACCAGAATGTTCTCCTGACGCTCGTGGACACGCAGGAACACAAAAGAATCCAGACAGGGCTTGGGCACTGCGGGGCAACATGTGAACAGGAGAAACACGCATGTTTGATCTGCAAGTTACAGCAGCTCACATTCAAACCTCCATCCAGAACTTCACTAGTGAAGCACTGCAATGCAATGCCCTTGGCTTTATTCCTAAGCTGCAGACCTCACCGGCTTTCAGCATGTCCACAGTCTGCAGATTGGGTGGCATGTGTCTTAAAGCAACAGCCTTCAGGTAAGATTCTGTGTTTGCCAGATACCTGTGGAGCAGAGAGCAGCTGTTGCCTTTCCTGTAACACACTACTTACACCCAGTCAATAGACCAACACTGAGACTTTGAGACTGTTGTCCTTTTTTAGCCTCTTGCCGAATCTTATTTTAGACATAATTAAATGCCAGGAGTTTCCTTATATTCAAACTAACTCCTCATATAGTCAGGTTAACTGATCTAAAAGCAACTGGCAACAATACAGCTCAATAGATTGATTTATAAATGTATAAACAGATTATTTCTAATGACCTACACAGCATACTTTATAATGATTTATATTAATATATCAGTATGACCAGTACAGCAGACAGTGAGGCATAATGTGTCACAGAATAGATGCACTGGGCTACTGAATTACAGGCATTCATTTTAATATGCCCATAAATACCCAGTAGCATATTGGAATTCTTTAGTCTTTTCTGGGAAAATAATCCAGTGTAGGCATTTTTATGGTCTGACGTGGGATTAACATATAAAATCTGATATAGCCCTGTAGCTGCTATTGACATCAATATTAATTAAAATTACTCTTAAAAATAATTTCTAATTCTGGGGTGAATCTCATCATATTAGATACAGGAAGATACCTACTTACATATTGTGAAATGCCCCTTAGCTAATCAACTCAGCAAGCGAAACATTAAAAAACATTAACAACAGTCTGCAAATCAAGACAGACATGATGATAAAACACTAACAATCAGAAAACTTTCTGCCTCTCTAGACATGAACCGCCCCATCTTTCAACACCTGACTTGGTTTCGATGCTTCACTCACTCTTTGGCAAAGGCAAACTCTTCCGGGGACAGAAAGGATGGGTCTCCTTCGTCACGGGCTTTCTCCTTTTCCAAGATGTGAGGGAAGTATTTCTCTATCTTAAGAGACAGGCGAGGGTAGTGGGATGAGCAATACTTGAGGAATCAAGGCATAGACATATAAACATATTACCAAGCAAAGCCATCGAAAGGGTTTCTGTCCAAGTACCCTAATTAAATGTGAGAGACCTACTGACCCCTCCTGAGAATGACGTAACTAAGAGAAGACATGGGGGTGCAAATGGGCAGTAAACAGTCTGGGGGGGTAAGGGGCTAAAGCTGTGACCAACAGAGGGCAGGGCTCAGATTGACAAGCATCGTTACCGCTGTGTGATGCGACAATATGGCTGGCCTGAACCGCTTCAGTTGTCTTGGACAAACTGCTTAGCTCAGGACCTGCACTGATACGCACTTATGATACCAACCCCGGAAGGGGAATAAAACAGGCTGCTCTGCGATCAGCACCTTTCGAAGCCGGGAACGGAGGTAGCTGCTAAGGACAAAACGGATCCGGTCTATCTCCATCCGGTGGATGCTGGCCTTGATATCACCTTTCCTCACCCGCTGCAGATTCCCCTCCTGTCCACACAGGGAGGGAACAGTGAATCTTGACCCTAACTATTGAATCATGACCACCCCACCCCAAATTACTTGAAATTACAGTTCCTCACCATGTGGGTCAGTTGCTCCATCACACAGTCCACGATCTCAGACTTACTCTCCATTAGCTCAGGGGAAAACTTCTCGTTCAGCCAGGCCTGGGTGTAAAGAATACGACTCTTATACTGCCCCACACAGGCAAAATACTGTTACTGCACATTTTATCAAAACTGAGTTATTCCCGAAATCGCGTTCCTTAATTTATGTCGTGACAAAATGTTCAACTATATAGTTGATGGGTTTCGAAGAAAAGAGTTTAAAAATTACAGTAGCTACAAAATTCACACTAAAACCAAGTGTCTGTCAGCGTAGTTACTGTGTTTTGCCTCTGCAGAGCAGTATGTATGTTCGGGGGAACTCAAAACAATATAACGTGCAGGCATTAGGTAGAAAAACGACGGAACTTGCATAAAAATCCCTAGAATGGCTAGGATGCCATCAGATGAGCAAGATGAGTTATATTTTTAAATATCTCTAGCAGTTCGTATGTCTTTTTTTTTATAAGTGGCTAGCTAAATTTTTGCTGTTTTATTGGAACCTTTGTATTTTTTATACAGTTGTACAGCTGTACTTATTTCTCCCTAAATATTAAAAGGTTCAAGTCGTTACGTACCTGTTCCAATTTAGCAATCAGCTCTGCCGGGGTCATTACATCCTGGCTGTCATCCTCACTCCTGTCACTTGCTTCGGAAAACGCATCGGCCATTGTTGTAGGTTTATGCTAAGACAGCAAAGTAACCGATTTTAAAAAGCAGGTATTATACTAAAGCAGTAGAAGATCAGCTAGCTAGATGCAGCCCATTCACATTAACCGTTAAAGATTAGCAAACTAAAAAGCAGCGCATTCTGCTGTTATGCTAAATAATGTGTTTTACAACCAGTTTATGAAATCTGCAGCTTATTTTGCCCGCTATTTCCAATTTCATATACTTGGAGCGCTTCTTATAAAAACAAATAACAAGAACCACACGACTTTCCGGTTGCAATTTCCCGCCAAGCGTCTACGTCACTCCTGGAATATAAAGCTGGACGTGACCAAACCCGGCGTGGAGGTCGAAGTTTTCCGCCATCTTTGTTGAGGCAATAAGAAGCACCACAACCACTAGGTGGTGATATTCAGCTGACTGTTTGCTACAGAAACGGAGCTCGCGGTGAGTGAAGTGGAAATTTTACTTCAGACTTGTACAAAATCAATACAATTCAAGAGCAATACCCAGGTATTTTGTCTTGTTCCGTTAAAATAACATATAATTAAACACAAATATCTTCTCTTGAGAGTAATGAGAACACCAGTGCAGCACAGGACACCGGTTAACCTAATCCAATTTCTTTTATCTACGGGAGGAATATATTCAAAGTCCGTATGAAAAGTCCACCACAAGTTTAAATATTATTTCAGACACTCAGGGGAGGCTGAAGATATACCACGTCAGGGACACAAAATGCATGTATTTCACCTGGATCATACAGGGAATTTAATTTTTTTGAGCCACAGGTTGAGACTTTTAGTACTAATTCAACGTTTTATTGACATCCTTTTGGAAATTTGATTTTGTAAAATTCAATTTCTCAAAATCTATCCTGAATAATTTTGTTCGTATTTAGATACACTATATTACCAAAAGTATTGGGACACCTGCTTTTACACACATGAACTTAAATTACATCCAATTCTTAATACACAGGCTTTAATATGGAGTTCACCCACCCTTTGCAGCTATAACAGCTTCAACTCTTCTGGGAAGGCTGTCCACAAGTTTTAGGAATGGGTTTATGGGAATTTTTGTCCATTCTTCCAGGAGAACATTTCTGAGGTCAGGCACCCCCTGGCTTGCAGTCTCCACTCTAATTCATCCCAAAGGTGTTCTGCCGGGTTGAGGTCAGGGCTCTGTGCAGGCCAGCCAAGTTCCTCCACATCAGACTTTCTTATCCATGTCCTTATGGACCTTGCTTTGTGCACTGGCGCACAGTCATGTTGGAACAGGAAGGGGCCATCCCCAAACTGGTCCCACAAAGTTGGGAGCATGGCATTGTACAAATGGCTTAGAATTCTGCAGCATTAAGAGTTACTCTCACTGGAACTAAGGGGCCAAACCCAGCACCTGATAAACAACCCCACACCATAATCCCCCCTCCACCAAACTTTACACTTGGTAGAATGCAGTCAGGCAAGTACCGTTCTCCTGGCAACCACCAAACCCAGACTTGTTCATCGGATTGCCAGACAGAGAAGCGTGATTCCTCACTCCAGAGAACACGTCTCCACTGCTCTAGAGTCCAGTTTACACCACTGCATCCGATACTTTGCATTGCACTTGGTGATGTAAGGCTTGGATAAAGCTGCTCGGCCATGGAAACCCATTCCATGAAGTTCTCTACGCACTGTTCTTGAGCTAATCTGAAGGCAAACTTCATGTGGGAGGTCTGTAGCTATTGATTCTGCAGGCAGTTGGCGACGTCTGCACACTGTGCCCCTCAGCATGCGTTGTCCCCGCTCTGTTATTTTACGTGGCCTAACGCTTTGTGGCTGAGTTGCTGTTGTTCCCAATTGCTTCCACTTTGTTATAATACCACTAACAGTTGACCATGGAATTTAGAATTTAGTGATCAGTGGTCATTGTTGACATTAGTAGCGAGGCAATTTCACAAATGGACTTACTGCACAGGTGGCATCCTATACACGGTACCACACTTGAATTTACTGAGCTCCTGAGAGCGACCCATTCTTTTGCAAGCGTTTGTAGAAGCAGTCTGCATTCCTAGGTGCTTGATTTTATACACCTGTGGCTACCAGGGGCGGAGTTAATTAGCAGAAAGCTAAATACATCGTAGTCCTTCACTGAGAGCATCCACATAAATTAGAAACATCCTCTCTAAATCCTGTTAAACTTATGTAAAAATTCTATATATATTATATTTAAGAAGGGTAGGGAGCCAGGTGATCCAACAGTGCTGTGGAAACGGGATGCATTGATGTTTATAAAAAGCCTCATGAAAAAGTTACGCAGAATTTTTCATATAACTCAGAAAAATATATCGTGAGAGGAACACTGCGCTGCTGCATGTAATTTGAGTATGTTTTAGCAGTACTATACTTTCCTGTCTGAAAACACCGTTAAGTGTCTAACTCTTCACTGTCAGTTACGAAAGCGTGATGTTTCCCTTTAGCATGCCTGCACCCTTTGGACAAGACTGTGAAAGTGCGGTTGACAACTGACAGTCCTGCACATCTGCAGCTACACCTTAGATAAATCCTTTGTACAATGACTTAAAGAGATTTCCTTAGCTTCCACAAACCTCTTGGGTATGTAATACCTTTATATCAAGCTGAGGCCCTGTGTGACTTAAAACGTTTTCATCTTCTATTCTGAATGATCATAAGACATTCGATATGATGTAGAGCTATTCATAATTATGCAAAAGTGAATCATTATAGATGAATGAATGAGTGATTAAGTACAAAATGGAAAGCCATGTTCAAACGGTTTGCTTCACACAGTCATATATTATTGTACATTGCCAATATGAATCTGGGGTTGTTCCCTGTCTTGCATCCATAGCCTCTGGAATAGGCTCCGGACCCTCGCAACCCTGCATGAGACAAGCGGGTACAGAAAACGGGGGTTTAAATGGGATCCAGTATTAAAAGTATTAAGTGCCTCTGGGCAGCAGCACATATGATATTTCGTCAGAAAGAAACCGAGCTGATTATTGGCTCACAGAATTCAGAAATGCATCTGACACAGGGGAAACATCACATAGGCCTTTTAGTGAGTGCCATATTAAAAGAACAATACATAATCATATTAAACAAAAACATTCATAATGGAACTGGGGGATTGTTCTGTTTGGCGCCCCCTGTGGACACGGTGCCCGTATGGTCAGACCACAGTTATCAGTGCCCTTTTTTTGAGGTTTGTACGTTTTGATTCGTTTCCTTGGTTGCTCACTGAGACCCTGTGTTGGATTAGTGATCGATAGCTACATTAAATAATCAACAATTTATTAATAGCAATAAGATAGACAATAATAATCCACACAACGTGCATTTATAATACCAGGGATGTCCGAACATGAAGCACATCGTCTGTCCAGTGCATTGAAACAAATCCAGTGCTGTCCTGCTTCCAGCTGACCAAGCAGTGCTGCATAAGACACTATGCTGGATACAGCGAGGCCTCAAGCTTTCATTCACTGACAGGAAATGAAATATTCTGACTTATAAACGAGGTAACAGAGATTTCAAGTGTAATCGGTGATGGTATCAATATGCAGATAGAGTGGCTTAAGGTAATCCCCGTCTGCGGGTTATGCAATGACAAATGTAATAACGACGTAAATGCTACACTGCAGAGGTGACTATTCAGACAGTACTCACCACAGATGGAACCTTATTGGCAACAAAAAATAGAAAGGCATATTATTTTGCCACAGTTTTACCCATTTTTGCAGCTGGCTATTTTAGAGAGCAGAATCCTCCTGGGTACTGGTTACATTCACAAAGCCTATATGACAAAATTCTACACATTTACAACCAGCTGTCATACAAAATGGTAAAACAGGAACAAGGACTGTTAAGATGCTACGGGTAACTACATGCTACTGTTTGGCCCAGTGACCAGCGTGTCATTGCTGGCCGTGAATCTGCAGGCTGTTGATGAAGCTTGTTTGCAGATCGTCAATGTCGTCCGTGGCCTCTATGGGAATGTTAACTCTACTGTTGGACTCCAGGAAGGGAGGGTCCTCATCACCGTCACCCATGTGGTAGCGACTGTAGAAGGGAGGGTCGCAGTGTGGGTGCCCCCAGTAGAGGGCGCCGTGGGAGCTATGGGGAGGCTCAAATACTTCCAGGTACGTGCTCCCGTGTGCTGGCGGGAAGTAGCAGTGCTGTTGGAGATGCTCGGCCCCGGGGCTGTGGCAGGGGCTGTGGGAGGGGCTGTGAGGCATCAGGCATGTCTGCAGGCAGCTATTGCGCCGCACGGGTCGGTGCAGGTCCAACTTGGCGATCAGCGGCTTCCCGATGTTCACTTCCATGGTCCAGTCTACCAGCTCCTCCACGGCTGTGAAGGAGCCCTGAAGGCACACTGTGAAGACCAGCTGCTCCTGAACAGAAGAAACAGAAAGAGATCAAGAGGACAGCCAGAATATGCTGGGAGAACAAGGAAGGACTTAATTGCTGTTTATCATCATGTGATTTTTCATCCCTATAACATGCAAGTAGTGCTAAGGAAGTTACTCACATAAGTAATCCATTAAAGACAGAGTTGGAAAGTTCAGGTCCATAAAATACAAATCCAGACCCAGGGTTTCTTTCAACCAACCAGCTGGGCATAAAGAGTTACAACCACAGAGTACTCAGCTGGTTGATTGAAACAAAACCTTAGTCTGGATTTGTACATACTGGACCTGAACTTTCCACCTTTGTCTGTAATGGATTACCTTTGTGAGTAACTTCCCCAACACTGTACTCAAGTGTATTTTCTTCCATATCTATTTAAATGGCATTATGATCATGCCTATTAGCTCAAAGAACATTTGTAAGTTTTTATTCAAGTGATTTGTTTGGAGTTCCAATCCCAACCACATGAAAGAAGTATTAATCCACTGATCCGAGCACTCCAGTTCCTTAAATGCTAAAATTAAATGATGGTCCTGGAGGACTAAGATCTGAAAGTCTTTGTTTCTGCTAGGGACTATAACACCTAATTATATTGTATGTCTTACCAGAATCCATTTACCTGCCGTTGCGATACCTTAGTGGTTTAATAACAGCCTGTAATGATCTTAATGAAGGGGTCTATTTGAATGGTTTTATCCTCGGTACTTCAGTTAACGAGAAACCCTGAACAGTAGCTATGAACAAATATTAGTTGCATGCGCACATGACATCTCGGGCTAAACACTAGAAGCAGTTGTGCTGACAGAACGCGGCCCCCTCGTACCCGGAGCTTTTGCAGGGAGCTCAGGCGGGTATACAGGCAGTGTTGAGGCAGATTCTTGGACAGCAGGTAGCTTCCGGTTTCCTCAGGGGTCACCCTGTTCATCTCCTTGGGGTCCACGTCAAGCTCCTGAGAAGAGAGGGGATACTATGCCAGTGGTACCTGGGGGGGCTGTCTGGTCGGGTGATGCCAGCTTGTGATTGGATGTGCAGTCTTACCGGGCTGAAGTTGGTGACATAGGCCTGGCAGGATGATATGTCTTCGGGTTTCTTCACGATGCTGGTGTAGATGACCAGCACGTTGGAGAACTCCGCAGCGAAGCCCATCTTGATCTGCACCCCGCAGTCAAAGTTCAGGGACATGCTCTCGGGCAGTTCTGGGAACAGTCACACATACAAATGGCACAAAAATTAGCCAATGTATTTAATTACCTATATGACTTCAGGGCATAGTAGGATTTATAATCAAATGTTCCAATTCGTACGTATTGCTATATTTATATTTTAAGATAAAATGGGACAGAAGATGTTTTAAAGGTTCAGTAAGTTCTATCTTGTGCAAAGCAAATTATGGAAAAGGTGACTGCGACTGTTATCAGATAATTCACTAATATAACGTTGAACATCGTCTGTTTGGGTGAGTGTAGGTGCATTTGCAGAAGCACCATATGTTTGGAAAGATGTGGGAGGTGTATGAGCATAAGGCTGCGTGCATCATGGGAGTTTTATCAGCCCCTAATAACAGCTAAGTGATGCCAAAGGCTTTTCCGGGGGACTTGCAGTGTGCGCGGGATGCTGGGGCTTGAGCTGTACCGTGCGCCTTTGCCCACTGCAGGTTGCGAGCCTGGGCCTCGTCTGAGCAGCCTCTGGGCAGGATGGGGTCGGTTAGAGACCGCCTCTCTGACAGGCTGCTGCGGATTTCCAGGGCCTGTTTGCCCTTGGTGGCGTCAAACTGGCCCATGTCTGGAGGAGAGGGAACACATTTCGGTGACGGAGGCTAAAGGTGACACTGCTGAAATCACAATAGGGATATGTGCACCATTCAAGGACTAAGCAGACTGCGACAGCCAATGGGGGCAAGTGGATGTGGAACTATATTTAGGAAAGCAGTATGAGATATTTGTGCATTACACAAGGCAGCATTCATGTGGCCAGTGTGCAGATAATCTCCTTCGGGCAACAGCCTTGCAAAATAACATTATCCACAGCTTTTTGGTGAAGATGGGCTGAGCAATCAGCAAACAGCACAAGAATTGAGTTCTGGGGGCTGGACATGTCGTTTCCCAAATGCCAGAAGCAGCAGTCTGTGTCTCGGCCTTCTCCGCCTACCCTCTGCCACTCGGTCCAGCAGCACCGTGATCTTCTCATCCTCCAGGAGGCGCTTTTTAAGGAACTTGATGAAGACGCCATTGGTGAATCCGCTGGAGTTCAGCTCGAATGCCTCTGCGTCCTGGCACCTTTAACAGCACGTTTCGTTTAATGTTCCAGCGGGCTCAGAACCAGAACAAGAGCTCACCCTCTCATTTAAGGTTATCTGATGTTATTATCTGAGCAGGACCCAATATTTCAAAATGTCAAACAGACAAAAAATATATACTGATATGGCTTGATATATATATACAGAGATATATTAATGCCTTTGTGCATGGTATTTGAACATGAAATCATGTTATTTTGACCTGATGCATTACATAGTATAATGGCCCACTTTTTGTAGAAATTTTTCATTTAGCCACTTTTTCAGACAGACTCAGTCAAACACTTGAAGATCATTTGCAGCATAAATGTACAGGTATCCGCCGTGAAGGACGGAGCTGTTAGACCTACGTCGCATATCCAAAGACGATGTTAGCCGTGACTCTCAATACGACGTTGGGTGTAGTATCATCATGGACATTCCTGAAGAAAACAATGCAATTAACCAGCTAATTCATCTATTCATCTTCAGACTACTTCTCCATTAAACATTCATGTCTTATATTAAACTTACTCCTCTTGTGAAAAATGCAATCCAGCTGATAAAGGCCATTTGAAAATATCTAGCAACATAAACAGTAAATCTATTTCTGTACATGAGCGATTCATGGTTCAGTATGTCACAGCAGGGCCTCAGACGTCCATCGCTGAATGACACAATGAACAAACGGGATGACCGGTGGGTTATTTAAGATAGCTCTACCTATGTTATGTCAGGAGAAAGGGCAGGGGGATGGTAACCAAACGGCTATGGTTACAGAAGTGTGGCGGATCGCCCTTAACAGGACAGGAAATGCGAGTGGTGGCATTTGGGGTCACGGCGCACCTCTTTCTGCACATGTCCAGCAGGAAGACGTTCAGGCCAGTCTCCTTCTCCTGCATCAGCTTCAGGATGCTCTGCACGCAGAGGCAGTTGGCCGAGCGGTAAGGGTTGGGGGCGTCCACGGGAACCATGAAGCTGTTGCCGTAGTTCTCGTAGCCATGGCCTGCGTAGTACAGGAGCCCTGAACGCGAGAGACATTCAGCTGTGAGGTCATGTGACAGCGTGGAAGAAGAGGGCTTCTGAGGTAGGTGGGGCAGTTTATATCCTACAAAATATATCACAGACTGATCAAATGGGAGGGAGGGGACACTGGTGTTATAAATTGCCGAGTGAGGGTACACAATGTGCATGGAAAGGTAAGACAAATCTAGTATATTTGTGGAACAATATGGGACATAGCAGGACAGGTAGCAATTCAACCTGCAGAGTTCCTGGGCCTGGTGGAATACTGGCCATGGACCACGGGGCTGGGAACGCCTAGCAGTGAACACACGGTCCTTTGTAAAGCGCTATTAACGTTTTTCAGAACTCTGAGGGGGTGGGGGTGCAATGAGCTTGCCCCCAGTGCATGACCAAATAGCGCTAGGTTTTATCAAAAGCACAGCAGCCAGCTTCAAGGCACTTTTCTGGGAAAACGCTGATTTAAAAACTACTTTTTTAAAAATAACATCCCCTTCCGGCCAGCCCTGCAGCTCGTCACACCCGCCCACCTGCCCACGTCATGTGATCATGTAGATTAGAGGGACTCTTCTGTGCCTGAATCCAAGTACACCTGAATCTGCAGTTCTGGAATTCAGGCATTAATACGCAAGCATATCATCAAGCCAGGAAAATACTAGATACACAGATCTGAATTTAGAGCAGACATAGCGGCTACGACACCCGTCAGACAGAGACGTGATCACAGAGCAGCTCTTGACTAAAGTCTCCACATGATATTAGCTATGACATGGCACATCCCCCATAAAAGGTTATTGTCACTGGCAATCCTCTAGAAGACATACCGCCCCTTTGTAGCCCCCCCCAATGACGCCCATCAAGCTATCATTTGCCCCCCACCCGGTGTCTGGTATCAGGTGTAGAGGCGACCACTAGCACTGTGACATGAGTTATTTGTCATCCCACTGGAAACATGACACTGGACCTGGCACGATGCTCTGCCAACTTCATCACTCGTCTCACAGGGTCCCAGAGGCCACCCCCCCTCCCCATCCCCCTCCCACCAAAGGTGCGTTTTCAGCTGCCCTCCTGGCAAGGGCTTCATGCGGCCTTGATAAAATGAAACCTTCACTTGGGGTTTTTGTCCTGACCCACTCCGGTACTGTGAACCGGGACACCATGTGAGAACCTCACGGTTCTGACGGAGCGTCACAGCTTGCCATCATAGGACAGACATCATCAAACGCCGTCGTTAGTGTCTGTCGGGCGTGTGTTTTCAAATTGAGGTTCAAAGGTACGTCACAAAAAATCTGTCACAATTTGATATCTTAGTATTCTTGGATATCAGTTCGAAGGGCGCTGGAGAGGAGCCGCACAGCGCATGTCAAGTCACGAGCAAAAATGACAGCTAGAATTTCACAAACAAGTACTTAGTACTCTGATAAATCAAACGCACGTTGACGCGAATGTACGTCTACTGCCGCTTTGAGTGTGGGCTGAGCTTTCAGTGAAGTTTCCACTCCCGTAGCACAGCAGCTGAACGCCGGCTCCTTGAATGCCACGTTCTCAGTCTCAGCAGGTTATTGACATGAGGTCTTCCACAGGAAGTTACACGCAAAATCTGATATGATTGTAAACCACAGACAGCCCACTTCTGTCAACAGTCCTACTCACTATTTCCACCTCTCTGAAAACAATGGTACAGTATTACCTTTCACCCTCATTTATTAAATATTCATAAATTTTTATTGAGAATACTTTTTACTTCTGGCAGATAGTAAAATGGCCCTTGAATTGCTCTTTAGCGAATAACTGTCGCTAATTGCTAAAACCCAGCAAGCCATTTCTCCTGTTGTTTAATTTTTTTGTTCCTATACCCACGTATTTGCATTTCACATACTGGCCTTGGGTCAGATATGTACGTTACCAGTCAAAAGTTTTTGCACACCAAAGTTTTTTATTCTCGCTAAGCATTGGAAATTTGAGTGAGCAACTATAAATGGAAATATAAGTCAAATAAAACAAGTTTCCTTTATGACATAGAAACAGTATGTAACAGGGCATGTCTGACATCCTATTAACTGGTTGTGTGGTGATGGCAGAGTCAAATTCTAAGCTGTCCTTTAACTTTAAATGCATTAGTTAACTGTTTCATCTCTTGAAACAGAGCAGTATTTAATGTCCTTTGTAGAAAGAATGCCTCGAATTTTCTATGCTGTTATAACTGCTAGAGGAGGTTACTTTGATGAATCAAAGATATGACATTTTCTTGCTAATAAAGATACTTGCATGGTGAACATACTGTCAATTTATTTGTTAGCAAAGAATACCGAGTGTAGTTTTAGTAAATGTTAAGTGAGTAACGTGCAAATGTAGAAAATCTGAATGTGTGCAAAACTTTGGTAATGTATGTTTCAGAGGTCTGGTCTGGAGTAGATACCTGGCCAAAGCTTTTCTCCACTTTCCCCTCTAGGCTTGTGTGTAATTTATGCCAACGACCAATTAGACAAATTGCCTCCAATGCACCATGCATGGACTGTGCACGCACCATACACGCACCATACACGCCTTTGTGCAGAAGCAGCAGGAATTCGTCGACGGCGTTGCGCATTTCTGACTCGGTGAGGTCCAGCAGGGATACCACCTTGAAGTTGAGTTGCCGCAGCAGGTTGGTGAGGTCGTACACATCAACCATGGGTGCCCTTAGCTGCGGATGGTTCAGGTACGACAGGTTCCCGATCAACAGGGCAACTTTGTCGGTTGCTATAGGAACAAAGACAAAAACACCCATCAGGTTTATCTCTTACGTCAGCCAGCAGTAATGTGTTAAAGCGTACAGCAGCGTACCGAAGCCGGTCATGTGATCACTGCACTTTCATCAGTGAGGTATGCAGGAGGTACATACAGAAACCTGGGCTTCTGGTGGTAAAAACCACATGTGTGGTGGGGGCATTGACATACTGGCTGAAACCAGATCCTGGCCTGTTTCAGCAGCGGCTCAAAGTGCGCCCTCAAAGACGTTAGCAAGGCCTGGTCTCAGGACAGAAACCGCAACATCAGTGACCACCATGGATCCGCTTGGCTCACTGCCTTTCAACAAACAGAGCAACCCAAACAAGTTACTTCCTTTGCTGGAACCTGGTTTGGGGTTTTTCTATAACTTACCAAAGGGCTTTTCTGCAATCCGGTACCTGGTGGTATCATAGCTGTCTGAAGGCAACACACAAAAATATGGACATTAGCATCAAAGTAATCATGTTGCTCGATTTTACGACATGATTAGGGTGACCATACATCCTCTTTTTCCCGAGCATGTCCTCTTGCTTGGGACCTATAAATGCCCGGAAAGTCCAGGATTCTACTTTCTTTCATGTTGGTATTTGCTACAGTCAGAATACTTTCTGAGTCCATATTTGCACTATGTTGATGCCTCTCTTTGCCTCCTGGCCCCTGGTGTCCTCTTTTTGCAAAGCAATATATGGTCACCCAATGCATCATGTGACCTCCTAATCCAAGTAGGCAAACTAATATCTTTATCTTTGTATGTCTACAGAAAATTGTGAACAAAGGTAAGATCAGTGGGCAAATATCTCTCCTAAGAATGAGAGATACACTGAAACAAATGAATGAATCAAATACTAACGACGGGACTATAAGCACTAAAACAAACAATAGAAATCAAATATAGGATTCTGAAATATCTAGGATTATGAAAACAAGTAGTTCATGTTGCACTTTTAGTAATCGCAATAATGTCCTTCTGTGGAAACAGAAAAGATCTTTTTTTTTTCTCCCTACTCGGGAGTTTTTGGTTCCCCTCCTCCATTGTCTTCTGACTTTCTTTATTCACTTTCTTTCTTTCCTTTTTTCCCCGTTCTGTATCTCCCTGTACTTCTGTATCATGTATCACAACACAACCCTGTAAAGCGCCTTGGGACAACTCTGTTGTGAAAGGCCCTATATAAAAAAAAATTTAATTGAATTGAATTGAAAAGATGAATGCGCCTATGGCAAAAGTCACGTTTCAAATTCACGTCTCAGGCGCAGTTAGAATGTAGGCAGAATGGCTGATGGTCTGAGGATCTCCACTATAATCCAACAATATCATGCGTGGCTCCTCATTTTTCCTGCATTTTGTTTCATTACTACTGGGGTTGGCCATGGTCATTGGAAAATTTAAGGAAAAAAAAAATCATGGTAATGTGTAAATTCATAAGACATGAAATGTACATTGAACATGAAATGTAGTATTATGTTTAAAAATGAACAACATACTAAATGTATCCAGGTGAAGGGGGGATTAAGTCAACAAAGCTGCCATGTTTGACGACATGCTCTGCACCTCCTGTCTGCTGTCCACCAAAGCCAATAAACACTTTAGGTCTTTGTGTAAACATCTCCAACTGTGCAAACTATGAATCTCTGCTGAAACTACTAACTTCATGCACGTTGGTATGGAATTCCACCTTGAATGAGAGTTTCACTGCTGAACACAAAACACTTTAATACAAAAGAAAAGAAATGAAAGAACAAGTCCTGGATGTAAGTTTCAACCATCTTGCCATGAATTATGGATTTTTTAGTTAACCTTGAATGAATGAAACTGATATCTGAAAGTTTGCTATATTATTGCAACAGCAGCAGTAGCAGCTTGTCTTCCTGCATGCTGAACCTGCTTCTGCTAAAACGGTCACACTCATTCACCATTTTCAGCCACTGCCGCGCTGACGCACCTATGAGGGCTTCCACTTCCCGTGACCACGTGCGCTCATCCTTGATGGACACCATGCAGCGGTACTTCCCCTCATGCTCTTTGGTCGCTACGTGGACCTGTTGTGTTGAGGCACAGACGGGGGGAGGGGTGCGTGAATGGAGATCAAAAGCTAGAGGTAGCCTTCCAGGCCCACCATGCGTGAGGAGCAGGTGACAGCAGGGCCTGGAACCTCCACCTCCTCACCGTGTATTTCCTCTTGCAGGCATGCTGGAGGGGCACTCCGTTCCTGTACCACTGATACTGCGGTATGGGTCTCCCCACTGCCCCACACTCCAACTCCAACCCTGCCCCCTCGGGCAGCCTCTGATCCTGGGGCTGCAGCACAACCTTCACCCGGCCCTCTAAGGACTGGGACATCATGCCTGGGGAGGGCAAAGTGTGCAGAGGTCACGTCTTCAAATCAAGACCTTTAAGTTCAAAGTCTTTATCAAGAAGGCATAAAGTATGCACACAACGTCATAATATTACGTTAATATTAGCATAATTAGCATAATATTAGCACTGGGTAGCACGTCATGCTGATAATTGCCACTAACTCGCACAACATCCAGAAAAAGCAGAATATGCTCACCGCTTGTCAATGTGGCATCCAGAACCTCCACCTGGGCCCAGTTGCTGAACTCAAAGGTGCCGCCATAATTTACCCGGCAGATGTAGTAACCGGTATCCTTTACTTGCACTGGACTAAATTCCAGTTCTGGGAAAATTCCATTAGGCACCTGAGAATAGCACCCATCCTAAATCAATCAGCTCTAAGTAGTGGATTGGATTCATAATTCTCCATAACAGGATAAGATAAGAAGAAGATAACAGTTATACAAAGGAATAGCATGCAATGTGATATTTCTTTGTCTTTTGAGTCCTTTGCTCTGACTTTTGTTTCATATCTTATAAATGATATAAGAACAAAACTGAATAAGTTATGGAACAGTGTTTCTCAATCTGGTCCTCAGGGAGCCACAATCTGGTCCGTGTTTTTGCTCCCTCCGGGCTCCCTGTTAGACAGTCCCCTAGGAGCTAAGAGGGAGCAAAAATGTGGACTGCCTGTGGGTCCCCGAGGACCAGATTGTGAAACACTGTTAAAGAACATGGGTGAATGGATGGAAGTCCTCTATTTAAAGCATCATGAATCTAAATCATTTTATCTTGACTATATTTGTTTTCTTCATTTCAAAGAACATTTGGAAGCTTCAGGAAAAAAAGATATTTTTTGGAGGAATGGGAACCTGAATTTTCTCTTCATGTACACAGAATTTGTGTATTTATTCTGTAAAACCACAATATATTTGACAGCGTAGACACCACAGATAAATGACCGTGCACAGTGGAAGTTCCCAAAATTCCTGCAGTGTCCCCGAACAGTACTCACCTCGTCTTTTGTTTTGAACCACTGGTACTGCATGCCTGGATTTCCCACGGCGTGACAGTCGAGTCGGACCATTTGGCCAGGTACAGCGGATACAGACTGGGGTTGGATGACAATTCTTATTCCTAGTGATGGTGATAGGTTTAAAAGAGAAAACAAGAGTAATTCTAAGATCCTTTTATGGACAAGAATAGGAGATTAAAACCAGTTGCACTGCTGTATTATTCCTAAGCAACTCCCAGTATGTGCCCTTCACAGACTGGCGTCCCACCCAGGGTGTTTCCTTGCTCCTCCAAGCTCCTCGCCGTATCCCTCAGCACGATAAGTGGTTGAGGGTGGATGGTATAACGTTACCACTCTGACAAGGAACCTACTACTAAAGCAAGTGATGGCCTCATGAAATAGCAAATTCCCCTCATTATCCATGATATTAATGAGTTCTATAGCACTGTTTGATGGAAGGTCTGAGTGGAACAGGCTTTTCTGGGGGATCTCAGTGGGGACTTTTTGGAATATTTCTGCAAAATACTTCAGACTACGAAACAAGCAAATACCATCCATCCATCCATCCATCCATTTTTGTCCTATGCAGGGTCACAGGGGTCTGGGTCCAATCCTGGAAGCTATGGGTGCAAGGCAGAGAACAACCCAGGACCATGTGCCCACCCATCACAGGGCACACTCACAATAATTGCACCAGCACAAATGTTGCAAATGCGTATACCTGCTGGCTTAATGCACTGAAGAGCCTCGGTGTGGTCCATAGCCTGTAGGAAGTCCACCAGGTCCTTTAGCAGGCAGCCACGATCTCCCATGAGCCTCAGCAGACTGCGCGTTGGGCTTCCCTCCAGTTCCAGCACTTTCAGGGAGCATCGCTCCATCTCGTCCGAGCTAGAGTACGGGAAGGAGATCCAAGACATCCAACTTTAAAATACCCACAGAAATGACTCAAAAAATACCAGACCAGACTCTCAAGCCTATTACATATAGTTTACTTCTAGTTTCCTCAGAAGTACGGAGTCCCTATGAACAGAGTGTTTCTCCAACAGCTAATCAATAAACCAGTGAGCTTTAACGCCCACACCAGCAATAACCCACTACTTTGAAATACTATATGCATGATTTACAAAACTTAAGTAATTTATTTATTTCAGTCCCCATCAAGTAATTTTCTATTTTTTTTTTCTGGAAAGTATTTCCAGCAGGTAATTGAGAAGAAGGCAAAGGTTATGTGGGCGTTTCAGTGTGTTTCCTGCATGAGTTGTGGGAGTGAGGGGCAGGTGTTGGCTTGTTCCATATGACCATGGTCCTCACCTCACTCTGAAGCGTCTGTCATTGCTGACCACTTCTCCGAGTTTACGCCATCCTTTGCTGTTTGTCTTGTCCAGTATCTCGCAGAGTCGCCTCAGAACAGGCTCTCTCAGCAGGTTAATATTCATGGCATAACAGTCAGGGGCCTCTGACATCTCAAAAATGTCAGGTTATCTTCCCAAAATGACGAAATGAAAAAAACACAAGAAGATGGTCTTCACGGCTTCATCTGCCTTAATCTGCTGCAGACAGAAGAATTTTCATTAAGTCGAAGCTGCAGAAACGTCAACAGAGCATTTACGTCAAAGCTTCCGAATCATCCTACTTTTACAGCTGCGAACATTTTATATAGGTTACGCACGTTTTTTAAGCTATAACTATTTTGTTCCCTTACCAAGATCACCACATTCATTAATAAACATAACACTAAAAGAGTAGTAACCTTATATTTGTTTATACAGCACAAGAAATCTTGTGCCCAGATGAGACTCCTGACTGAGACTCCAGAAACCCGTCTACAGTCATGCCATGCTGTTTTATTTTTGGTGACATCAACTGAATATCAAACAGTTATATTTTTCAATAAAAAAAGGATTTCTTGTTGATGCTATCCAATCCGGACAACCGTCACAATGCAGATTTGTAACCAGTGCAAATTCTAAGAAATAATCAGCACCAAATATATTATCTATTCTACAGAATACTGTCACCTGTCTAGAAATATAGAGTGTGTCACGTGATCAGTGCTGTGTGTGTAAGTTACTGAATTAGTTTCCTAATTTCTATAATTGTGACGTATGTCTCTCCCAGTTGTCATTCTGTCCTTCATGAGACCCAGTTATTTCAATGTAGCACAAGTAGATACACTGAATGTTAGATGTACACTGAATGAAATAAAATTACACCAATAAGGTGACCAAGAATCAATCAACAAGAACGATTCAATTAGTGCCAATGAGAAGCACACTTAGTTTAAAGTAGGTTTCAGGTATTTGAATCTTGTGAATTGTCCATAAATCTTCCTCACAGCTCAGTGTCCCATGAACATTTGTTATTTAGCTGATATTTATAATGCTACTCCATAAATACTAATGACTTGCACCGGAAACCTTCTTGAGGAGTGGCTTTATCTTTAACGTTACCTGCCTCCCTACTTAACGACCAATAACTGTCAGTAAAATAGTAGCCGAATATAATAAAACGTAAAGTGTGACATGTATTGCACTGCGAGAAATAAAACTCACATTGTTTGGAAAGACACTGGTACAAACAATCGTAAAGTTTCATTTTTCTTAAATTTAAAATCACTCTAACCGGAAAATATGTTAAAGGTTTACGGTCATTAATTGACTGCATAACTTGTACAATCCTGATCTGAGATATATTTTCTCATACAACACTGCATATGTTACCCATCACAGAATTTAGTTATATCAAGAGCCCATTTTGCAGCCTGAAACGTAAAAAAATATTTTATTACGCATGCCACTTTCCTTACTTTTCACTTGATTGAAATTGTATAACTGAACAAAAGTACTTTTGCGGGAAACATTTAATTCATTCGTACACGTCCACAAAAGCTAAAACATCACATAATAAACACACGTATTACACACCTTAACAACATAAAAACATCTTTTTAATTTATGGCCACTACTTATGGTGCACACATCTGTTTTCTGATTTCAGTGATATTTAAGCCAATCGGTTAGGTTATATTCATGGAGATGCTACGGAAATAAGTATCAGATAAATTATTTCTACACCTCAATCACCCGCATACCATGAACTAGCATAGTGAGAGATTACCATTTATTTTTCAAGGTAATTGTGTAACCCCCAGCTTTAAATACAGTACAACATCAAATCCTCGAATCAAGCCTTATTAATAATCTGGCCAATCACTATAGTAAAAGAACCGTGCGTGCACGCTTCGCACATGTATTACGATGATACTGAAATAGGTTCATTATAACAAACAGCACAAATAAAGCAGGAATGTAGAAAGCATCCAGCGACGGGGAAGCAGGCAGATCGTCACTTACTGTTTGTCGTGTAGTGACGATAAATTATGCACAATACTTTCCGTGTTAAGAGCCAGTAAGTATATGTCAGGGTGACGAGTGCAAGGGGAAAACCAGAAAGTGTACTGAAACCGCGATAGCTGCTACATATTTCACTTCCTGATGAAGTAAAAAAATAGAGGAGTGCCTTCCTTGCATTTTTATTCAACACTTCGCTCATCGCAAGTGAACCATATATAAAAAGCTTTGTTTTTAATGAAACGTGTGATTTTATTTCTCCACAGTGAATCCGATGTTTCAAAAAAAACATCCTTATGTTAGTTGGCTTAGTTTTACTTTCTGATTAGTGTCTGGCGTGGTACAGACGTGCGACGAACGTAGAAAGATGATGAAACGTTTACAGAAGTTGAGATCATTTAATTTTGAAGTGTATTTACAGCGTGCACCTTTAACAAATGAAACTATGTATATATATATATATATATATATATATATATATATATATATATATATATATATACAGATATATATATAAAAATATATGAGAGAAGGA
>JAODKC010000044.1:11967001-11982137 GCA_026777985.1 Mormyrops attenuatus | reverse complement strand
ATATATATATATATATATATATATACATATATAAAGATTCATTTCTTTGCGCAGCAGACTTCGACAACGCGCACTGCCCTGTGCAACCTTCGCAGCAAATAGTAAACTGGTGTCAGCGTAGTATTGTGAGCGACGCGTGCGCAAATACTAGGAGCTACAGTAAATAATAATAATAATAATATCATATGGTCAAGTTGGTGTAATTCAGATTCGTTACGTCCCAGTGCAACTACTGGACACAGCGCAAAGCGCTGCAAGACATATGATATTCACAACTCACGTTAAAGCCACAGCTGCAAGTGTGGATGCAGTCGTATCGTGCACTTTTTTTAGCAAATGTGAAAGATCAATATAATACATATACAGTGATACATATACAATGATTAACAGAAAGAGGTTCTCCTTGGGATATTTGTACAGACTGACAAGGCAAGAATATAATCTGGAAAGCTAAAATATAAATTATAATTCCACATTATTTACTAGAAATGCAACCTGTTGATCTAGGAAAATCGCCAATTTATGTGTACAGGACTGCATAATCTATTTTGTGTTGTGCTAGTTATGATGGCAAGTATTTATAGTTGTAATTAATCTACCAGACACCTACTGGTATTTTATGGCTGAGATTCCATTATGATATTTAACCTCACAGATTATGTGCCAGGAGGCTTCTGGCTCAGTGGCGGTACCTGCAGGCTAATACCTCCAGGCTTTGGATAGTGAGTCATTTCAGGTTTTCTCCAGGTACCACATACCCCCATAGCACAAAATATGTGTTTAGTTTAGAGTGCCTCTGCAGGAGCATCCCAACCCCAGTGCTCCCTGGTATATATTCGCTCCTGGGAGTTTTACTTCCACAAAACTGTTCTGAGGGCAGAACAAAAAAATGATTGGTTCAGAGTGATAACCAATCAGACTGTAGAATAGGTGGGTCCAAGCAACTAGAGGTGGTGAGACCAAGACATGATTGTTTGGCCCACCTCCTCTAGTTGCTTGGACCTTCTTTACAATCTGATAGGTTATCTCTCTGACCTAATCATTTTTCGTTCTGCCCTCAGAACATTTTTATGCAAGTACTCCCTTGAGCTATATATTCACACTTCCAAAAGCATCTATGGAAATAAATGCCTTTTCATATTTTTAAAAGTACTTGAATAAGTACTAGAGTAATTATACCAATTTAAAAAATGACACTTTGGAAATTTGAAGCTTTGGGGGCATATGGATTAGGATTGAAAATGATAGGGTTGTTTGTACCTTGTTTGTACCTTGTTTGTACCTTGTTTGTACCTTGGGGAACAAAACTGTGCCAGGGCTGTAGCTTTTTTTTCTCAATGTAGAAGCTATTACATATTTACTTAAGTCTTATACATGATTAGTGTGTTTACCTTTTTTTCACATACATATTTTCAGTAGTGGCTGTGTGTACTTCGACTGGAGAACAAAAGAATTTGGAACGTTATTGGATTTAGGCTGGGTTGGGGGCCCAATATCGAATACTTTCATGGGGCCAAAAGTCTCTAGTGGTACCCCTGCGGTCAGCACCGAACGGCATATCTATGTTACCTGGAGTGGGGAGTGCGGCATAGCCGATGGGTACGGACTCCGGCAAGTGAAAAAACAAGTGAAAGTTTAGCATGCTAGCTGGCGTAGAGATAGCACAGATATAGATTTGCAGTGTAAAGTGTTGAGAGTAGCACATGTTTTCGCTATCAGGTAACTACAGATCAGGGTACGGGAGAGGGGGTGCAGGGTCACTGTAAAAATAGCCCGAGTCCCTAAGCACACCACAGCTTTTTAACCTCCAGCTCCTGCATCAACATCAGTAAATCCAGCCCTACGGTGTGAAGCAGGTATGGAAAAGCTTTCTGTAAACACGTGTTAGGGGCATCATTTGAACCTTCTCTGGTGGAATACACTGCTGTTTTGTGAAAGGAAAGAACTGACTAAATCTTATTTTCCTCTTTATTTAAAAACATACAATAGCCTACATAACACACTATAGGCCTATAAAAGGTTAGTTACTAGCCAGTGAGATTAAACTCAGAAACGAATGAATGACAAAACCGTATATTGATATGTTGATAGAAGAATGTTTGTTACAAGTTATTGTTTCTGTAGAAATTCCAACGTGACGAGCCATAAGGAGTTTAATTATGATAATATTTCATGCTATTCTACATCACAATGAAGACACAAATATTGCAGGGCTTACAGTAATCTGTTGTGTATATACGGTGTAGAGATTTTTTTCATTAATGATGTTTGCTCTAAAAATGACGATCGTCAGCTCCTAGTTTGTGGGTTTCAGTTCATAGTAAACAGATGGCAAACTGGGTCAGTCTTCAACCAGCTTTGATACGGCACCTTCAGAATTAGCTTACTTGTTTTCCATCACGCACCTCATTAAATAATATTTTCATTAATGAAAAGAAAATAACCAAACACATATAGGGTTATAGCAACAAGGGAATATTGTAATTTTAATAACTCGAATATGCTGGCACTGTTATTAAACAAAACTACAGAAATGTACTGTAACTGCGCTATCTATAAACACAATGGCCTCTTCTCTACGCTGGGGTCGGGCAGACCCTACCGCTGCATGAACGGCAGCACAAAAGAGCTGAGGAAGAGCTCCCTTCCACAGGCATGTTTGATCCTAAATGAGGACAGTGTTTATGACCTGCATGCCAACGTTCTCAACTCACAAGTACATATGTAAATGCATATTTATTCCTAGACTCTTGCTGTGCCCCCACTTGCTAAAAATTTTGCACACCATGGATATCAATGATTATTATTTCGTGCCTAATATGTTATATTTCTTCTCTTAAATTTATGTCCAGAAATGTATGTTCTGTAACCACTTGTCCAGTCTAACCCTTAGCCTGTCCTGGAAGCTACAGGTGGAAGGCAGGGAACAACCCAGAATGGGGTGTCAACCCATTGCAGAAAGTATGAAACTATAAGTAATTATACATCGCAGTTAAATGGAAAACAGCTGTTGCAGAATTAGTGTAACTAGTTTCTGTGTTTGGATCTTAGAAGTGATGACATTTTTATTTAGCGGAAAAAGATTGCAAACGGTTTCTTTTCTTTTTGAAGGCGAAAAGAGGAGTTGGGCTTCTATAACAAACAAGCCACGAGGGCTCTGACGTGCCATTGTGCTGAACCTTATCATTTTTTAACCCCCCCTGCCAAGAGTTTTGGTACAATTTACAACAAATTACAACTCCGGTGGTGTCAGAAACCTTCCCACCACCTACAAACCATGGGAAACTATCTGAATTGCCCCACTGAAGATCATAGGGGAAACTGTACAGATGCGACATGCCTCGAAATTAAGGATTCTGGCTCTCAGGAGGTGGAAACGAGCTGTGATTCTCATTTTGCAGAGGACACTGATAGACCTATCAGCCCAGGGGATATAAACAAACATGGCAGCGAGGCGCACGGCAACTCGTCTTTCTGGATCGGCAGTGAAAATGGGCTGGAGCTGAATAACAGCCAGGTGGCAACAGGTGGGGATGATCTTGCGCCTCCAGCTCCCGGCAGTCATGTGGATAGATTGCACGTGCAGTTGCCGTCAGCTCAGGGAAAGGTCACGGAGGAGCGGGCGTTTGGAGGAAGCACGAGCCAGCCGGTGTCGGGTTATAGGGAAACGGAGCCGAGGATTGGACAGCTAGGTGATGAGTCAGGTGATGACTCAGAACTGTGGTGCTCTCCTGTCAAAAGAGGGCCGTCTTCAGACAGCTGGATAAGCACAAACTGTGACATGGTTACTTTGGCGGTCCCGGAATCTTCTACTGCAATCAGCCAGACCCTATCTGCCATGGCCCTCACAGACCAGGGCAAGGAGCTGCAGCCAGATCAAGAGGACACCAAACCAGTGGAGGATGTGTACTTGAACACATGCCCACAGGATCATACCGGGGTGGAAAGCAACCAAGCCTGCCTGGAGATAGACCTGGACCAGCAGTGGGGGTCCTTTGAGATCAGATACCCTGGAACTGCTGCTACCTTCACAGGCAGCATCATGGAGCCCGTTCCTGGGATGGGAAGTGCAACAGTGTGGGAGCTGACCGAGGAACGTGATGACCAGAGGAAGGTGTTTGTGTGCACCATTGACGAGATTGTCAGAGTACCTCAATACTCCAGTACAGCTCCGGTGCCACAATGGTCAACGGTGAGCTCAGGGATCTGCAAAGTTCTTCAGTACATACCATAGCTTACCTTTACATTTACATGTGGTTATTAAGTGCATGTTTTTACTCAAAGCATCTTTCACGATCGTGCATATAAAAATAGTCTTTGGCAGATTTATTAAAGTTATTATTGACCTTTAGACTACAACACAAATGAAAACACAACAAGTACAACAGCAGACAATAAAGAACAACCATCCATCTGTAGACAAACACTCATTACAAACGTACAAAAGATACATTATAGGTAGAATCTGAGAATAAAGCATTAGATAGTCAGTGTTGTGAAATATGCTGTCTTCTTGATTGTTTGATGGTCATAGAGATAGAGAAATATTGCAACTATTGTGCAAAAGTTTAGCTTTTAAACTGGCTTTAAGCTGGTTCATACAAACGCAGACAAAAAGATAAAACAGCTAATTATAGAGGCACTTGGTGATAATGGTATCTGACAGGGGCCTGGCTGAAGCTGAAAGGTTTAACAAAGAGCTGCTAAGGTTGCACGATTGGAGTAGAATGTTAATAAGGATGTCTCACTACATACATTTTTCTCCATTGGAGGGCAGATCATTGTTCACAATAATAAAAGCTGAAGAGCGTTAAACTATGTGAACAGTGGCACCATAATTCAGGCTTATCTCTCAGTGATAGGTGGTGACGTAGTCTTGATCTTGTCTGATGTTTTGAGCGTAATGCTGCAATTAAAATGAGATTGAATTTAACACATTTTTTTGTTTCTATCTAGACGGGTGTTGTGAGGGACTCAGAGGTGACAAGTCACACCCTCCCAGGGCCTGAGGATGAGTTCAGGGAGCGAGCAGCAGGGAAGGTCCATGTGCCAACTGAGGGGTTCCCAGCCTGTGAGATTATCTGCCCTGAAATCTGTAGAAAAGAGGAAGAATGCGAGAACCTATATGTTAGCACACCGGGAAGCCCCTGTTGGCAGGAAGCCCCACTGCCTGAGGCCCCAGTGTCGGGAGAAGATGGACAGACCGACATCAGCTTCCTGAGCGTGTCACACTCAACCGGTGACAGTCTCAGTTTTAAAGCTGTGCCTCAGAAGGTTTCCCTAAATCAGGCTGATGAGAATCTTCATGGAGACCTGCCACAAGTCCAACTCGGCAGTGACGGGCCTACTCCAGAAAAAGAACCGCTGTCATTTGGAGGTCCCCTGACAGCCGTGACCTCTGACCCCACGTGGACAGATCCCATTCATGGAGTCAGAGCCCTTGGCCAGGGGCTCACCAGTGTGATCATAGTGACGGCTGAGAACCTGATACTTTCAAAGGAAGACCACGTCGCGTGTCTAACACTCGACCTCCATGATGTCTTCTTTCATGCTGGTTCGTTTTGTCTGGGGGGCTTGTACAGTCAGATGTCCTTGGGGCAGGGTAAAATGGAAAAGACTGATACTGTTTGTGATGGTGAAGGACAGCGGAGTGCTGATATTCCTCCCAGCTTACCGGAAACATCTTCAGAATGCAAGGAGGACCGTATCTGCCCTGAGGGGGTGGTGGTGGCAGCCGCACTAGAGAAACCTGAAATGGGACAGGAGTGTGTAGAATCTCTGGAGATACATGCTAAGTGGGAAATTTCAGACAGGGCAGGTGGAACCATGGCAGTGGTGGAGGATGTTACGGTGACAGAAAGCTCCGGACCAGGGAACGAACAGAAACATTCCCAAATCCAAGTGGCTCGTTTGACTCGGTGTGAAACAGCCAACCATAAGAATGACCTACTGTGTAGCAGGCAGTTATCCAGTGAAGAAAAGTGCACCACTACTTTAGGAGATAGCCGGCCAGCAGAGCATAACAGAGATAAGTCCTCAGGAGAACCGACCCATAAAAGGCCTGAACATGAAGCGAGTGAAGAGCGACCTCGTAGGGTGAAGGAAGGTAACCGGAAAGCTGGTCCAGTCCTTGTCCTGGACCACTGCACCACTTTCCAGTATCCAGTTACTCAGATAAAAACATCTAGTAGAGAACTTGCTTAATCAATGATCTACTGCTGGCACAGCTGGCATTAAATGCTGCAGTAATACTACAGTAATAGCCCGGGGCACCATAAAGCGGGGGCGGGGGACAGTTAGGATGATTCCGATGGCCCCTGAGTGACGGGCCATAAAAATTTTGGAACTTAATATGATTGATCTGAGTTGGCGGCCCAATATAATGTGCTTTTATGGGGCTCAAAATCTCTAACGACAGCCCAGGTAATAGCAGTTACTGTAATGAACATAAAGTTTTCTGTAGTGGCTCTGGCACCTCTGCTATACCCCTCTGCTATACCCTACTGCTATACCCCTCTGCCTGTCCCAAGGTAAGACATCCTTACCGAAAGGCTGTTTCTGCCCCTGGGGTCTCCAAGCTGGCAGACTTTGGCATGCAGTTTGTGAATCACCCGTTTTGGCGGTCAGTAGTAAGAGGAGTCCCTGAGTGCTCAGCTGGTTTAACAAGGCCAGGGGCTTTTTGAGGCTTCTCTCACGCATGGGTGGACCTGCCAGAATGGAGTGTTAATGACTGTCCTGTGTGTCACTCCAGCCTCCAGCGTGTTACGGGACATCTGGCCAGAAAGGGGCGGGGACATGGACCTCAGGTTGCTCTGCCTGCTGGGGCACGTCACGGAGGACTGCTCCATCGTCTGGTCCAAAGATGGCGCTGTTCTGGCCGACCAGGAGAAAAGGTACGCTGTAACTGTGTTTGGTTTCTGCTTTTAGCAGCTTTAATGAAGAGCTAGCCCCCTTGTACGTGGCTCGAGAACTGAGTTTCTGCTCTCTTCTGCAGTACAGGTGATCCTGTTCAGGTCTCGCTCGCCATTGCCGAGGCCTCTGCTACGGACCTGGGGACCTATCAGTGTCTTCTCAGTGGTCCTCATGGTGAGGTGTCCTCAAGGTTCCACCTCACCGCAGAAGGTACACCACCGAAAGCTTGTCTTTCCAGCTTGGTTTTGTCGTTATATCACGGCTCTGTCTTTGATGTCACCTTTTCTTGCACAGTGCTGAGTGAACTTCTCCCTCCCCACAGCCCTGCACGTAAGTCCCCTGGCCCAAACAAACTAATCACTTCTGTAAACCTTAAATCATGAATGATGTTACTCTGGCTGTCTCTCTACAGAAGTCATCAAGGGTGTTAGAGAGGATGTGAAGTGTGCCCCACTGCTCTTCAGGGAGGACTTCCTCTGCGAGCAGTACTTTGGAGAGCATAAGGCAGCTAGCATTATCACTGAGGGGGTCCACTTTGGGGAAGGCATGCACCGGAGGGCCTTCCGGACTAAGCTCCTGGATGGCCTGGTGGAGGCCTTCAGGCCTGGACAGTCCTGCGTGCTGAAGGTGCATAACGCCGTCAATTACGGGACCAAGAGCAGCGACGAGCTGGTCTGTAAGAACTACAGTCTGGCTGTGGAGGTGAGCAGTGTTGAGACACAACTCTGAGGAAGCGTGTTAGATGTCCAGCTGCAAAGCTTTGAGTCACTTGAAAGGGAACCTTGAGTTTATGCTTTTGAATAATACTGAAGTGCACACCTGAGTCAGCAAATAAGCAAATACCTCAATTAAAGGTTGCTCAACTGAAGGATGGCAATACATTTTCAATACCAAATCACAATCTGTACTTCAATGAACAGTGTAAATGATTGGCTCAGGGAGTGATAAAGCTTTGTCTTTTTTCCATGTTAGCATGTTCTCCACCTTCTGGTTAATTGTCTTCTCACAACACAAAAATTCATTGAAGATGTGACCTTAAATCGTGCTTGGTGTGTGACACATTTTTGTTTTTTTTTGTTTTGTGTGCGTGAACAATGGGCTGACGCTCTATACTTAGGATTGAAATCAGTATGGCTTGGCTGGGATAAGCAGTTACTGGAAATAAATATGAATGGATAAGATGTGAGGGTTACTGGTTTAAAATGTCTGTTTTATGTTTCAGGAGTGTTACGTACAGAACACGGCTCGGAAGTACATCAAGGCCTACAAAGAGGTGGCAAAATCTGCAGAGGCTTTTGGCGAAGTTCCCGAGTGAGTATGACACCCACCATCCGTGTCTTGGGGACCAATCAGGCCTCCCTCTTGTCCTGATCCTGGCCTCTGTGGCCCCTTTGCCCCAGTATCATTCCCATCTACCTGGTACACCGGCCCTCCAATGACATTCCTTATGCCACACTGGAGGAGGAGCTGATTGGAGACTTTGTGAAGTACTCCGTTCGGGACGGGAGGGAGGTCAACCTGATGAGGCGGGAGACAGAGGCGGGACAGAAGTGTTGCGCCTTCCAGCACTGGGTCTTCCACAAGACGGAGGGAAACTTGTTAGTCACGGACATGCAAGGTACACTGTGGGTGCCGTCATCACGCTAACATGGCTAACATGCTAACGTGTGGAAAAGTGCATGTCTGGAATCTCTCGGAAATCGAGATTTTGCCACAACTAAAAAAAACGTTTTTGTGATCATCTGGTGTTTTTAACCCCTTCAGGTGTGGGGATGAAGCTGACCGACGTTGGCATAGCGACATGTAGAAAGGGGTAAGCTAGTGCAAAAGAAGATGGGAATTTAAAGCAAGCTCACCTATAAATTAAGCGGTCAGCTTTGTTCACGGCTTTGTCGCTCTGATTGTCGCTCTGATGCTCTCTTAGGTACAGGGGCTTCAGGGGAAATTGTGCCACATCTTTCATCGACCAGTTCAGGGCGCTGCACCAGTGTAACCGATTCTGCGCGCTACTGGGCCTGCAGTCCCTGCAACCCACCCAGCCGAAGGCCAGAAGGCCAGGGAACGAGACAAAGCCGACCCTGAAGAAAAAGATACTGGGCGACCCCCACAAGCCTAGACCCTGAGAAGGCAGGGCCAAGGAACCTGTAAATTAGGGAAAATCAAATATATCATGTTGTTTTATTTCTTATACAAAGGAAATTCCATCAAACTTGCATCAGTAGGACTTGGATCCACAAGATAGAAACACTTTTTTTCATTTACCATTGTTTGGTGCTGAACACTTTAGGTGGCAGTAAGCTTCATGGGAGAAGGAAATCCTGCACGGCCTAATGGAAAACCACACTAGTGACGGGACCCAGAAAGTGAGTTCTGCTTGGCCTAATGGAAAACCACACTAGTGGTGGGACCCAGAGGGTGAGTCCTACACGGCATAATGAAAGGCCTCACTAGTGACGGGACCCAGAGCGTGAGTCCTTCATGGCCATCTGGTAGAGACAACAGGAGACATGAAAGGCATGAAAATCTACTGCCACAGCTTCCCAAAATGTGATCGAAAGGACTATTATTATTATCGTTATTATTATTATTATTAGTAGTAGTAGTATAATTTTTACAATATATTTTCCTATTTCATTTTGAATCAATAAGTATAAATATCCAGTGTAGAGCATATAGTTCCTGTCAAAAGTTCATGTTTTTCCTCTGATGTTTACATCATATTTTTTTCTGTAAATATTAAAAAATAATGTATGTAGTGCCAACGCAATTAAAATAGCCTCAAAAGCCACCATCTGCCTTAATAATGGCTTCACAAACACAAGGCATTCGGTTAATCTGAGGGCACCCAGATATGTAGGATGCTTGTGAATCACTTTGCTTTGATTCCCCTACTCAGTTCATCGCATAAAATTTCGACGGGGCTGGAGGCTGTAATTCACCTTCCTTCTTCTCCAGATGGTTCTAGTAAAATTCCGAGGTGTATTTTAGGTCATTATCTGGCTGAACAATGAAGGACTGCCCAATTCCCAGATGGAATGGAATACGTTTGAAGTATACTATGGCTTAGTCACCAGCAAAGTAACCCCAGACCCCAGACATGCTTCCATACTTGGCAGAGGGAACCATCTGCTCGCCCTCTGCATCTTACAAATACACAGCATTTGGATCCAAGTATGTTAGTTTTGACTCATTAGTCCATAAGAGTACCTTCTACTCATGCTAATAGCCGTACATAAAGGATAGATAATTATGGTTTGAAACTGCTGTACTCAAACTTTACACTGGCACAGTATATATAACATTTATTTGTGAATTATGATCATGTACGCAATATCTTGCTTTTGTATATAGATAGTGTTTTGTAGGTGGTGGCATGGTGGTGCAGTGGTTAGCACTGCTACTTCGCACCTCTGGGACCCAGGTTTGAGTCTCTGCCTGGGTTACATGTGCGTGGAGTTTGCATGTTCTCCGCATGTCATCGTGGGGTTTCCTCCGGGTACTCTGGTATCCCCCCACAGTCCAAAGACTTGCTGAGGCTGATTGGAGTTACTAAATTGCCCATAGGTGTGAATGGTCTGTGAGTGTGATATGGGCTGCCCATATCAGGAAAACCGTCCACTCTGTGCCGGTTTTTGTAAAGTATGTGCTTGTATGTGGTATCAGAGTTTGGTTTCACAATTGTCGGTGGGTTCTGTGATGGTAGGGCGCCCATCCTGAGTTGACCCCTGCCTTGTACCCGTAGCCTCCGGTTTGCGCTCCGAACTCCCTGTGGTACAGAAAATGGATGGATGGATGGATTGGTCTGTCTGTGGATTAATTAATGGTGGTATTTCCACACTAGTGATTCTTGACTAATTGAGATTTCGTGTGGATTGAGCACTGGGAACAGGCCACTACAGTTATCATGATAGGTCATTGCATTTCCTGCAGAATCTTGTCATAATTTCATGTACTGAGCCATTCCTTGTATCCTAATGTCATCATTATTGATTCCTTCAATAGTTTGGGCAAAAGGGGCATATGCGCAGGCACCAGGCTTGGTATGAGGCTATACTGTAGGTATGAGGATATAGGTATGAGGCTATACTGTAGGTATGAGGTTATAGGTATGAGTCTTCAAACAACAGCATATGCTAAATAAAATGATGTAGAACAGACAAAGTGCTGGGAACAAACTATTTATAAAGAGTGCCTTTTGCCCATTTTGTACATCACTGGCTAGTTTGGTATCTGAGCAATAATAAACCTGTGACTGCATTATAGCCCTATTTTTGGGCTGTTTGTCAGATGATGCGCGTCCTCGGTCTCTGTGGTTACCTGTCATACTTCTTGGAGAAATTTCTCACCATAGCTATTAGTGTGAAAATGGCATTTGATGACAGTGGACACAAACGCCATTGTCACACTCCACAACTCTGGGGGACAGCAGCAGTGTGGTAGCAGGGAACAGGCTGAGACAGCAACATGAATGAAGGGAAAAAGAAAAGGCAGTCAGGGTTTTTGAGATTGTTGCAAGCGTATATAATATCAGTCAAAAGTCTGGATACACCTGCTTTAACCGTATTTGTTTCTGTTTTAGCTGTTTTGCTCACCTCATAATAAAAGGCCTCGAGGCAATGAAATGGTATATATCAGATATTGCAATGACTAAGAGAAATGTTCAACATCTCAAGCATTCCTTCAACCAGCTTCCACATGTAGCCACCAGGAACGCTTCTCCAACAGTCCGGAAGGAGTTTCCACATGTAGCCACCAGGAACGCTTCTCCAACAGTCCGGAAGGAGTTTCCACATGGTCTGGGCACAGACTGGCTACCCTGCTCTTACTCTTCGATCAATCTCATCCCAAACCAGCTTTATAGGGTTTAGGTCGGGGGATTGTGGGAGCCAGGTCATCTGTCACAGCACTCCATCTTTTTCCTTAATACAGTACTTACATAACCTCAAGGTGTCCTTAGGATCACTATCTTGTTGAAAAACAACTAATTTTAAGTAGGCGTGTCCAGACTTTTGACTGGTACTGTACCTATGATTACACCTGTTCCCCCTCATTTTTGTTTTATGTGCCACACTTGTTTTGTATTGTTACACTAATTGTTGTCGTCACTTTCATTACATGTGAATCCAGTGAAGCATGTAAAAGCTTTCGCTGTACATACACTTATTTAAGGTGAAATGACAATAAAGCTTTAGCTGAATTGAGCTAAAAACAGCACCGTCTGTCATATTTTTAGTACATGTGAGAAATACAGTTATTTAAACGTAGCGGTAGATGTTTTATACGAGACACTTAAGTAATGTCCTAATGTGTGTTAAAGTTTTACCAAAGAGCTGGTCGGCCTTACACGGAGATAAGATGACATTGCACACGAATGTTCTGCAATGTCAGTCTCACAGTGACATGGGGAGCTTTGCACCTGCTCTGTGTGACACCCCCCCATGCCAGGTGCACATTTCCCTGCAGTTTATGGTGGTCAAGCTGCTGTTTCAGGTGGTCATGAGTTACCCTGCGAGCCCCACAGAGACCCATGACAGATCTGAGCACAGTTACACATGTTTCTCTATTAGGAAGCTTTCCTCTCCTCTATGGATTTAACACATGGTTCAACGAATATTACTCTTTAAAAGATTGTAATAGTGTTCTCTCAGACCCGGTGTGCGAAACGCCAACAGCCCTGGTCCATCTCAGCCACCACCCGAAACCCACTGAAAACAGTGAATTTATGTTTTTTTTTAACTACTTAAAACACAAGAAAAGTGAGTGCCCTTCTTGCCATTACAATTGCATGCCCTACTATACAACTTTTGGCCCTTGTTTCACAGGTATCAAGTCCAAATTGCTGATGAGAAGCATTTTTATTATCAAAAACAGGCTATACTGGTGGCATGAACAAAACCAGTAACTCACAATCATGGCTGCTGGAACAGACAAAACCCGCTGATGTCTCACCTGGGGCCGCTGGCATCTGCAAAGCTTGCTTTGCCGACTTTAGAAGTCCTCAATAAACCAGGGATAAACCGCAATCTTCAGCCTCCTACATATCCACTGGCTTCAGAACAGAGCCCACACAGTACTTTGAATGTACTCTGCTGCAGGAGGAACCGCCCTTTATGTAGCTAGAGAAGTTAGACAAACAAGTAGTAGGTTTTAGATATAAGCTAATGGGGAAGTATTTATCGGCTTCACTGGGGGCTGTGGTCCTCAGAGTGTGTTCTGACGCACACACATCCTCAAATAGGCAGACATGCTTATATAAGAACAACAGTAAACACGAGAAGACTCAACACTTTGTCACAGAGCTGACTTCAGATAAGAGTAATGTCATATTGCTGTATGAAAAAAAAACTGAGGGTACAAATAAAAA
Source organism: Mormyrops attenuatus (assembly GCA_026777985.1). Lineage (NCBI taxonomy): Eukaryota > Metazoa > Chordata > Actinopteri > Osteoglossiformes > Mormyridae > Mormyrops > Mormyrops attenuatus. Next base: position 11,968,861 of record JAODKC010000044.1, on the reverse strand, counting down.
CAATTCAATCAGTTATGTGATTATACCGGCCATTTGGGACTTCAGCAGCAAATTCAAGGTAAAACGCTACTATATAGTTTGATAGCTTGTTCATACTACTATGTGTGTATTCCATTACATCGAATAAATGCATTCATCCAAAGCAATTTACAATTGAGAAACAGGGTCAGTCAATCACTCTGCCAACCATGGGATTCGAACCAGCAACCTTCCAACCACAGGCACAAGACCCTAACCTGTTGAAGCACATGACTGCATTGAGTATTATGCCATGCTGTTCCAATTGGGATTGCCGATTAATTCTGAAAGTGGTAATATTCCATTCCTTCTTGTCTGTATGGAGTCTGGGCTCCTCCACTGAATTGGACCTATTTAGTAAGAATAAACTTGGCTAATACTGACTGCTAGGGCGATGTCGACTTCTGAGCGACTCGTGCATAGTCTTCACTGTGGGTTCATGAACTGCTTTTCTGAAATGTGGCCCCACAAGTCATATTCTGCTCCAAAGGTCTGGGTGAGGGAGACTTGGGATGCAAACATGTGGCTATTGGGAATAAGGTTTTGATAATGACCCATGTTTGCTCGCCCTTGGAGACTGATAAAGGCCAGGTTGTCTGTGCAAATGAACTAGGTTCCTTTCACCAGTTGGGAGTCAAACAGTGCTGTGCACAGGAATAGGGTATAGAGCCCTCTGAGTGAATGAAAGCCTACTTTAATTGTAAATATACTCTTAAAGGGCAATCAAGACCTTATATTTAGCTTTAGGAATTGTGTTTTAATGATTTATGTGCAGTACTCAATTGACCCCTGATTTGCAATCTAGTGCCTTTTGAATCGCAATAGGTTATGAACATTAACAACTACCAAAACGCAACTGTAAGACAGCATATTTAAAGAGTAATATTATCACTGTCCATGGGGCACATCTTGGGTGGAATGAGTCATAATATGGAAGCATGTTGGTTGTTACACATTTGTTCATATCCGGTGTTCCACTCTGATATAGACAGAAGATTTACCTTTAGGAAATTGAGTGAAATTATGCAAACAGTATGGGGGGGGGGGGGGGGGTGATGGGGGGAGTTATATATTTTTAAAAAGGATGGTTCATGTCATTTTTTCCCAGAGGGGGCTGCTATCCACAGGCACCCCATTACAACTACAGCACTGATCTTAACAACGCCATGATTCATACTTGGTATATCGACTGCTGTAGGATGTTATCAGTTTAATGGTGGCTTTCAAAAATTACTTGTTTTTTTTAAAGTAATGTAGATCTGTATTTATCCCTAGATATTTTATAGTTATGACTAATTGTTATTTACGTTCTTAGCGGTCTGATTTTTATTCATATGGTTGCATCTTATCACCTATAATAAAATTTCTCCATTTTTGGCCCAGCCTCACTCTTTTACCTGCTCCTGTGTTTTGAGACTTGGTTGTAGATCACAAAAGTGAAGTGTTTATTCTTATCATGTAGTGATATTCTTTCACATTTCACTTTCTGCACAATCCCACAGACCCACCTAGTGTCTTCAGGCAGAATATGCCCATGGAGCGTTTTCCCCTGCAGAAGGAACACGGGGCCGCCCGGGTTCATGATTTCGCACTTGCAAACTCTTTGGCTCAGTTCCTTGGTTTTTGATCCCCCAGAAAACTATCCATACACGATGTCCACGTGTCATTCTGGAATTGTTGACTATAATGGCTCTGACAGAAAATGGAACTCATCTGAAAGGTTCAGCAAGCATTATTTCTATCCAAGTCGTAGCCATAAAGTTTCATAGAATAGAATAGAATAAACCTTTATTATCCCACAAATGAGAAATTTAAATGTTACAGAGCTCTTGTACAAAAAGA
>JAODKC010000044.1:11954707-11966606 GCA_026777985.1 Mormyrops attenuatus | reverse complement strand
ATCCTCTCCATGGTCTTCATCAGGTGTGAAGTCAGGGCAACAGGTCTGAAGTGGTTCAGCTCCTTGGGGTGCGTTGTTTTTGGGACCGGCATTTGATGTTCAGCCTCGGTGAGCTTTGATCCTGACTTGTGTGCAACATGGGAAAGTTTCAGTCTTTTGCTACTGCACGCAATCATGTCTGAGCTGAGAGAAAGCCTATTTTTACCCATAACATTTTAGCGAAATGAGGTCAGAATGATAAACGAAAAAGGTGATGAGAAAAAGAAAGGACCGGCTCTTAATCATTTCTTTTTTTTTCAAAACTGGAAAGTAAATTCGTAAATAATCTGCTCAGTTTTATTACATGAATCTCAGACAACTGTAAATGGCAGGTGATACATTACTTCATATTCATTTGCCATCATTTTAACTTTGGTTTGCCTCAAATACTTTAGAAAAATAATGCAAATACACTAGGAAAAATACTGAATCTTCAGGATAAAAATACGGATCAAGGCATAAAAAACAAAGAAAAAGGCATCAATGTTGATAATCTTACCTTCATGACTCGAGGCATATTCGTCCGACATGTTCATCCCAGCTTTAAGATATAGTTACAAACTTCTGCCATCTAGTGGCCACATAGTTGAAAGGATTTATGCGACACTTGCAATTGCTGTGTAACCACTGCAACAGCGTGTCTGGTGTGAAATCAGACGAAACGCTCTCCTTTCACACTTCTCTTTACCCCTCCCCATTGACTTCCTTTAGGTGTTCACATCAAATCCAAATCCTTGGTTCCTTCTTTCAGATCTTTTAAGTGGACGGTACCCATCTACATTGAATTCTTGATCAGGATCCATCTCGCCCTCTATAGACCACAAGCGAAAGTAACCTGGTGATTCGTCTCGCACGAGATGCGTGGTACGATGATAGTGGAATGAGTTACATAAGTACATCCGGTCTGTAGAATTCCGCGCAACTTTCAATAAACACGTTAAGACCCATCTCTTCCAGGAATAACTGAATTAACCTCATCGGAACGCCGATTCTCTCAGCTGTCTTCCTTCGTTGAGCATTCCATCAAAATTGAATAATCATCGGAAACTTCTTATTTTTATTCGAATAACTTTTCTGATGTTTTGTATAATTCAGGGTTGCCAACCTTCTGGCGGGACACTCCCACTTTCACACTCTCGCGCTCACGTAAGAAATCTTACGGCAAATCTATATTATTCCATTAGAAACCTAAAATTATAGCGTTGGGGGTAGTTTGCAAACTATTTACATTTACAAGGCAATAAAACTGTTACATACACGTAAATGCATGTGCATGTGTTTTGTGCTTCGAATTGAAAATCTCACTCCAGCCAGCTGACCAAAGTTGGCAGCCCCTGTACCTAAGTTAGCTGGTTGGCAGCTGTATGTATTCTCCGCCTTGTTATATGTTTTTTTTATAATATAACGTCGGCCTACTATTATTATGCAGTTTAATTCCTTTGGCGAGTCACATTATCAACCCACGCAGGGATATTAACAACTTGTAATTGTAATCCTCTGCTCCCAAGTATTAATCTGTGTAAAGATACAGCTACACCCGCCAACATTCCTAAAAACGCAAACAGTGCGATCGAGGTTGGGGGCTCAAGAGGGGAAAACGATACCGCGGCTAACTGCAGTATAATCGATTATTATTTTATTTTACCCCTTGCGGTAACGCTTTCTGCAGCAATAGAGCGTAGCCTCACATCGCCAGCCCAGTTTATAGACTAAATAAGTCAAAATGTTTGGAAAAATAAGAATAATATATTCATGATTATTTCAGTAGAGATAATTAAATAACTAAAACTTAATACATTATTTACCAATGTGATCTACGTTGATCTGCTGCACATCTGTTGTATTATATAGGCCTACTATAATTTCCCTTATTTATTACATTTTTATTATATCGTTAATGTCTTTAATTTGCTTTTGTATTACGTATTATGACGGAGTGACCACCTTGCATTTCACTGCAGGTTATAGTCTGACTGTATACCTTCCATGTGACAAATAAAATCATTGAATCCTTGCGTGGAGAAATCGTAAATAATTGCGAAGGAGCCTTGACTTATTCGGTGTATAATAGCGATGGAGCGCCTGCTCGGTCCTGTATTAGCTTTGAATCGGTAATATTTTGAGCCAGCTGGGTTCCCATACAATGCCACGCCCGTGTAAGATGGCAACACAGGTGATCCCACTGGAGGGGTTGAGATCTGCGACAGTCTGTGGTTGCAGTGCAGACAGCTTGGGCCGGATCGTGGGCTGCCACGACAAGCCCAGTCAGCGATCGAAGCGCCGGGGAGGACACACGATACACGTACGCTCGGCCAGGACAGGTCTCACACTGCTATCCACGGGGATTGCCTAGTTGCGACCTACAGCGATAATTATGGCTCGTTTTAGGCAATGAAAAACTAATTTTAATTACTTTTGTAGAGGACGGTTCTGTTGGCACCTTAACACAGGTGAGAGTGTCAGTCCCTGTCTTACATGATATCATTTATTTCCTATTCATCCGTAATGTAAGCAAGAAATATATCAACCAGCTTTGTTTGTAAAATATAACTATTATTAAGAAAAAGTGTAAATATATTATTTCTAATTTTTTGTTAGTCTGGACATCTGCCTGTTCTCAATATCTTGTAAATGAACGTGTGTAGAATATTTGTATACATCACTACTGTATAAGTTTTAATAATTTTTCCAAAGGGAACATTTTTATGAGTTTCTGTGTCCGATTTGTAAATTATGCATTGGTGATGGTTCAACCAGCTTGCAACTAAATTGCGTTCAACTATCAGACAATTATAAATACTTGTTTTCATAATTGTATTATTAAGATAATTCTGCTTAAAAAAAACAAGACACGCTGTATAGTTTCCTAGTTATATTCTTTAGTGTTGTTGGCGTAAATAGCCCCTGAGGAAAATGCTTGGTAGTTAAATTATGCCTACTCTATTCTGTGACTACATTTTAATTTTAAATTCTCTTCGAATTCACTACTACGTATTGTTGAATTATCTATGGTTCAGTTAATTGTCACATGTAAGCAATACAAATTACCGTAGTTCTCACAAATACTTTTTTTCTGTAATGTATTGAACTTTCTGCTGGGAGTATCGTTCATAGGAAATTGTGTGTTTGCTCTCCTTTTTCCGTGAACTTTTCTTGAAGCTCGGAGTGCCGAAAGCTCCCTGCCCTGTATTTCAACTTTTTGCTTTGAGTCTTGTAAAGCGAAAGTATATTAGGTGTAAATGCTTGGCACTGTGTTTCCTTAAAATCTGTAAGATCCTATAGTTAAGTACATGTTTTTTTTTCTTATAACATTATAAGCACAGCTAAATTTTATTACGAAAACGGCTAGATGAGGCATCCTAAGCGATCGTAGAGACCCAGACAACAGTTACATGCAGTCCGACCCTGATACTCTGCGACCAGCAGATGGAAAGAATGTGGACGTTCGAGTTGAATGGTTTTGTTCCCATGGAAGATGTTAGTATAGTACTCCGAACGTGCACTACTCAGACATCTAGTAAAGACTGGCTCGAAAAGGGACTTCAACCCTTTTATTGAATGTCTGTGATAAGGACGTATTTCAGACGACTGAAGATAAAGGTTCAACCTGTAAACCTTATGTACTGCGTTATTAAAAATTTATTCGTTTCCATTCAGTGGGATTATTGTCTCCGTTCTCCGTGCTAAAGTTTGTGTCTGATAACAAGAACCTGCCGCTCCGTGAGACAGGTGGCATAGACGTAGTTGCGGCGTGGGGATCAGTTTAAGAAATCTGGGTGTTTGCGAGGTAGCTTATGGGAGACTGGGAGAGGCTGTTTCTTTGTGTACAACAGGCATACAGCACAGTAAACAAGAAGAGCACACACACCCTCTATCGCATTAAGTCGCTGAGTTAGTAGTAGTACTGTAGTTAGTAATGCAAGTGCGATCGGGAGGCTGCAGGCCGGGGTGGTGTGCTGAAGGTCCCATGAAAGCATCTGGCTGAGGAAACACACAACAGTCATATGGCTGTTCCTCGAATTCCCTCCACAATGTCCACCTAATCAGATAATTAGGCCGGTTCATTATTTTCAAGTGTGATACTCTTAAGTGTTATCGTTGTTCCGCAAAAACATAATGTGTGGAATCTTAATAGGAGAAAAATAGAAAAGTACTGCTAACAGTCTTGATTTATCACGTCCTTTGACCCATGTGATAAACATTCAGTAGATGTTTCGTAAAATATATAAGGAAAAATTCAAAGCTGAGATTTATACAAGGGCACAGTGATGAAAGGTTACATGAGTTCACTTTGCTTGTGAGTTAAACATGATGTTCATGGCCCCGGAGAGCTTTGGCCCTGTGACCTTTAGAAAGGTATGCCATTTGAATAGGTGTTTACTCACTGTCTCCCAAGTGACAAAATATTTGACTTTGTCTTATTTTGGATTGAAGTCTGCCAGTGCTTATGATAGGCCTTCTATATAAGGTATAGTTGTGTTGCCTGGCAAATTCTGGTTAAACATTTCTTGTGACAGGTGCTGTTTGGTAGAGATTATCATCACTGGAATTTCATAGGATTTCACAATCGTTTTAAGCTCTCAGCTGTATCACCAGTGTCATCCGCGTAGCTGTTTAAAGTCTGAAGAGGATTCCATTAATCTACAATCATTAGCGGCAGAAGCACATAGATTTGTGTTTTACACCGTCATATTTACTGCACTGCATCGGTAAATGTTTCGGTATGAGGTCTTGATTCCATGTGCGGGTTGATATTTTTCTGTCCTGCACTCTTGTGAGCAATTGTGTAAATATTCCATTTCAATGCTCTTCTGTATTCCTTATGCCAAAGAAATGATCATCGATACTGTTTAATTTTGAGGGCTATGTGATGATAGTTATCCGTCGCTTCCTAGGATGAAGGTCGGAGAGGCCGAGTTCATCTTGTCAGGATATCCTTGCGTATTATCTGAACACTTTTATTTATAGTACATTATTGCCATGTGCTGATATGGCTAAATGAAAGTGTCATTAACATGAAAGCTGTATGATCATATTTGCTTCTTTTTCTCAAAAAGATATTCATAAATAATAGAAGGAGCTACTAATATGCTGACAACTATAATTAACTTTCAGTTTTTTCATTTTTTATTTTTAAAACTTTTAAATGCATTTTTAATCGGGTATTCTTAAAAAAAAACGACAGCATTAAATGCTAATTACTGAATATGAAGCTCTAATACGAATTAGCATTAAGATCGTAGCATGTTTGTCTTCTTTGGAAATCCTGTTTATGGCCTTTGTTCTCTTTCTGAGCTACGATTATAATCTTTTAATGGCAATGCTGCAAAACCACTACTGTACATGCTACACATACTACACATCCTGAGACCATAGGCCTGCGCTCTATCTTTAGATAATCTACAGTAAGGTAAAGAGCAGTCAAACAGCCTCTCCATGTCTCACAAAGGCTGTCCTCATGTCGGTAACTAGATGGCTGTTCTAGTAATCCCAGACACACTGTAAGGAGTGTTTGTTTTATGTTCTCCTTGTGTTGCATGGGATTCCTGTCACAAGGAACAATTACAGCATCCTCCTTGTTTCAGACTTGAAAGAAAGCTCTTGTCAATATCCAAGCAGGAGTTACAACAGCAGAATTACATAACAAAGTGCTTCTATGACAGCTTATGAGTAAAAGAGCCTTTGAGGAGTTGGAGCATAATTTAAGAAAACTAGTAAGGAAGTTATACCTAATTTTCCGGCATGGTCAATGATCTCACCCGTAGGGCTTCAGTCATGTGATCCTCATCAGGGTGGTTAATCATTGTGTCCTGCTCTCAGGTTGACTGGATGTTTCAGTGAGTAGACATGTGCTTGGTTTGCCAGCAAGGGCGCTATAAACAGACTGGCTCTAAAATCTTGGCAGGGAGATGTTGATGTACTTTGTCCCCATGTTCTTTGATTGCTCGGCGTGAAGAAGGATTTGTGCCTTCTCACTAGTGTGCAAATGTGCTTTTTATATTTAGTTGGACTGGTAGGCAAATCAGACTAAATCGATTTTTATTGAAATCAATTTACGGTGTTCTTAAGATGCTTCATTTCACAGCGTGGCTTGACACGTGTTGCTGCAGGGAGCTCCATGGACTTAACCTTGTTTACGCGGTTTACGGATTTCCCAGGTGAGGCGCCATTTTATGGCACTCAGTGCTGGAGGCCTTAACCAGGTCATCCCATGGGCCCTGAGTCACATCCATCTCTTACAGTGCAGCGCAGTTCAATAAAGCTGTGGTGCTTGAGGGAGCTGGAAGTTTGGAGTTGGATGATCTGAAATTCGAAATATTAGGTTGTGGGGCACCAGCAGATTGGCCACCAGATCCATCATATGGCCAGCAATGTGATCATCAGTGGAGCTCATTTTCTTGCCCTTGTGATGAACAGTGGCGCGGACAACACTCTGAACTTAGCAAGATGTTGGTTGCCAAAGTGCTTTTGTTTATCCCAGGATTAGGAACTCTTTTTTTGAAAAAAATGTACTGGGCCTCTTGTCTGTCTTCTGGTATCTGTAATTGCAGATCTTTGTTGTTTTTACTAAATTGTTTACTGTTTAGTAATCATACTTCTTTTTTGTCATTGGAGAGGTTCAGCATAAACTTTGTGAATTGCAGATTAATCCCCTTTGTTCAGCTCTGGAATTCCAAGACATGCACTAGCTTAAATGTTTTGGAGGTAATCAGAGCCTAGGATCAAACCTACCACCTTCTGGTGTTATTGGATGTGAAGTACAAAGCCAACAATCTCAGAGGAGGTTGTTCGTAACGACCGTCTCCCTCTGGCTTAGTGCCTTCAATAGTTATTGCATTCCTCTGCCTGTTTATTTAGTAACTTTCCATTAATCGACCCTCTCCCTCCCCCAGCTCTGCAAACAGCCTGCATCCACCATAAAGTGGAGGTGGACGGTCCTTCATATTCCCACCGTGGGCTTATAAGTAACACCCTCCCGTTGTATATTAACACAAACAATAATATTGTTCATGGGGATCGCCTGGAGCCAGGTATACCAGCAGTAAACTGGGTCATGTGACCCGTGCTTTGCTGGGTTGACTTTAGGTTTATGACCACTGTGTCCTCCCCTTTAGCTAAAAAGTACAGAGAGGACCGGTCCTCAGGACTGACCCAGCCTGTATCAGGAACCTATTCTGCATGACTGGTCCATCCAGGAATGTCGCAACGGCCCAAAAGTCCCAGATCACCCTCTAGCAACGTGCCTGTTCACGGTTAACTGAGCAAGGCAAGGTTTAACCTTCCTTCCTCTTGACCTTGACCAGGGTTACGAAGGTAACTGTTGATTTATGTAATTTGTGCCAGACCAGATGCTCTGGTTTTGTAAACTGTACGCAGCTACGCGACGCGAGGCATACGCCGTCTGCTTATCTAACAGAAAGGCTTTGCATGATGATTTGACCTGTTATCTATAGGAGAATTCGATGAGGGCAGAGTCTGACATTACATGACCCAATGACAGGGGGACTGTGTGGGGCGCAGGGCTGGGAGTGTCCAGTCTACAGTTGCCAAGTAGCTTCCTGCGATGCGCCCTACAAAGTTACCGTTCCTCTCTAAGCATTTGCAGGCTGGTATTATGCAGTGTGACCTACCTTAGCTGGACTATTATCGCCTAAAGACACTAAAGATTACTGCTTCTCACGGAGACCAGATGCTGAGAATAATAGTACTGAGCATAATCCTGCCTGAATCGGATTAGACCTGGATGAACAGAAATGACAGAATAAGAAGTGCTGTCTGGGTCTATGCCTGTGGTCGGAAGGTTGTAGGTTCAAATCCCGTGATCGGCGAAATGATGTCGCCTTTGGCCCCTTCAGCAAGGCCCTTAATCTCAGTTTCTTCATGGACTAGCTGACCCTGAATTGGACAATGCTTTGGATAAAAGTGCCTGATAAATAAGTAAGAGCTCCGATTGGTGTGGTGGAGATAAAATCTTCAGAATTTTTTACTTTGGTTGGCTTAAGTAGCCGTGTAGGATGTGATGTTTATGAAGTGTTATTTAAAATGAATATTTAAGATGTTTTACATTGGAATCCCTTCCAGTACAATCGCAGTGGAGTTTCTGTACAGTTTTCAGTTAGTTCCTACGATCTAAGGGAATGTTGAATCTGTTGAATCAGGATGGTGCCATTACGATAGTCACGGAGCCTACTGGCAGCTCTGCAGTATATATACATACAGTATGCGGTTGGGCAGCATGGTGGCTCAGTGGGTAATGCTGTTGTCTCACGTTTTCTTGGTTTGGGATTTGAATCCCACCTCTGCTCTTTCTCTGTGGAATGATTATGTTTTCCCTGGGTTGCATGGCTTTCCTTCTGCGGTCTTGTACATGCCGGTAGTATGTTCCCTGCAATGGACTGGCATCCCACCCAGGGTGTCTGGGTTAAAAGGTGGACGGATGGATGTGACTTTGGCAGTAAAGATCAGACAGAGCATGAGTGTCTCTGTTTACCGCCTGTCCCATTCAGCCCCCGCCCCTCTCCCCCCGACCCCCTCGGGGAGTTCCTGTACCCCACTCAGTTTGCTTGGTTTAAAAAGGTTTCCAGGTTTCAGCAAGTATACAAAAAAAATGCATCCCAGTGGCTTTTCCTTCTCCCCTTAATTTTGTGTCAGTCCCTCCCCAAGTGGGAGAGTGGGGGGGGGGGTCTAGGGAATGGTAATATATTGAAAACCACTAAGGTCGCTGATGTGACTGTGTGTTTTATCAAGACCCACCAAATAAAAACAACAGACCAAAATGAGGTGATGTCCGAGTTGCACTGTGCCTGAAGAATTTCTGCAAAATATAGCAGAATGAGTGTCTGCTGTATACAGTGTGTGTGGTGTCGAGACGATTTTGCAACAAACACAGTATTCCACCCCATGCAATATTGGTTATTGTTAGAATTTTGGACAAACAGTGTATCTGTTTCAAGGTCAGCCCTCTGCTCCCTGATGTGTTCCTGGGAAATGGCGGCTTATTTCCTTTCATTGTGTTTTCGACTATAGGCTCAACAAATGAGAAAGGAAAAAAATACATCACACACTGTATGTCCGTGGTGTTCAGGAATAACCTCTGGTTATTTTGGCCAGATTTTACGCTAGTGTTTTGTTTTATATGATGACATATGCATAGCCATACTTTATCGAGGACTCTGCTGCTCTACCGCTGAGTAAGGTAATTAATTATCCCCCATTTATTCAGGTAAAGTGAAATTGCAGAACTAGGCTAATCAAGCAGAGAGAAAAAGTTCTAGTAAGAAAGTTGATGATGTAACAGTAAAGCATGTTCATCTCTGGATTTTTCCATGGCTAGTTTGTAGTTTATCATTCTCCAAAATTATCTGAGCTGCATATAAATTTTTGACCATTGTATCAGGCAGCGCATCCAAACGGAGGAGGCTAATTGAATTCATATGTAAACAGTGACACACTCCATCCTTGTAATTTCAGCAATTTAAATGCCCTTTAAGTAGAGTGGAAGGTAATGGTCCGACGGCTGTTTCCAGGAACTGCTTTAGCATGGAAAATGAACAGATGGGCTTTTACAATGACCCCTCGAAATGCTTTAATCTCCTATAGTGTGAGACCGCGCTATTGCTCGCGTCCACCTGCTTCTCTGCTTTTGCCGTGTTCCACTGTCAGTGACACCCTGTGTCTCAGTGTCAGGGCACTGCTTGTGACACCCTGTGTCTCAGTGTCAGGGCACTGCTTGTGACACCCTGGAAGTCTCCCACTTCTCCAAAGGGTGGGTGTTTGCTTCAAACAGACCCCACACCAGCACAGAAGAACCAGGCGAGCGTGGTTAGCAGATTCCATATCAAGCAATGAGAGTTGTGAGGCTGTGAGCTTAGCCTCAGATCTGTCCAAAGGACCCAAAAAAATTCTAGAGAAGAGAAGATGGCATGGAGGAATGAGCAGAAGAGAGAGGCAGGCTGCTGTAGCCTTAAAAGAAGGTTGTTCATTTACCTGGAACGACAGAAGCCTTTCATAACCAGTACACTACCACTAATGAGTAACCTTCCCAACCCCCATCACCACCACTTCCCTTTCAAGGCTGGCCTGATCCCAGATCAGTGCTTACAAGCTCCTGTCCTGGTGGACACACTCGCTTATCTGGATGCACCTTAGAAGTGCCGCATTTTTCCGTTTTTCTCAATAATGGTTACCTAAGCCGTAATGATTGGAGTGCAGAGTCTGGTGCGGGTGCCGTCGAAAACCCGAAGGGGGCCCAGGTTTTGGAAGTTGTAGTCTTTGTCGTTGGGCCTCATCTCAAAGTCTTTCCTCTTGGCTTTTCATGGTGTAGCCATAAAGGGCAGGTCACACAGAAGGCGTACAGCAAATACTGGTAGGCTCGTGGGAACGTGTATGAGCATGTGTCGCAGGAGATTTATTGCGGCCTAATTTGTCTTGGGTGCATTTAGGCTGACTTTCCCGATTAAAGAGCGTGGAGGGCCCTCTCGCTGGCATACATCACGGCACTGTTTTCCTTGAAAATTTATGTTTCCGCTAGAAACAGCGGGGTCAGCTGGTCCCCCGATCAGGTCACAAAATTTACCCCCTTTCTGTGACATTGGATCCTTTCCCAGAGCCCAGCCAGCATGGTGAAGGGCTCCGTGTTGGTGTGGAGACAGACCTACGGCAGGCTGACACCCATCCTGCTCCTCCTGCTGCTGTCTGGGCAGCCTGAGGGAACCAGTGAGTAACCGTGAGGATTCAAGCCACACCTGCCCCTTCATAGCGCTTATTAATGAGTAAATTGCCTAATGTCACTGATTCAGAAATAAAGGCTATTGGTTATGGGTCTAGAAAGCAGGACCACCCACACTCTGTTTGTAACTTCTACTGTTATTCTGGTTGTCATTGTACAACAGAAACTTAATATAGGATCCCTTTATTGAGGACTTGAGTATGAATCCTGCATCTACATACTGTATTGGCCATGAGCAGATCCTAGCTGGGTTTCCGCATGCAGAGTTCTCTTTCATCATCAACCCGCCCAAACAGAACCCACTGCTTCTTTCCCCACTCCCCAGGTGTAGGCCCCCCGGGGAAGCCCCGGCTCATCAGCTGTCGATCGCCTGAGAAGGAGACCTTCACATGCCGGTGGGAGCCTGGCTCCAGTGGAGGCCTCGCTACCCAGCATGCCCTGTACTACCACACGGAGAAGTGAGTGCCCCGCCAGCAGAGGCCGCTCAGCTGCCGCTCATACCTAATCACCGCTGAAGCGAGATCCTATTTAGAATGGACCGTTACAGAATGAAACGGTGACCTCAGTTTTACACTTTGCTTCTATTAAAGCGGGCTCATTTATTTATTAACTTATTTTTATTCTATAATGTTAGCATGCCGGGGGGGGGTTGGGCAGCCAGTTGACCTTGAACCCCCAGAGGTTGTTTTTTCTCCCTACTTAGGAATTTTCTTTCTTTCTTTCTTTTATTCGTTCTTATATAGTTCTCTGTCTTGGTCAGAAGCCACGAGTTTCACTTTTTCACCAGCTGAACACAGTAGCCTTTTCCCTGAGCCTTTATTCAATCAAAGATTTGCGTTTGTTAACATATCTAGAAGACATTTTCTCTGTGGGTGACTAAACACAGTTCAGTCCTAATCACCTTAACCCGTGGGTTTGACTCATATCAACATTGTAGCTGCGAATTCTGCAGCCACACACAGAACTGGTTTAATTAGTTTTTCTGGTATATGTTAGCCCTTCCACTGTTTTTGTGTGTGCAGTATAAACTGCAGGACTGGCTGGTTTTCTGACTGCGAGTGGGGGGGGGGGGGGGGGGGGGGGGGGGGGGGGGGGGGGGGGGGGGGGGGGGGGGGGGGGGGGGGGGGGGGG
>JAODKC010000044.1:11925251-11954607 GCA_026777985.1 Mormyrops attenuatus | reverse complement strand
AAGCATCAGCCCAGCACACGTGGCTGAGTGACACCTTAAAATGAGCATCACACTCACCTCCACGTGCCGCACATACATATGTACACAGTAAACACAACATGTGGGCTTCAGCCCTCGGTGCACAGGTGTGGAACTCCTGTCAAAAGCCCCATTTCATGCATGAACATACGAAAAACAACATCAATGGATGCTTTAATCTGGCCCACAAAGTGATTCCAGAACACGGGCATGTGGAAGTGAGAAATGCTCCATTACAGTTTAAAAAGTTTAAAATCCTGTGATTGTTTTTGTTTCCGTGTGGGGGAGGGGGGTTGAACGATTGTAATGGTTGGTGCCACTATCAGAGCCAACAGGCTGAAGAATGCAATGGCTGGCTGAGTCTAATGGTGTGAGTCTGAGGTTTACAAGCGCGACTCAGAATAGATAAAATAAATGAATGACTGCCAGGACTGAGGAAACGGCAGTACGTTTTTAATCGTAGTCAGGAGATCAGTGGCGCAGCTGCAAAAGTTAGCTAAAGAAATATTAACAAAGTAGCGACACCGTTGAGATTTGCGAGGACATGGCTAGTCATAGCTATAGAGTTTATGTGTCCGGACAAGAATCAGCCTTTCTGCAAATATCAGTCTGAGAAACACCATTACAGACGCCACATTAAATCTCGCCTCTTTTCCTGTGTTTTCGTCATTCATCACTGCTTAGTGAACAATCGCAAAGGTGATTAACTGAATGCTGTAAATCGCACGGGACGGGAAACACCTTACTGAAACTGATCGCCAGCTGAGCTTCTGTTCACGTCACACTTTGTCAACATATCATTGTTCTCGCATTATACTGGGAATCACACTTCTCCAATTGATCTTCACTATCCGCTTATACGGAGGGAACCATGAAACCACCCCCCCCCCACCCAAACCCAAAACTGCTCAAGCCCCTTACAGAATTATGAAAGGAATTCTTAATATGCCACACCTTGTAGACAGCCCCCCCCTGAGGTTGATTGGGTCCAACAAGTCCAGCTAGCTGAAGAAGTTTGACACCCCTACCTCATTGGGTCCGAGTCCTAGACATGGTGAACAGTGGTGCAGATAGGAAGACACAACAACAGCAACACCACACACGCGGAGTGGAAGGGCCTGTGCGGCAGCCGGCTCGATGAGTCACGGGCCCATTGTTGAGCAGGACTGTGTCCCCAGGCCTGGGAAGTCCTTCATTTATATTGCCTTGCACAGCTTCCATCTTGAGAAACCTTTATATCATGATGCCAACAGTATCATGCCAGGAGTCACTCTTGTTTAAATGTCTGTGTTTTTCGAGGGCCTTCTGCACTTTCAGCGTAATTCCGTAGTTTGTGTATTTAATGTCGAAAGAGACCAATTACTTCCATTCTGCCAGTGCCGAGACTTTTCTGAAGGCAGGTGAAGAAGGTGTCATGAATGAGCTGAGGGTTTCTCATTTGTCTATGTTAGGTCCTCAGTTTATTTGTTTTCACATTTTACAGATGCTTTCTTGCGGGATAACATTCACTTGCGGGTTCCCAGTTGTGCAGTTTGATACCTACTGAAGCTGTTCAGGTTCCGATATTTTGTATGGGTGCAGCAGCAGCAATGTGGCTCCTGTTCAAGCAAACAACGTTGTCGTCACCAGCCAGATCTTTAACACCCCTAACCCATCTGTTCCTCCAAACCCCACCCCCATTTACTCCCCTGCACAGCTCTGAAAAGGTCTTCGAGTGCCCAGACTATGAAACAGCGGGTGAAAACTCCTGCTTCTTCAACAAGACCTACACATCAATCTGGGTGAGCTACAACATCACGGTGGTGGCCAGGAACGCTCTGGGGAATGCCTGCTCGGACGCCATAGATGTGGACGTGATGAACATTGGTGAGCCCCTCCCCCAGCCCTATGCAGGATGCCCAGCATGACCTTATTAGGCGTGGTGCCTAAATATCTTAGATCAAATCTCAGGTCTTCGCTACAGGGTTCTGTTGCCTAATGCTTCTTTTATTTCTATACTTATAAAAACATGAAACCATTTAACATGTTGTAAAAATGATATAAAATGGATAAAATGTGTAATTAAAACAGATACATAATTAGTAGAAAGACATGAAATTTAAAACCTTTAAATCTAGAAATTAAAAATGTCTAGACCAAGTCCACACTTTCTCCCGCAGTGTTGAAACAGCCGTCTTGTGCTCTATGTAAAGATGTAGAGACTATTATCCCTTTATTCTTTCTATACTCTTTTGTTTGGGTTTGTCTTTTGTGTTACTTTGTTTACATTGTTTTCTGTGAAATGGTTAAACATGTATTCAGAGAGGATTATACTGGAGGTACAGGCTACTTCGATCAAATACACACTAAGAAGTCCAATATGTGGGAATTTCACCTTAGTCATCTCTAGCTTAGAATGTGTCCTCATTGGCTAATCTTAACTGCTCCTGAAATATAGGACTGTAGGCAGACTAGATGGTTCCTGGTGAGTCTGAGTTCACCTGTAGCAGCTGGAACATAGCACGTTGGTGCAGAATTTGGAGAATATGGGATGGAAAACTTTCAGAGTGCAGTGAAGCAGCCATTCAGGTGAGAAAAGCAGAATGAGGACAAACAAGTTGGGTTTCTCGTCTGGAGGCGTGCCACCTAGATCTGGTTACAGAGCTTCCTAATCTTAGCTGCACGGGATGGTCTCACGGAGTAGTCACGTCATTTTGTTTGTTTTCTGAAGAACTTAGAAATGCTCATAGTCGTTAACTCTATTGAAATAGGATCTGCCGGTACTGATCATTACATGTGTCCGTATTATATATAATTTATCAACTGATCAACAGCTTTTGTTCAAGCTACCGCATGACTTGTAAGTATAAAATGAGATCAACTTATTAACAGTATTATGACTTGAAAAAGCACAGTGGTTAGCACTATTGCCTCACACCTCTGGGACTAGGGTTTGTGTCTCCTCCCTGGCTCCATGTGTGTGGAGTTTGCATGTTTTCCTCATGTCATTCTGGGGTTTCCTCTGGGCACTCTGGTTTCCAAAAACATGCTGAGGTTAATTGGAGTTACCAAACTGCCCATAGGTGCGCCTGTGTGAGTGAGCCCTGTGATGGGTTGGTGCCAGTGTGCGAAATGCAAGGGGGTCCGGGGGGTTCCGACACCCCCGATTAACCCATGAGACCCCCCCCGAAAGCCTCAAAAGCAAAATTTTAAGGGAGTCTCAAGATCGGTATTGCGCAACAACAAATGGGGAAATGGGGACCCCCCCGAATATTGACGGGTATTTCGCCCACTGGTTGGTGCCCCATCCTGGGTTGTTCCCTGCTTTGTGCCTGTAGTCTCTGCGATAGGCTCCGGGGCCCCCGCAACCCTGGATATGGCAAGCGGTTACAGAAAATGGATGGATGGATGAGAACAATAAAACAAAAATAACAGGGAGTTCATTCATGAATCAATGAGTTAAACTGCAACATTTATTTGTCGATTTGTCTATCGATCTTCAGCACAGTCAGAGGATGATAGTATTGATGTAATAAAAACTCTTACACCCTAAAGGCTCTCAGTGGGTGCTGTAAGTTGTCTGTTATCTCTGTGCCTCCTACAGCTGACCAACCTAAAACAACCCCCCCCCCCCCCCCCCACAGCTGGCCTACCTAAAACAATCCCCCTCCTTACTCGGCCTTCCCACTTTGCCGAAATTTCCCAGAACTTGAGAATCAGATAAGTTATAGACAGTTTGCTAATCATGTTTGTGTTTGATTTTTGAGCTGGACTCTCATCTTCACAGTCATATTTCATAGTCAGCTCAAGAAAGAAAGGAATTTAATGCAGGTCAAATGGCAGGATAAGTGCCTCCACCTGCTGTCAGGAGCAGTGAGATGAGGATATCAGTGACTGTGAGCAAAAGGCGCAGCCCGGCCCGCCGTCAGGCACCAGCACGACACCCGCAATGAAGAGCAGCTGATCTGCTTTTTCATGCTGTTGCTTCAGTGATGTTGTGCTTGATATCTCATGTTTCGCTATTATTCAAGGGCGGGAAATGTCTGAACTTGTCACACTCCCCAGGCACATTGCCAAACATATTTTTTATAGTTCTATGGAAGCATCGTTTAATTTCATGTTGTGCTTTTTTTAAAATTATTTTTGATTTGAAATATGTGAACATATTAATATGTAGAATAATGTAGGTTTACAGACAGAAGGACAACTTTGCATGACAATTGTAATGATTAATTGCTGATTAAGCTCCAGGCTTAAATATTTGTTCTAAGGCTCATGTGTTCACACTAAGTGACTCAAATTAGCTTTTTTTGCCTGAATGTGACTCAGATCTGATTTTTTCAGGGCTGTGTAGACACAAATCCGATCTTTTCAAATCAGATCAATTCAAATCACTTTCATATGTGGTATCGAATTGGTATCAGATCAGAATTCATGTCTTTTTTTGCCTATATATACGCCCTGAGCGTTTTTTTTTTTGGTGATGCAGATGATCGCAAAAACGTACCAATGTGCACATGCGAACTGTTTCGGAGACCAGATGCGTTCACATTGCAGTTAAATACAGGTCACTTATAATGATGAATGTGAACCGTCAAGATAAGCAAATCAAAAAATCAGAATTGGACAATGAGACATGTAATATGAACGTAGCTTAAAGGTAAAATTTTAAATGAGTATAACTTTGTGTTGAAACTCAGATTCAAATGTGTCCAGCCATGTGTAATTTAACATGAGGGATAAGTTCTGAGAAATACATCGTTAGACGATTTCGTCGTTGTGCGAACATAGTGTGCTATATCAGGGTTGCCAGCTTAAGTCAGCTGGCTAGTGTGAGACTTTCAACCCGAGACAAGCATGCGCACGCATTCACATGTATGTAAGACATTTAATACCTTGTAAATAGTCTGTAAAATTTGCAAACTACCTCAACGATTTTGATGTAGCTAATTTTCGGTTTATAATGGTATAATAAATATTCGCCATAAGATTTCTAATGTGAGCGTGAGTGTGACGCCAGATGTGTGAGAGTTAGCAACCCTGGCTTACATAAACCTCGATGGTATAACATACTCTAAAATATTGATAAAAAGTACGGTATAGTAAATACATAAACCAGTAACAGTTGTTTATTATCATTTTTAAGTATTATATACTATACATAATTCTATGAGCTATTCTTTTATACGACTGGCAGCGCAGCCGATTTCTTTAACCAGCATCACCATAAACACAGGAGTAATGCATTGTGCTGCGACATTACAATGGCTACAACGTCGACAGGAATTTTTCAGCTCCATTATAATCTTATGGAGGGGACCAGTGGCATCGGAGAGTTTGTAATTGAGGGGGACAACACTTAATAATATATATATACAAAGGTTTGTTTATTGGGAGGATGAATAAAGCCAAATTAAAAATTGGGAGGGGGGGTGCACATCCCCCCTGACCCCCCAATTCTTACAGGCCACCATTGAATATGTGCTCCCTCTTTGACTGAGACGGTGTTACGCTGCACGTGAATTTGTTTTGTGAGTTTCTATGATTTTTACCCCAAAACATGAATGAGATCATTTAATGGGGATTTAAAATGATTTGATTTACAGTGATCTGTGCCATTGTAAAGACTGAATATGAATATACCTACTGTCAGAAAGCGGAAGCTCAATCTTCCTGAAACCCTTTGCTCTCTTAACCTCCCTCTTCCCAGTTCAGCCTCACCACCCAGAGAACGTGACGGTGACTCTGGAAGATGGTGACAACCCGTACCTGCAGGTGAAATGGGAGAAGCCTCACATGGTGGACACCCGTTCCGGCTGGGTCACTCTCAGCTATGAGCTGTGTGTCAAGCGGGAGAAGGACAAGAAGACAGAGGTTCGTGCTAAAGATTGGGCTGTCCACCCGGAGCCTGCTAGACCATGATGACTATTCTTAAGATTGGACTGTCCACATGGCGCCTGCTAGACCAAGACAACTGTTCTAAAGATTGGACTGTCCACCAGGGTTGTACTAGGCCATAAGAGTTTAAGGTGACTCTCAACTGTGGAGAAGGCATGTACTATCCTGATAGTAACTCTTGTGAGAGAAAGCATGCATTTGCACTGTGTAACTTTAGGATGAGTGCGCTGCTATGGGAACAGAATCACATGCTCATACATGGAGAGAAAGTGTGGTTTCAGGATATGTATGGTGTATTTGTGTACAATGGTTGACTCGGCCATTGACAAGATTGTGTCATTCATAGTACACAAAAGCCTCACCCACCAAATCCCTGAAGACCCCCTGTCTGTGCTTCTGCAGCTTCACTTTGCAGGCCAACAGAAGCACTTCCGGATCTTCAGGCCTGTACCTGGGGAGGTGTACGCGGTGAAGGTGCGCTGCAAGCCTGACCATGGATACTGGAGCGAGTGGAGTGCCCCGGCCTTCATGAAAGTGCCTGACTGTAAGCCTGTTAAGACTGTTTGGGCATAAACCCATCGTCCTGAGGCTGGGAGTGAGTGGGCTTATCCCTGATTAAAGCGGGAGAGGGAAGGATGTGGGCAAGGTGAAGGAAGGGTAAGAAAAGGAAAGAAAGAAAGGTTGATGCATAAGGAGATGAGGTGATTGCTGTCTGGGCGTGGGTCCCTCTTGGAGACGTATGGTTGTCTGTTAGCCTTAGGATGATCTGACAGACAAATAAGAAGAAGAACAAGGTCTCTTGTCCAGGTTCAAACAGTAGTTAGTGGTGCTGGGATCTTGATATCTTTGAATTCTGCAATAACAGGTTAGTTCAAGGTGGTAATAGATTTACTTTTTCAGTAAAGATGAAGCACAGATACTATAACATCTTTTTCTTTATTTAACCTTATTACAGTCCTTATGATTTTTAATATTTTAATAAGTCATTCTAATATAAGCAGCTACATTACAATACTGACCCCCCCATAAGCAGCATGTAAGTATACCTTAACATCCTAACATACCTTAACAGTATATTAAAGCTGTTAAGGTATGTTAGGATCTTAAGGTAGCACAAATTAAATGTGCATCAGTACCTGAGGCTCGGACATAGGCAAAAGACGACCATTTGTAGCTCATTGTTGCTCTTAGTGGGCTTCTGTATGAGCCTCTGCACTGTGATGGACAGACATCCCGATCGGGCTGTCCCCTGCTGAGTGCCCCATGATGGACTGGCATCCCGTCTGGGGTGGCCCCTGCTCAGTGCCCCGTGATGGACTGGCATCCCGTCCGGGGTGGCCCCTGCTCAGTGCCCCGTGATGGACTGGCATCCCGTCCGGGGTGTCCCCTGCTCAGTGCCCTGTGATGGACAGACATCCCGTCCGGGGTGTCCCCTGCTCAGAGCAGGGATGGAGTAACAATACATACTGTCTGCGGGTCCCTAAGGACCAGATTGGGAAATACTGCTGTATTCTGGATGAGCAGTATCTAAATGGCTTGTGTTGTTTTTGTGAAGATATCCCCAGGGAGAAGTCCATGTGGATTCTCCTGGCCGTTTTCACCTCCTTCATCTTGCTGATCCTCGCATGGGCACTTATCCTTAAGAAAAGCAGGTATGACATGTCTCCCGGTCAGGACATGTGCTTCTTTTGGCTATAAACTGCACACATATTTAATCAAAGCATTCAAGGTGTAAGTTATTGCAGTAGAAATAAGATGCTGATGAAATGTCCCTTCTCAGTTTGTAAGGCACTGTGATCACTCTTCGTACATACCGCTATGCTTAGTGCTGTGGGCCCATCCTTGTAGCGTCCTGTCCCTCAGTCTTTGTGCGCATATGTGTGTGTGTGTGTGTGTGTGTGTCTGTGTGTGCATTATTTGTAATTATTATACTGTGAGCACCAGATTTCCTTGCAATGTGATAAAAAACAGTTATTTCGGTGTCAAAAGTCTTGTTTTTTCTTTGATTACTTATGGTTAAGGTTAGGGCTGGGTGTATGTGTATTATGTTTATATTACATTGTGGAGACCATACCATCCCACAGTCCAAAAGCATGCAGTTAGAAAACCGGACATTGCCCATATTGTGTGTATGTTAGTATGTCCCCCATCTTGTACCTTGTGTTTCCTATGAAAGCGCATAGGCTCCCCCAAAACCCTGCATTGTATAAATGCTTATGGGAAGAGCATGGATCAATGTAACATTGTGACTTTTTCCTGTTTTCAAGTGTGAAACACTTTTTCTTGCCTCCGGTACCAGGACCGAAAATTAAAGGCTTTGACAGCCATCTTCTCAAGGTAAATGACAGGGTCCGTTTCACTGTCAGGAAGTTAAAAGCAATTCACCAGGACAGTATGTTTCTGTTCTGTATCATTTCGTGTTTTTCTTACTCTGTTCCAGAACATAAATGACTGATAATTTAATGTTATGGTTCTAATGATGGAAATTAGTGTCTAAGGTAATACCCTCAGCATTCAGAGCAGCTGAACTGCAGTTAGATGCAGGTATCAGTGCCCATCTGTTATGCTGCATTCTTTGGCCCACAGAAGGGGAAGTCAGAGGAGATTTTCAGTGTCTTGATCAGCCAAGGATTCCCTCCGACGTCGGACGGTGAGGACCTGTTAGTGGAGTACCTGGAGGTGTCTGAAAGCTTACAGCAGGACCCTGCACCCACACCCCTGCCCGAAGCTAAGGAACATCAAAGTGACCAAAGTCCCTCCCCCATCGCCGATTCTGGGCATGGCCCTAGTGTCCATCACACTTTGCAGGTGAAGTCTGGTGAGGAATTCGGCACACAGAGTGTCAAACAGACGCAAGCCTTCGGTGGCCCCCTGGTGACGTCCAGCAGCAGCAGCAGTCAAGCCCCTAAGCCTGATGGGAAGTCTAATATCATCTCCTCCTCTTCCTTACCGCCCTCATGTGTCCAGGAGACTCTTTATGTTGCTGAGGTACTAATAAAGAGGCTACCCCCTGCCACTCAGCAAGATCGCCAAGTCACGCCAGCTAGGGTCTCTTTTTGCAACTCTCCCATTAATAGTAACTATACACAGAGTCAGTCGGATCTCGGCGGAAATCGCGGCGCTGCTCAGAGGCCGGACGTCTCTCCTTCAGCCTTGAAGCCCACTGAGTATGTAGAGGTTCAGAATGTGAACCAGGAGGACAGACTGATACTGAGACCCAAAGCAAAGGAGGACATTGGGGACCTTTGGCAGGCGGAGCTCAGGGGGCAGGAATACAGCAAAGTGAGCGAACTCATCAACGATCACCTCCTCCTGCTGGAGAGGGGATCGACATCGGCGGGCTCCAGTTATGGCGCCACGGAGGGCCCGGTTGAGGGCCGTGCCCAGCAGCAGCCAGCTAAACCAACCCTCCAGCAGGGACTAAACGGCTATGTGGATACAGTTAGCATGCTGGCACCTTACTGACTGGCACAGTTAGCTTTCTCAGGGCCCTGCAAAAGCCAATCAAAATGAATAAACTGAAAATTGATACAACCCTTTTGAGAAAAGGTCCAATGGGGAGCATTTATCTGCACCACTGTCATGTGTGTCCTTCCAGGATTTCCCTGTATGTTTTTGCACTTCTTGAGATCTCTGTAGAACACATTACTCTCACCTCTCTCTGTTGGAACAGACACAGGTGTTTTTGTCCTTAATCACATCCCAAAGCAGCAACATCTCTATCTGTGGCTTGGACAGCAGCTAAGAATGAACCAAAGTGGCTCACAAAATGATTGGGGTGGATTTCAATTTTTTTTTATAAATGCTTTTCTGATGCATGCTTTTTTTTGGTGGGATGTGTACATAAGACAGAAAAATGACAGAGAATGAATTATATTTTATTATATTACAATCGTTTGATGCCAAGCTCTTTAACCACTCTATTCTTTCGACTTACCGGTACTCCTCTGACGACATTCTGATCAAACGTTGGGAAACGTGCACCATCATTCAGCTCTAGCATTATACGCAGGGGCGCCAAAGTTAATGTTCACGAACCCAGGCTTGCAGCCAGCAAACTCGAAAACCCGCTAATCGCTAAAACATCGGGCGTGTTTGTTAGCATTGCAGGAATTTGTTTTCCCTTGGGGTTGCACGTGTCGACTTGTCGGTAGCAATCCGCACTCACGCTACCGCACACAAGAATACTTTATTTCTTCATAGCTTCAGTGTCAGCCATGCCAGAGATACAGATCACCAGACCAATCACCTCTCCAAATTGGATAATTAAACACTAGGAAAAAGAAGTAGAAATATTATAACAGGACTCCTCAAATCTGGACCTCAATTCCAAATCCAGGCCGTGTTTTCAGTTTTCCTAAGACGGTAGTTTAAAAATTACTGATTCTGATTGGCCAGAGGCTTCACACCTGGTTCACTGGTAAAGGAAGGCTGGAAAATCAGCAGTGGACCTTGAGGTCAGATTTGTAATACCATGCTGTTATACAGCATGGTATTGCAAATCTGTAGCTGCTTGTACACATTTGGAAGGACTATCCAAATACATATGAACAAAATATTACCTATTTTTCTAAGAATAACAAAGTTGAATCTATATTGATTAAAAATATGTAAAATAATTATTTTGAAATGCAGTCTGAATTGCCCAATGGCCAATTTCATAAATATTTATAAATTTTAGTTTAACACTTTCATGTATGCCATGCTCGTAATTGAATATATCCGATATTACCTATTCAAATCTACACATGAATAAGGCTGACTGTGTAGATAACTAATATTGTTTGTAAAATCTGTTTTATTTGTTATCAACTTGGTCCATGATAAGCTAACAATGTGTGAGATTAGAGAGTAAATTAAAGAAGTTACTGGAATTTAAAAATGATCAATATGTGTATGTAATAATGATTACTAATTATAATGATTTTGCTTAAACCAACCAGTTGAGCATAAAAAGTCACAGTCACAGAGTACTCCACTGGTTGGTTGAAACAAAGTCACGGTCTTGATTTGTACTTTCTGGACCTGAACTATCCACTTCTGGTGACTATTGCTTTTTAATCACATTTGTGTGCACAGCTATTTATCAGATTTCTTATGATGCATTTGTAAGGTCAATCTTGGTTGCTACCATATTTGTAGCTGCCGCTGACAAACAAGACTTCATAAGATTGACTCCATTGAGGGATGAAACTATGTCAACAAGCCCAGTTAGTTCACAGCACCAAAACCCTAATCACCAGCATAAATACATCATGAGCTCTTCGCTGGTCTCCAGGGTATGATGTCATATTCTATAAAAAAAACTGATGTGATGTGTTAATGCTAAGCTCAGCAGCTAAACTCAGCAGCAACATTAACCAGTTTACACTGGAAAACTAATTAGTATTAGCAAACTAGTGTCCAGGTCATAACATATATATATATAATTCTTTTGAGCACGCCTTTTACAACTGCTATACAACATGGTATAAGTGAATATTCAAATAGATAAAACAGTTAATTGTGAAAACAACTGTGTGTGTATGTGTGTACATTTGCTAACGTTGATTATATATATGCTACATTACACACAGTAACTGTCTAACAACATGGTTCTCTGGATTTTGATGTTTTCACTTTGTGTCCATATGGAAGCTTATTAAAATGGGGTTCAGTTGCAGTTTTGTCAGAATGTCTTCTGTTAGTTTAGATCAAAAATCAGGCCATCTGGTTACATATATTTGTCCTTCTGATATGAAACAACTGGTACTGGGAATGGTGGAGCCTATGTATGTATTGCTCTATTCTATCTATTGTTTGGATGTGTAGAATTTCAGTTAAATTTCGTATTGCTTTAAAAAAAAGAGCCATGGAGGATTTAGCAGAAGTCCAGGTGCTTCATGCAGTTTGACCAGTTAGCTGCTGTACTTCTGATGTTGCCATGCTCTGCTGACGTGCTGAATGGCCTTGGCTGGAAGGACTGGTTAATGTTAAACACTGCATGACTGCTGTCGGATTTACTTTCTGTTAAAATACATCCAAACCACAGCCGACGTTGCTCCAAATGGTATGACTTGCGTGACCGGCATGATGTTTTTGACAAGGACCATGAAAAGCTGAAAAAGCATCACTTTGAGTTCCTCATTTTAAAACACGCCTATATAAAAAAATACATACAGTAGGTTCCATAAAGCAGGAGTGTCAAGCTTCATTCCTGGCAGACCTTGTTTTCATTCCATGCCCTGATTTAATCTGTCTTGTGAAAACGGCCTTTTCTTGAAAGTGCAGGAAATGCAGCTGCATTAACAAATGCGATGTTGTGGAATATTTCAGAGGGGATGAAGCAGGTTCACCTACTTCATGTCCTGTGCTTCATAAAGTCAGCTCTAGGCTTACTGGAACCTTGTACTGGATGAGCTATAATGGGCGGGTGCATGGATGGATGTTGGAATAGCCACCTCCAAACACCAAGCTGGCCAAGGAGTCTGACACTTTTGATATCAAGTTTGATACCAGTGGGTTGAGTCAGGGGACATTTCCATCGCACGTTCATTTATCATTGTGTGAGATTGCCGGAAGAGCACGCAGACTCTTTGTTTCTCTGTAACTGTATCGGTGTGTCTATACATTATGTCACCAAATCTGAAGTACACAGTCTTTAGAAAAAAAACTCTTAATTTCTGTTTTGAACAGTTTCTGTTTTGCACCTCCCTTCCTGTATGACTGGATGCACTTATGAAGAGGATCGGCCAAAATAACTTAAGTGATTTTTATATTTAAATCTGTTTTTATATTAACTGTCTGAACTGACTGTTGAGCGTTGTCACAATTTATAAATACACTCCTCACATTTTTTTTAAATTTCATAAAAGTGTCTCAACAAGACTTCCAGTTTGGATGGCACCCTGCAGTAGATTATTTTTGTAAAAGTCAATAATGTAATTGCAATACTTTCATGCTTCCTAACACTGTTTCTTGTACGATAGTATACTGAAAACCAGTGTACTACATTATTAAAAATGAAGTATTGCTCAATCCAAAACTGACCCACTTTAATACTGTTACTTTTCTGTGTTCTTCTCTATTAACTCCTCTTTCTAAGAGCGTTTACTGGACACTTGCCATTTATTTAAAGATTAATGGGAAATAGTGACTGATGATTATAGCTCCCTTACACCTTGGCTGAGTTTTGCTCCTGTACTAGATCAGGAATACCAACACATACAATAAAATACTTCCTGTGTATATGTCACCTTGCCGCGTGTCTTTGTGCACCATGTACATTTCTGGAAAAAAAACGTGGAAAAAATGTCAAAAAAAAGTTTGCAAAGATATTTCAACTCTGCCATTCCAGCTTTTAACATCACTAGCAATATAAAAGTAATATAATGGTAATGGTTCTTAGGTGGGATAACTGTCAGACTGCATATCAGCATATTTTAAATGCTTTTTAGGTGAAGGAAATACAGTTGATTCGGAAAAAAGGTTTCAGGATCGCAAAAATACAGATTACACTCCTCCTGAACCAGGTTGTTTATGATCAAACCACTAGATGGCCACATTTCTCTACTTTTCCCACTAAGGAAAGTCCAATCCAATCATTTTATTTGTCACGGTGTACATCTGGACACGGACCGAAGAAGCCGAGGCAGGACTCGGTGTGTCGGGAAAATACACCAAATAACGTCAATGACCGGAAACATACTCGAACGCGGGCTAAATACACAAGACTATAACAACAACAACGAGAAACAGCTGGTAACACGGGGATTCCACACGAGGGGGCGTGGCACACAGGAGGAGCGTCACGATCGGGACGTGACATTATTATAGATTATAATATACTGAATTATTTACTATACTGTTTATTGTAGATTATCACCGACTACACTTTAGTTGCTACAAGAAAAAGAAAAATGAGACGTCATTCACTTAATTTAATGAGCTATATTATGAATGTTACACTATAGAACAGATAAATCCCTACAAGAAAGAGTGTAAAACTATTTGGCTACCCTTCTTAATATGGGAAAATGTATTTTATGAGATGTCGAAAGTAAAGCATAACCTCTTAAGTAAAAAGTAAAAGCTAAGTGTAGTGTGTTTCTTGATTAGTTTTTTTCTTACACAAAAGCCCTTGATAAAACATTAAAGTGCATTGAAACTGTTTAGTATAACAGAAAATTACAATTTACAAAGGAATCCCTAGTGCCTTTATATTATTTCTGTTGTGTCTTTTTTGAGTTGTCTTCTGTTTTTTCTCAGTATGCACCTGATCCTTGTAATTTGTGAAGCAAGTTAAAGTCTAAAGTAAAGCATAACCTCTTAACAATACGGTAGAGCAAACGTTATGTTGCTCAACATCTGCTATTTATCCAGCAAAATTCATGCTCTTTGTTGATGTTGAAGTACCTCAGGGTTTTCACGTAAGCAAGAACACTGCCAACCTGGAGCCAGAGAGTCAGGTAACACTGATTTATGCGCTCATCACTTTAATATTTAACAAGTTCACAAATTATTTTCAGCTCTGCTCTTTGCGCGTAAGAG
The DNA here is from genome assembly GCA_026777985.1 of Mormyrops attenuatus. Taxonomy (NCBI): domain Eukaryota; kingdom Metazoa; phylum Chordata; class Actinopteri; order Osteoglossiformes; family Mormyridae; genus Mormyrops; species Mormyrops attenuatus. Next base: position 11,940,183 of record JAODKC010000044.1, on the reverse strand, counting down.
ACTTCGATGCGGTAGTTGCGTCAGATTTTGGAAGTTGTGGGACCGGCTGAATATATCCACTTAGGAAAGGTCAGGTAATTATGCTGTGTGCGTCGCGAATTCAATTTCCGGTTGGTGCCACACCTGTTACATAAATAAAAATATAATGAAGAGGATCGGCCAAAATAACACACACCATTCGTCACACATCTGCACCTGCTGCGGGTATCTTGGCCCCTAGGATGGCAAGTACGGCTTAAAGACTTCTTACGAGAGCGATTTGAAATTGAAACTAGTAATTGTGAATTTTGTGATAGTACAGAAACCACTGATAATTAATATTTCTAATGCAAATATTACTAAGATTCATGGCTTGATGTACGTGACTGGCTTTACCCAAAGATCTTTAAAACGTCCAAAAGGACATTACTTGTGGCCTTGTCATAGACAATAACAAAGATGACTTTCCGGTCAATAATAAACTTGTTTTTTGAAAAATTTATTTTCACAAATCCCAATATTTGAAAGTAAAAGCTAAGTGTAATGTGTTTCTTGGTGAGTTCTTTTCTTCCACAAAAGCCCTTGATAAAAAATTAAAGTGCATTGAAACTGTTTAGTATAACAGAAGATTACAGCTTACAAAGGAAACCCTAGCGCCTTAATATAATTTCTGTGGTGTCTTCTGTTTTTTCTCGGTATGCCCCTGATCCTTGTAATTTGTGAAGCAATTTCAAAGTCATATTGTTGTACATGGGAAATTGTTCAATAAAAAACATAGTAGGGTTTAAATCTGAAGGCCACCTAGGCAAGAAGTTTATACGTAAACACAAAAGCGTTAATTTATAGGCTCTTTCTCTGCTGGAATTCAATATGACGCCCATCCTACTCCAACAGCTTTTCGTCTCAGGTGGCCTTGACTATTGCGTGACCTCGGGTAGTCCATCGCGCCCCGATGACGCTCATCTACTATGGGGCACACTCCTCACACATACAAACCTTATACTACCAAGTAGATACTAGTTTCTACCAAGTAAGATTAAGCCAGGAAATGAACTGGTCAATCGCAAATAAATTGTTTTTTTTTTTTGTTTTTTTTGGATTTTCTCTGTCGCCCAAACCAATTCGAAAATTCAAACGTAGGGTAGAATAAAACGTGAGCGCTGATAGGTACACGTGTCGTGAGGGGGCGTGTCCTTTAGACTCAAGGAGCAGAATCAGACGACAGCAGTTTAGGGGCTCGATTAGTAGGGGTAAAGGGCAAGTCACTACGATTTATTATGAACTAGCTAAATGATATATCTAAATATGGTAACAATAGCAATTCTTTAAAAATGATTATTAATATGTAAAACTATATTTTTAAAAGTAAATCCCATTACACAAGCTGGGTAATACTATGTTTAAACTAAGCTGGATCTAATACTGAGATGATACTGAAGGCGGTTTTTTGTGTGTTAAATTAGAGCTGCACTTAAGTGAGTAAGTACTGCAGGTTGGTAGATGTCTAGGAACAGGAATGAGCAACCCAGTTGTAGAACCTTATGGGACACATTAGCCAAAGTGCATTTCTTTGCACTACAGTAGGAAACCGGGACAACATGCAAACTCCACATAGGTGGGATTCCATGGTTAGAAGTGCAAGGTAAGAGTGCTATCCATGGAGCCACCACAGCACCCCTTAATTTATGCTTCCTGTTTTTCTCGTCCAGTAACAGCTTGGTATGGTCCAAGGAGTCAGTCTGACGTTTGCAATGATATGTGAGGCTTTAGAGACTTCAGTATGTTTTATGGCTGTTTTATTTTTTTTTTGCATATATACTTTGTATTGCTCCTACCTATCTTCCCCTGAAAACAGAAACCCAGATAAATCTTGCAGGCCCAATCCACAAGCTCTGGTTCTGTTCTCAGTTGTAGGCAGTGTGCCCCAGTGGTAGAAATTTGCACATAATTACAGCAGTAAAATGCTTGAAAATGTGAAGACAACAAAATATCAACTGAAATGCCAGAAGGAACAGGAAGCTCTAAATACGTTCTCATCTGACTCCTGAAAGAATACCACCCACGGCATTTTTGTTGTATATGCATACTTAACTGCCTACAGTGGTGGCTAATTTTGACAAAAAAGAGAGATTACTAAACAAACCTGAAAAACCTTGAGATGTTGGCTAGGCTTGCCCCGACAGTGACCTGAAAATGAACTGTGTGAGTTTTTCTTTGAAGCCTTAATTTTAGGGTTTTTTAAAAAAAGATATGTGCTAATGCAAGCTGAGCACTTTTGAATATAGTAAATAAGTCTGAAACTAGTTTTGATCTTTAATGGGGGAGAGCACTGGCTGCTGAATATCTGCAGTAGAATTAGTACTTAGTTTCTCAGCAGCCTTGCCATAGATTTATATTCCAACGTGGCATTCTATTATAAGCTTTTAATGCGCCTTCCTGGCAGGCCAACACAAAAATGGTGAGGCCAAGATCTTAAAGTGTGGCTCCTCAGATTACCAGGCCACGCCCTTTCGATATAAGGTGCCACATATATACGGTGACATTGACTGTGGTCTCAAATGGCTTCCTATGCTACCACCACGCCCACAGAGAAGCTCTGCATAGGATTGCCGATGGATAGAAACCAAATCTGAAGGCAAAGGAATCTTAAGTGCCAAGCATTTAGATAACGACCCCTCAGTGAGGCTAAAATACTTAGAGGCAGGTGGGTGGCATATAATTATTCTCTAAGCTGCTATAGACCATTATGTGAACCAAAGTGGTTCTGATTTTACCTGTTTTTTTTGGGGGGGGGGGGGTTAATCAAACCGAAAAAGTTGTACCGATGTCCTGGATTCATAGTACATTGTTATTTATTTAAAAACGTTTTGGTTCATATAACTGAGAAGTGCATTGGTTTCATTCTTACGTGTCTTTCTGGTGCTAAAGGTGTCTAGTCAGAACATGAAAAGAGGACACTGCCTCTCTCTGATGCTGTATAAAGGTGAAAGATACATCGGCTCTCTAAAAAAAAAGACAAGGGGTAACTGCACTGTGTGTGTGGCGCACCCACCTTACTGGCCTTATGTTTGTTATATTTTCAGCAGCAGGCGAATTTTAAAACACAATGCTCCATGCATCTTCTGTAAGCACTTATCCCGTACAGGATTGTTGTGCGCCTGGAACCTTCCCCACACAGGCCACGAAGCAGAGGCAGACTCCACTGTTGAATGTCACAAAAATCACTCGCTATGAAAATGAAATTAAGAGACGCAAATTGCCGTAACTGCATGTTTTTGGACTGCAGCAGGAAAATGTAGTACCTAAAGAAGACCTGCATGCAGATCTGAGGGAAGGGATCCAGTTACCGATCCTGGAGGTGTGAGGGCACACGTCTCCCCACTGGGCCACCACACTGCCTTTCTGTGGTTTGTATTATTAAAAGGAGCCCTACAAGAGTATCACTGTTTCAATTGCAGTGATACAACAATGTAGCACAGTGAAAGAAAAATAAAGTGACAAAAAATTCTTTCACTTCAGTATATTTACAAATTAACAGCTTGTTAGAGAAGTGCCTGATTTATTTGCATATTTACATAGTTAGGGGAGTACTGAATAATGTTATTTAGACAGAGTCTATAAACTTTATTAATCCTGAATGAAAGTTTTGGTTTCGGGTAGCAGTGGTTTCATTGGCAGCTTATAATGTTCTGTCTGTGGTTTTGGTTCTTGCCCCTGGTCTTTAAAAACGCCCAGAGTGAGTTTGTGCTCCATGATGGACTGGAACCTCCTCTGTTGTCTTGGGTCTCCTGGGATTGGATCTAGTGTCACCATGAACCTGAACTGGGTAAGCGGTTATGGAATATGGATGGTTCTGGTCCATGCAAAAAAAGAAAAGAAAAAGTGGTGTTCAGGCAAATAATATCTTTCTTGAAAGACTCAGCTTTGTTTCGTCCATTTATAAGAAAACAAAGCCGGCTTTGTTCCCGTGTTTGAGGTCTTGCACTGTTTTCATTATCACTCTGATAGTGATAGATTAAGCATAACAATTTTTTCAATTGTCCTTGAAAGATGAATAACTGAGCTACATAATAATCCATCCACTCATCTATAGCCACTTATCCAGTGTAACTTCTTACTAAGCTTGGAGTCTATCCCAGAAAGCGTAAAAAGCCACCCACCCATAACCACAGCTCAGATAACCACCGAGCCGAACGTAAATATAATAATTTTCAATCTAAATATTATTTTCCTGTAATATTATTGATTTGTCGGCCGCTGTAATTTGTTGTATATTTTGCTATAATTTTTTTTCTTGGGGGTTACTTCATCGGTTTTCCGCATACTACATAATAAATTAGATGAGAAAACACACGGAGAAGATCATTAAAAATGTAAAAAGCTCATAAAAAATAAACATCCAGGTTTTACTTTTTAAGTGACGTCCATTTCGTGCCAGAATCTGATAAATTCTAATAAATTCGATGAACTTGGCAATTGGATGAATACCACCGTTTAGAAAATAACATACTGACGCGAAACGGACTCATTTATATTTTATATATATGCTTATATATATTTATATATATATATATAACAAACTTTTTATATTTTACTAGATCTACAAGTAAGAGATCATGCAGTCACCATGATATACTAAAGCGACTGATCCATTCGGTTGTCTGACAATAAGGATTACCGTTTGAGCCGCATCTAAAATGATCTGGAAATACACAAAATGAAAAGTAACGGAATAAAATAAGAAAAAAAAATTGCACGCAGTTGGCATGGGTGCCCAGCCGGACAGGAGCTGCAGATAGCCTCCAGGTGTGCCGCTATAGATAATGCCAGGAGGGAATGGCGCTTTCTTTGCGCTCATCTTTCCCCTCCCCTCGTCTGTCGTCTCTGTTCAGATATTACAGGCAGATGCGATTAAAGGGGGGAGAGAGAACGGAGCCGCCATGCTGGGAAGCACAAACTTGAGAGCCGCTGGTGCCATCGCTTAACTTTTGTTATATTCGCCTTTTAAGAAAGGTAAGGCTTTTCCCCACCTCCTTCTCGGCCAGTTTCCGAGTATAGCCGCGCATTACATTCACTTCGTTTGGATAAAGCTAGTTTACTGCTTAACAAACGAGTTGAGGGATACTGCTAAGAGGAAGCCGAGCCTCACGTTTCGTCTTGTGATCAATCTGAAGACTTCAAAGCTGCGTGGTCGGGTTTTGCAGTAATAATAAAGTATTTAACTAGAGCCCGATCGCCTGTAAATTTCCGTTTCGCCTACTTTCATCCCTCGGCTTGTAATTGTGCGCTCCGCTGAAACCGCGGAAACGCGAGATGCATGAGCGGCATTTGGCTGCAGGCTACGCCGCTTTCCCCGTCAGTAGGTTGTAAAGTTAACACCTTTAGGAAAACGCCATATAACTGGGTGGATGAGGATTGTTGCACTTCAGACGCCGACAAAACATGCATCGAATGAGTACGAGGCAGGTATGCGTTTGCATGTTTATGTAGGCTATGTATTAAAAAGCCTTTAAGCAGCTGATTTATTTTAATATGCTTATTTTATATTTAATGCACTGTAGCAGACGTGCGTTTCATGTCCGCGCGCGCTGATCATTACCGTCGGCGCCCTGTTAATTTTTATGCGTCTTACTAATGTTTCTCAAACTTACTAAAAGCTGACGTTATGTGGTGTGTATTGTGGATGTTTTTTTTTCGCATTTGGTATTACAGCGGTGATATTTACGTTGTAAGTCTAGTGGGATCTTTCTTCTGCACCGACAAACAAGATTTACTCCAAGTTTCCGATTTCACTACCTGGTAATATAAGAGAGATATTTTTAGATACGTAATTAAAATGTTATAGCATTAGTTTCAGATAGCAGATAGTTTCAGATTTTTTCTTTTTGAAATTTAAAGCCAAACAGTACATTAACCTGTGTATTCAGGGAATGTGGCATTTATTAGAGTTTTAAAACTGAACAATGATTATTCAGATAAAACCCTGCTTAGAAACTGACTTCAGTTGCAGTTCTGTTATAGGTGTTCGTCCATTTGTCCTTGTGCTGGTGCGTTAAGCCGGTTTGTGCCGTGAAATCGGCGGCGCTCCCCGAGGCTTTTCTAAAATAATTTATACGCTTGTCACATTAGATAATCGTTGTCCGTTGGGTCATGTTTCAGCCTTAGACAGCTGAATCATTTCGCCTTGCCCTGTGGCACGCTGTCTCCTTTCTTTCCATTAGCGTTTTTGACTGTTGTCAAAATCCTGCTACCGCCATACCAGTTAATATGTACAGTGTCGGTAAGGACATTGAACCCGCATGTCCCGTTGCTCTGGATGACTGCAGACGGTCAGCAGATGGCTGCCAACAGTCTTCATGTTGCCTGTGTTTTCAATGAAGTGTGTCATAATGGTTTTTACTGCATTTGGCGCCCAGTGATGCATCCGAGGGTCTCCCCCTGGAGTGAGGGTACTCCTGTGCTCCTCCTGCCGTTACCTCTGAAGTAGAGCTTCAGCAGAAGGACAAGCAGCTTTGACAAATGGGTGTCCTTGGCTAAGTGTGCGCTGGATTAGTGCAGTGCCAAAAATATGGCCGGCTGTCTACAGAATGACATTCACAGAACCACGTGGAGATCCACAGAGCTCACCTTTAACCACGGGCCATTAGTCTCTGGGGAGTATTTGGCCCTTAATTGGACAAAGTTTCAAAAGATGAGAATAGCAAATATGATGCTGCTATGTGTGAATTCAGGGAGTGTTCATGACTCTAGTGTTTGTGAGGAAACCTTTTGCAACTCGCATTAACACGCGATACAATTCCTTAAACCAACGGTTCGATTTTTTTTGGATACCTCAGAAATTCCCATGATACCATTCGATTCAGTTCGATGGTGGGGTTAGTAGTCGAAATGATGAAACTTCACACAATCCTATAACTAGCATTTTATCATATTTTATTGGGAACTGTAAACAATATCTAGTGTTGTCAAGTATGTCCCATAAATCAACCAAAATAAAGTGCAATAAGGTAAAAATAAAAACTTTGGATGGATGTAATTAACATGGTGACTAATTTTTATTTTGAGTCGTCTTCTCCAGACAAATACAAAAGTGTAACAAAAAGTATGTCCATAGCAAGTAAAATAAAGTGAAATAAAGTGAAATAAAAAAACATTGCATGGACAGACATGTAGAATGAGGAAGATAAACATGACTGACTTCTGCAGTGAAACAAGTATGTCAGTAATCTCCTTTTGAGAGGTTTTTTTTTTTTAAAGAAAAACGAAATGGTCATCGTGTTCAGGAGATTGTGCTCTGAGCGTAGCGTCCTATGTAACCTGCCGTACTAAACACTCTGAAGGTACGCTAGCTTGCGAGCTACTTATAAATGACCAAGTCAAATGCAAGACATATATTTATGTATAAAAATATTGAGTATTCTTTAATATTATTATTATTATTATTTTCCCTTTGGGATAAATAAAGTATTTTTGAACTGAACTGGGATTTTAGTTCCTTCACCTTCTATTTCTCAGCTCGTTTTTCGGAGGGAAGTTAATGTCATAGTTTTTATGAACAGTCTGAAAATACCACTCCACATTTCCCTTCTTCGGAATAGCAACGGTAGACTGACAGATGAGGCAAAAAGTTTAGTAGAAATAAACTGGAGGCTAACTAGGCGAATCAGTAGCTTGCAGCAGCTGGCGCGGTTAAACGCTTCATCCATCGTCTATGTGTTTTTATCCCATACGATCTACCCACACTACCTTTTGCGATCGACCAGTAGATCGTGATCGATGTATCGGTCACCCCTGGTGTCGACCATGTATACGTCGGAGTGGATCATGAAAACAATACTGGAACAGGCGAGAAAATTAAAAACGCATGCATCGACTTTCATGTGGTCACGTCGATGCATCAGATCGTTTGCTGTTGAATCGATTGTAAACATTCATATTTGTAATGCTTGAACTTTTCTTGAATATATTGCTTTAGATACATTGTAAATACAGTGTAATTACAGCTTTTGTATTAGATGACCATGAATGTATGCCTGGGACATATAAGCAACATATTAGCAAGTTGCCAGTAGGACATTCGAAAATATTGCTACATTGCTTATACAGATTTGGTGGTTCAGGGCACTGTTGTGACACCTTTGCCAATGTACTGGATTCCACAGTTGACGAAATTGACAGTGCAGTTGTGCAGACATACAAACAAAGAGTTGGGTTACACTGGTTAACATTATAGCCCAAGTGTCTGGTTTATGTGTTGCTTGGTAGTTCGTGGGATGTACCATCTATTTTAACCTTCCTATATATGGTGCCTGGTAGTGGATGATATATTGGTATGTGTACGTGCTTGGAGCACTTTTCACGTAACAAAATGTGTCCTCGACCTCTTCACATCATCCAGCTACAGGTTTGATTTTATCTGTTGTGAAGTGTAAAGCAAGAAGAATGAAACCTCAATTTCCGTCAGTATGACCAAGAATAACAGCTCGTGACAAGCATGTTGAAGCCTTTAATGGTTGAGTAAGAACACGCATTAACTGCATGAAAGTAGGTTTTTTTGGGGGGGGTGCCTATCTGTCTGGAAATATTGGGTCAGCATTATCGGCTAGTGTATCATCAGACTCTGTCTCTTGTAGTTCTGACTCGTCATTTGAGTAGTCCTGCCTCAAACCTAATCAGGGACTGCGGGTATAGTAATTCAATGTACGTTCACATAACAAATCTTTGCAATACTTTGTAAATCTGTAATTATTGTACATTCTGGATGTCTGTTCAGGCTTTGAGGAAAACGTGTGAATGATTTGTATTTAGTCTTCATCCTTTCATGGTAAGTTTAATGTAATTATTCCTGATTTAGGTTCGAGCCAGATTAACTAAAATATAAAGCATATTGAGGCATGTTTGAATTAAGAACATGTGACCGGATAAAACCGGTCACTGTAATACCAAATGCGGAAAATATCAGATGTGTCAGTAAACTGTGGTACTGATGTGCAGTTTCTCAATTATGTGGGTCTCTGGGTGTCCAAATACAACATCTGTGGGTAATGAATCCAAATACCAGATTTATGCCACCTGCCAATTTTTAGGATATAAACACATCTTCATGCGTTTCAACGTCGGATCAGTGATTTAAAAAGACACACACACACACACAAGAACAGATATTTACCAAGAAACCAAGAAAGGTCTAATTCACAAACATTTGTCATCTCATTGCTTTACAGATTTCTGAGTATTGTCTCATGAAATATTTTTCAGGTGCATGTTATGCCTTTTTAAAATCTGCTGTAGCAACTGAAATGCATCTGGGCCACACACATGTTCTACTTCAGTGTCACTCAATCGTATTTTGGAAATCGGTTCTTCTTACCTTGGGGTCTGTGTGCGTAGCATCATCGTCACCCCTGGTCTGAGTCAACTGACAGCACTCTTGATGCTGGTCCAGATGTTCTTTAGTCACTCTGGTGACTGTGGTTTTATGCTAGTTTTTTAGTGGTGTCTTGTGACCTGAGATCGTTAGAATTAGTAATGTGTTGGTGTTTTTCTTCTCTTTTTTCCTCTAGGCACACAGTGGGATTTCCTTGTGCTTGGCCACGCCCCCTCCTTCGTCTTTCCTCCTTGTGAGCAGATCGTGCGTCTGAAGGAGAGAGCCCTGCCTGTTGCTCAGCTGACTGGATTCCTCGTTGCCTGGGTGCAAGCGCTGGGAGCTCAGGGTCAGTGCATGTAATCGTTCTCCGTCGTCTCCTCTGCCTCCTCCATCTTTGTCTCGACACCGACTGGCTTTAATTTGCTGAGGCGAATGAGCTGGCAACCAGTACCAGCTAGTGAGTGATGTCCGCTTGTACCTTTTCGATATTGCCAAGCTTCCCCCAGTGCGGCTGTAGCGCCTCGGTAGGGGGTTTCGGACACCGGCACACCCGCTAAAACGTAAATGCCTGCGAATTGGCGTTTGGGTGCTGCGGTGCTTGCTAAGGCTGCTGTCTGTAATCAGTGGAGGTTGATGCACATCTTGTAGCCCTGAGGTTTGTGGTTGTTAAACCTGCACCATTTCCGAAGGGTAGAAAGGGAACTTGCCCATTTACATATGATTTTTACCTTATAATTGTCAGAATTTTGCTATACTTTGTGCAGTATTTGTGCACAGATAATGTTACCAACCCCCAAATGATTACCAGTTGTTTCTACAATGTCTTTGTCCAGTGTCCCCTGGGTTCTGTGCACAGCTAATTCATATTTAATGTGTTGCTTTTGTGGTCCTGCTTTGCTAAGAGCTGCGCGACTCACACTTGAACATACACACACTTCCAGTGTTATGGCTCCAATTTGTTCTTTCATTGCGACGTTAACGTTCTCCTGCCATGGAAACGTCTACCCTAAATGGGTTTGGAATTCTGCCCAGTGCCCATTTCTGGCATTTATTTACTTTTTGGTCAAGTAGATGTGAAGAAAGAAATTATGCTTCTTTCCTAACTGGGAAAGATCCCAGTGCCACGATAAGTGGCATCAGATAAGACTGGGTTTTCTGTGAGGCAGAGAAGCATTTGTTTTTGCCATGAGTTGTTTCATACATACTTGTTTTTTTTATGAGTGTTGGAATTTTGTACTTTACCCAGTTTGTTGCACAAGTGCACAGCAGTCAAATCTGATTCTTCACCATACTCCCTTACCGTTTACTTCTTGACAGCCCTATAATTTGGGTTATAGCTTTGCATAGGGTCGACAGAGGCTTTTCTAGTACAGGGTTGTGGTGAACCTGCAGTCTACCTCAGGAAGCACATAGTATCAGGCAGGCAGGCTCCCTGGATAGGATGCCAACTTTTAAAATTATTTTATTTTTGCAAGCCATACTTGTGCACACGCCTAAACTCTGTCTTTGGCCAGAAGAGGTCACTGGTTAAATAAGGTTGTAACAGTTTAAATATCGATCAAACACCCTAAGTAATCATGGTTGCCATGGTCTAGTATTATGACCTATATAAATGTTTTAGTGTGTGTTGGATAGGTAGCATATTAACTAGACAAGTTTCATAGTTACTGTATGATCTTCTGTTTTCCTTGTTTTGAATATAGCATATTTTTGCATATTTAAGTGTAACACTTCCGATACGTTGAATCATTTACGGAAGCAGTGACTAATTCTTCTAGCTTTAGAGAAGCATTTCGTATCAGATGGAGCCAGAACATCCTGCCACCATGTCACGTGTACGTGTTCAGTGTGCATGAGATATATCCTGTTTACACATGGGGTTATAGACTGATAGTGTGGCGCACACGTGTAAAAGTGAGGTGTACAGGCATCCGTGCATTTAGGCCCCAAAAGAATCTGTCATCTATATCCATGTTCATGGACAGGAATCCACCGAAATGCTCTCAGTTGTGATATTGCTATCTGTCTCTACACGTCAGAATTAATAACTCCTTTTCCGGCATTCTGCTGTCTCATTGCTCACTCGGTGCCCAGGAACAAGTCTTTTCATGTACCCTCACTGCAGCATTAGATTGTTCTGTCAAACTCATGGCCCTTCTGTTTTCAAGAACTACAATGCAGAATTTTTTTACTGTCACTTTTCTGACTGCACTCACTTTTTAATACTTTAAAAAATATAAATCTGTGTCTGAATAATGTTTGCACAAGCTTTGTCGTAAGCATTTCAGTGTGTGGCTGAACCTGTTCATCACGTATGCGAGAGTCTTTTTTACTTTGGATTTTTTACAGTGAAGTCGCTAATCATGCTGTTTGCACCTGCTTCTTGCGTTTGCTCCCTTCGTTGAGGTCAGAGATTTCAGCCAGCAGTGCCGGACATGACCCAACTCCCTCGTCATGCCCCTCACTGCAAACCCCATCCCACCCCCTGCCAGATGTTTTTAGTTACACCAGAGTCACCAGAAGACACAGTAAAATTGGCTACAGCATGATATACTCGACCTATTTGTGTCTTCATTCCTTTGCTATGTTTTTCAAAGCAGTTTTGATAAGATCCTTTGCAAACTATCCTGTTGCAAAAAACCCTTTAAGGAACCCTTTGCTGTCGGGTTGTGTTAACACAGTCTATGTCGGTAGTGTCGCTGTCCAGTTCTCAGTGACTTGATTTTAAATGATCACTTTCTGATTGATTTAGGGCTGCAACTAACGATTGTTTCGATAATCGATTAATCTGTCGATTTTACTTTTTCGATTAATGGGTTGGGGGGGCGGCAAAAACCAATTCGATTTCCAGCATTTTTAAATAACCCAATCTGTCTTTGTACAAAGGTTGTTTCCAGCAACTCGCATAAAAAAACAAATGTATGCTACATTAAGAGAATAAATTTTTTCTTATTTTGTAGTAGCTGAATCAATGTAATGAAATACACAAAAGCTTGTTTTATGAAGTGCAACCAGCATGGTGCTTTAGATAATGTATTAAGTACTCCAGTTTTTTAATGTAAAAGCACAGACTACCGCTGCTGCTACTACTAAGAATATTATTAAATAATTCTGTTATTTAATGTTGATACACATATGTGACGGGGAGACAGCACGCAAGCGAGTGTCTGCATTTATTACGGACAAACAAAGTAAACATTTATTGCGGAGAAAAAGCCTTTTCCGCATTTTACGCTAAAAATGCTCCGGCTTGCGCTCTCGGGAAACTTTTTAGTGACTGAGCGACGCAAATAAAACGATTGGTGACGTGAAGGGCAGGCGGCAAATTTCGTTTTAAAACGTGTCCGGTTGTGTCCACATACTACAGTGTTGAACTCTAAATAAGATAAATACCTGTTATTTAGTTTGTTTAATAAAAGGACAAGGTATAAACCTGTTCTATAGGAAGGGTAGCCTTAATTGACTTCTGTTGTGATCTGGCGCTATATAGGAAATAAAATTAACTTGGGGAGCCCCCTTAATAGAATGGTAGGGTAAACACGTTGTGGTATATGTAGCCACATAATAGCCGATTGTGTTGACATCTTTCCCGGACAACCACGAGTTCCTGTGTTCATGTGCACACGTGTGGGCGGGGCGGGTAACGAGGTCGGCAGTAACGTCATAGGTTGCACTTGAAGTTAGAAGTCATCCAATCCAGCAGTAAACGGCTGATTAATAAGAATATTCTCAGAGTTGTGGGTCTCGGCTGGTCTCGAAATAAAATCCTGAGTCCATGACAAGAACGAGTACAAATACGGCTGATTCAAAGACCAGATCGAGACCTTCAAAAACTGGTCTTCCTACAACATTTGATATTACTATAAATTTCTATCGTGAAGAAATGACGTAGTGGTAACAAGAAATTTAAGGTGGGTAAACTATATGCACAGCAGTAAAAATGGTGGGTAACTATTCATATCCTTAACATTTGTGATCTCAAGAAAGGCGAGTAAACGCTGTTTTGTAAATTTGAAAGGTGCGTAAATGGCGTTTATGTGCATTTACCCTCCACTACACCACTGAATGAAGGATTTGCGTTAAGTAATCTGAATAATTGCATAAAATAATCCAAAAACTCCACAACGTCACATAATACATCAGTGTCTCTCCGACCTAATTTCAGCTAATTATCGTCAAATACTACCGGTTTCTGGCAGAATTAAAACAAGACTCTGCTGTGTCTGCCTCCGCCATTTTTCAAACGTTTTTTTTCAATTCTCCCAGAATTCATCACGCAAGCTACTCGAGACACGTCATTGGTTCTCATCACCTTTTTCTTTTATGGCGGTTGGCATCCAGCTTAATGGTGCTTTACTGCTACCGCGGCTTTGGTTGGCTTACTTCTCTCAAATTAGGATGTATCCCACAACCCCACTCGGTTACTCAGAGTGTTTTGCTATCCAAGCATGAGCAACCGCCATGTTATAAGATGCAGGTTAGAAGCTTCCCGTGTTTCGTGTTGCGCGCTTGTGTTCTGGGCTGAATCCTTAGATACTTTAGTCCTGTTTTTATCTGAAGTCATAATTTCCAAGAATATTCAAAGGCATTAATTCATCTCTCTCTTTGCTGCTCTTTTCCATTGCATCTGGTGTTTCTCCGCTGCGGTTAAGATCGCAAGCTGCTCTGTTCCTGTTTGGTTTTCTCTCAGTGTATCTGCTCCTGTGGGCCGGCGGCTCGGCTCTGAGTCATGACTGGCCTCTTTAAAGGCTTTGTGACCTCCAGGTGACTCTCACTGACGTTTCTCAGTTTTTTGCAGAAGTGGCTCTGAGATGAAAATTTATTTTTTATTATAGAGCTCCACAAGCTGCATTTCCACACTGTCTGCACTGGATCTGTGTGGATCTGAACTGCAGAGAGCATCAAAATGTTCCACATATTTCAGCCATTCAGTCATTAGGCTGGAACCCAGCACTGTCCCTCGCAGGGACAGAGCTGCCACTGCATCGCCCTATGTGTTAAACATTCTTAAGCTGGAACACTTGGACGTGGTTCTAGAATTGTGCCCTGTTGCCAAGTGACAATCCAGTGCTTTGTTTCATAGCGCTGTGTGTCTGAGGCAGCTTGGCATAGATGCCCGATGGCTTGGTGTGCTCCATCTGGCACTGCGGCCAGGCCCAGCACGCCCCCCACAACGGTGAGGACTCCACCTCTGCCAGGATGACGGTTCCTCCCCCCCCCATGGTTCTGGTTTGGCAGCGAGGAATCCAAATGCCTCGGATGTTTAGTCGATCTAGCTTAACAAATCCATATGTTGCCGGGCTTCTGCCGGGCTGCCTGCCTGCTCCTTCCTTGCTTTGTCGACAGATCGTTGAGTCGGTGATGTCACTGTACTGGGAAGCAGGCGAGTTCTGGAATGGGTCAGCACCGGTGATTTCTGGAGAAGATTCCACGTGTGGGGACCTTTATCCTCGCTAGTTGCTGGAGTTTGAATGGTGACGAGCAAACTGACTTGGGCTTGTTGCTGCCGCCGGGGGGGGGGGGGCGGGCGGGGCGGGGGGGGCGCGGGGGGGGGGGGGGGGGGGGGGGGGGGGGGGGGGGGGGGGG
>JAODKC010000044.1:11901435-11923137 GCA_026777985.1 Mormyrops attenuatus | reverse complement strand
CCCCCCCCCCCCCCCCCCCCCCCCCCCCCCCCCAGCCCCCCCCCCCCCCCCCCCCCCCCCCCCCCCCCCCCCCCCCCGCCCCGCCCCCCCCCCCGCCGCCCCCCCCCCCCCCCCCCCCCGCCCGGGGGGGCGTTGCTGTGGCGAGCAGCTGCCATTCCCTCATTAATATGCGCACCTGCTTCCTCTGGCCAATCTGGGAGCTCTTACACCCCCTCTCCCCCCACACCACATACACACACATACACACACACCCTCCTCTGCTGGCATGCCCCTTCCCTGTGTGTTCGGATGCATGCTTTGCGTGCTGCGGAATTATTTTTAATGCCCGTTACGACGCTGGCGCATGCCCACGGCTGCCTCTGCCCCCCTCAGACCCTTCATGGGAGAAATAGTGTGGCAAAGCGGTTTGGCCTGGGTCCCTGCCAATGCCTGGACTTCGTTTGGGGGTGAACGCTTTGGGGGGGGAGGGCCTCACTGACGCCGCGTGCTCGATGCTGCCCCCTCTGGAGCACTTTGGCATCGTCGACGACGAGCGTGATATCCACATTGCCAGCACAGTGCCCCAGAACATGTATTTTTTTTATAACTTTGCTGAATGAGCACATCAGGGTATTTTCTTTTGTTGGTAATAATAATCATAATTCCCAGGAGACTCCTTGTAATAAAGCACCTCCCCCAACCTCCCAGGGGTCGTAGTGCCCTGAGGGTTGAGGAACATGGACAGTGTGAGGGTGTTTGTTAACTGGCCTTTTTTTGAAGGCTTTTTGAAGCCGTTCTTGTCCTGTGTTCCACCCCATCTTTCAAGTATGATATTATTGTTGTTGTGAGCTTTTGTTTGCTTATCAGGCTCTTCATCTACAGTGTCTGTTTTCTTTTACACAGCTGTGCTGTTCTGTAGTAGCGCAGGCTCACTTAATCTCAGCCCGAGCCCCGGCTCGCGGTCGTAACCGCGACGGCCCTGCCTGAAGCCGGAGCCCGCGAAGGCCGCCTCTGGCCACCCAGCCTGCCGGGCTTTTGTGCGGGACACGACAATGAATCGTACGTCAGCCAGCTGCGATGGTTTAAAGGGTCGGTGTTGAATTTTGCGTCACTGCAGAATGTTAAAGGGTGTAGTGTTCTTGGGGGGTAGGGGGTTTATTTAAAGGCTGTGGTATGAAAGGCCTTTATTTGTGGTAGGAAAGTACATTGTTAGGCACTTGCCCACTAAATATGTAGAGTCATTTAGAGAAATGAGCTTTTAAGTCTCCTGGTTAAGGAAGCAGACCCTTCTCCTGTAAAAGAACTTTGCCTCAGGCTGTTAGAACAAATAGTGTGTCTCTCTAGATATCTGTCCAGCTCGGCCACATCATGTACTGTGGCTGTTTGTCACTTTGGCGGCTTTGCCTCAGATCCCGTCGTCCTTTTGCCCCCACAAAGGAAGTGATTCCAGGCCCCCCTTGCCTCCAGTGACCAAGCCTGGTCAGGATGTGTGGCATTAGAGTTGTATGCAGTGGCTTTGCTGATAAGTAGAGTGTAACTTGGGGGGGGGGGGTGGTGAGGCACAACAGACACGGCCCTCTTTCCACCTCTCCTTCAAGCTCTCTGCTGTGTGTAAATGTACGGCTCCACGGGCGAAACGCCGCCTCGCATTATCTCCGAATTACCGGCTTACAGCAGAATGGCAAACCCCCCCTGAAGCCCCGGAGGCTTAGTCCCCACGTGGGGCATTTTTACCGGACTCTTTGAAGCTGTGTCATTATGGGTTGGCACTGGAGGCCGCTGTCGGCGATGATCCTGCCCTCAGGGCTTGGGGGGGGGGGGCACTCACAGGAAATAAGACAGGAAATGGTGGCCGGTGGATGGCAGACCCACGGCAGGGCTCCGCACGCAACAGCCAGTGAGACGACTGCTAATGATTAAAGAGGCTGACGAACCAGACTCACTCAACACGAATAACTGTTAGCAAACATTTTTTGGGCGGCGGGGTGTCGACGGCCCGTATTGGCTCATACTCATGGGGTATGCTGAAACATTTTTCATTTTACACAGCCTTGAGACAGTGGAATACCAAATTTCAAAACGGATTTGAACGTTAAAATTGGCATAGTTGTAACCTGTGGAATTTGAGGTTCTGCAAAGACTGGGTTATATAAAACTCTTTCGTCCTCCTCACTTGCCATGGACGGAGGGTAATTCGGCTCTGGTCTAACCATGTCCACACGCTCCATTTTCCCTAGATGCCCGGACAATTTTGTGGGGAGCCGCTGCCAGTTTCCCAACCCCTGCATCTACTCGCCGTGCAAGAATGGCGGGACGTGCCGCGCACTCATCCGTGACAACACCGTCGACTTCGCCTGCTCCTGTCGGCTGGGCTTCTCTGACCGCCTGTGCCTGACGCCCACCCACAATGCGTGCGTCAGCGCCCCGTGCCGCAATGGCGGCACCTGCGACCTCGTCAGCCTCAAGGAATACAGGTGTCGCTGCCCGCCAGGGTGGTCAGGTAGGGATCTGGCCCGGCCATTGGGGGGCGCCGTCTTCTGGGGATTGTGTAATGTGATACAGTTCAAAGCGTCAACAAACTGAGTATTAAACGAGTACTAATTTATGTGCCGTGATACACCACTGGAGTGTTGTGGCTCTGATTCCTGTCCCCTGGAATCTGGATGTTCTTGCCATGTTTGTGGGGTTTTCCCACTGCCACCCAACTGGAAGCTGGATGGACGGATGTCATGTATTTGAACATGTATGTGTGATAATGAAATCACTTGTTTAATACCAGTATGCCCTCCTGGTCTTTCTTAGGCAAACAGTGTCAGCAAGCAGACCCATGTGCCTCGAACCCCTGTGCCAATGGTGGCCAGTGCACCCCATTTGAATCCCATTACGTCTGCACCTGCACCCCGTTCTTCACGGGCCAGACCTGCAAGCAGGATGTGAATGAGTGCGCCCTGAGTCCTTCCCCCTGCAAAAACGGGGGCGTGTGCATCAACCAGGTGGGCTCCTACCACTGCAACTGCCCCCAGGAGTACACTGGCATGCACTGCGATGCCCCCTACCTGCCCTGCAGCCCGTCTCCGTGCCACAACGGGGGCACCTGCGTCCAGAAGGGTGACTCCACCTACGAGTGCACCTGCCTGCCAGGTAGGGCCCTCCCCCTGGAGTGACAGACAGAACGAGAGCGTCCTGTTTGAATTACCGAGGTTCACCCGCTCACCAGTCCTGCCCACTCAAGTATGCCCAGTCTGCACATGTTCGGTTTGAGCAGCTCGCTCTGGGACCCTGCTTGAGCACACTTAACATGCACTCCAACATCTAGTCTTCACTATGAGGATAGCGTTGCTGTTACCTTTGTAGTCTTGCTGCTACACTGGAAAGGTTTCTTCTTCTTGCATTTGTGGTGTAGGCCTGGTAAGGAGGGCAGCTGGTTCCCCTGGGTGACAGTCACCCGTTTCAAGTGTGAGTTTGGGCAAGGTCCTCAGAAGGTCCCCTGTTCTGTGCAATTCTTAACTGATATTTGCCACGACTGTGACCTCAGTACTGACATGCTAACTATTGGCCTAGCAGAATGGGGTCCTTAGGAAGGTGAGGTAGCTCACGGCACGGCTGAGATTATGGCTGTGGTGTCATCATCTGTGTGTCATCAACATCTCCCCCTAGGGTTCACCAGCCAGAACTGCGAACACAACATTGACGACTGCCTGGAGCACCGCTGTCAGAATGGGGGCACCTGCGTGGACGGCGTGAACACCTATAACTGCCAGTGCCGGCCCGAGTGGACAGGTAAGCGTCCCTCCCCGGGCCCCGGTGCCCCCCACGGATGAGCCTGGCGTTCCTGCGCCAAACCACATTTCCCCTTTTGCTGCCCCCCGCAGGCCAGTTCTGCACCGAGGACGTGGACGAGTGCCAGCTGATGCCCAATGCATGCCAGAACGGCGGTACCTGCCACAACACGCACGGCAGCTACCACTGCGTCTGCGTCAATGGCTGGACAGGCGACGACTGCAGCGAGAACATCGACGACTGCGCCAACGCCGCCTGCTACAGCGGCGCCACCTGCCACGACCGCGTCGCCTCCTTCTTCTGCGAGTGTCCCCACGGCCGCACGGGTAAGCCAAAGCCCCCACCCATCTGGAGGGACTTCCTGTAAGACCTGCACGCTTTACAAATTCTATAATCAAGACTCTAAACTGTGCGCCCCACCCCCAGGCTTGCTGTGTCACCTAGATGACGCATGCATCAGCAACCCGTGCCAGCGAGGCTCCAACTGCGACACCAACCCCGTCAACGGGAAGGCCATCTGCACTTGCCCCCTGGGTTACTTCGGCTCTGCCTGCGACCAGGACGTCGATGAGTGTTCCCTGGGTGAGATCCCTGTCACTTCGGGGAACGGGGGGGTGGCAGGCACGGCCCACGGGCATCCCCATCCCTGCCTCACACATTGCTCCATCTTCTCCAGGCGCCAACCCGTGCGAGCATGCTGGGAAGTGTCTGAACACCAAGGGCTCCTTCCAGTGTCGCTGCCTGCAGGGCTACTCGGGGCCGCGCTGTGAGATGGACGTCAATGAGTGCATGTCCAACCCGTGCAGGAACGACGCCACCTGCCTGGACCAGATCGGGGGCTTCCACTGCATCTGCATGCCAGGTGTGCGACCTGCCGTTCGAGCGGCATCGATACCTCCATGCTTCACCACCCATAGGAAACGCTTTAAAGCTGAACCGAACTGCACGAGTGTAGCGCGGCTGACCGCTGTCCCTTTTCCTGTGCCGGTGGGCAGGTTACGAGGGAGTCTTCTGCGAGATCAACACAGATGAATGCTCCAGCACGCCATGCCTGAACAACGGGAGGTGTGTGGACAGAATCAACGGCTTCCACTGCGAGTGCCCCAAAGGTGAGA
Organism: Mormyrops attenuatus; assembly: GCA_026777985.1. Taxonomy (NCBI): domain Eukaryota; kingdom Metazoa; phylum Chordata; class Actinopteri; order Osteoglossiformes; family Mormyridae; genus Mormyrops; species Mormyrops attenuatus. The sequence goes on along the minus strand of JAODKC010000044.1, from coordinate 11,918,263 downwards.
GGCCTAAATCTGAACCCCGCCTTCCAGGTTATCATTGTAATACTACATAAAGGTCTTTCACTATTGAGTTTTATTTTGGGGAGGCCTCTCCGATGTATCAGGCAGGAGGTGGGAGGGTGACTGCCTGTATGAACTTTTGTTCTTCTTAAAAATCCATTCACCCCCTGACCCCTGAAACAGAAGCAATGTTGAAAGGCAGATATGAGCGCTATGCTGCCCCTTCCTGGTACACTGAGGCCGAGACATTATTTAAAACCGCATAGCAGCTGAAAAGCCACCATGTTTATGTTGGGGACCAGCTTGAATGAAGGCCCCGTGGTATTGTGATCTGAGTGCAGAAAGAGTTCTGTAACCGTTAATCTCTGAAAGATCGGGAGGTTTAGAGTGGATGGGGGTTGGATCCTGGATCCTTCACATCCTTGTTCTTACTTGAGATGTAAATCAGTTCCTCCGTGAGGCCTGTGTTTGGCTCTTCAACCTGCCACATATAGCTGGTTTCCACGGAGATGCCAGCCCCCCCCGACATGAGATGTAAAGGTGTGGACACTGAGCCACTCCCCATGCATCCTAGTTGACGGGATTAACAGCGTGACCCTCCTGGGGATTTCTTACGGAGAAATCAACCGCACTGTTTGTTCGATTAAATAAAACCGGCCCTTTTTCTAACCGCTGATTTTAAAGGACACTCAGGAGATCATCGTGGCAGACCTGGAATTAAAGTACTGCGCTTTTAAGCTGCGGCGCCTAAAAAAATAATAATCATGGAAGGAGGAAAACCTGGCATTTCAAAGACTGAATGCCTGAATTGACATTGGCTGGGGGAAAGACTGAGGCAAGATTTTGTAAATGGGATGATGAATGTGAAATGTGAGACACAGTGCCCCCATCTCGGTATAGATCTCAGAGAAGCCCCAGCATCTGTTTGAAAGTGCCTGGTATCTTTGGGCCGTGTGCTTCCCAGCCAGATCACAGCTGGCCTCTCGCAGATCTCCACAAGTCCCACCGAGGCTCCGTGTCCTTCTGCTTGCTTCCCCAGGATTCTCCGGGAACTTGTGCGAGGTGGACTTTGACGAGTGCGCCAGCACGCCCTGCAAGAACGGGGCCAAGTGCATCGACGGGCCCAACAAGTACACCTGCGAGTGCGCCGAAGGTACGAGGCCCCCACACGCTGCCTCGGCCCTGCCGTTCCTAGACCAGATTCCCCATGGCATCACGCCGGTTAACGTCCGCTTTGCCCTGTCGCAGGATACACGGGCGTGCACTGCGAGATGGACATAAACGAGTGCTACTCGGACCCCTGCCACTACGGTACCTGCAAGGATGGCCTGGCTTCCTTCACCTGCTACTGCCGGCCGGGGTACGTGGGCCGTCTGTGCGAGACCAACATCAACGAGTGCCTGAGTCAGCCATGCCAGAATGGGGGCACCTGTCAGGACCGGGAGAACGCCTACATCTGTACCTGCCCCAAGGGCACCACAGGTGAGCCTGCCGGGCCGAGGCTGTCCGGGCGGGATGTTGGCGGGAACAATGAAATGACGCGTCTCTCTGTGTTTCCTCCCCCAGGACAGAACTGCGAAGTCAACCTGGATGATTGCAAGAGCCGACCGTGCGACTACGGCGCCTGCATCGACAAGATCGATGGCTATGAGTGCGTCTGCGAGCCCGGCTACACAGGTGAGGCCCCGCGCGACATCTGGCTGGCGGGCCGGCTCGTCTCCGGGGAGGCGTATGGGGGGTGTCGGGTTACCAGGCCCAAGTTATCCACCTGTCAAGCCTGGAGCTCTAGTGTGAGTGTTATTATTATTTTTTTGCCCATTGCGTCCTGTGACTGTCTTTCAAGCCCTAGAAAAATGGGGGGGGTGGGTAAGTTTGCTTTACTTAAAGGACGACAAAAGCTGTTTTTTGTTTCAGGAAGTTTTTTTTGTGCTATTCAACAGGTTTAGCAGCTTTCTGTGACTGAAAGGTCAGTGTTTAACCGGGCTGAAAAGTAGTGCATATCTCCCTGGTATGACTAGTCTTTGCGAGGCCCCACAAACATTTATAATCTTTATTTTATTTAGTGGATGCCTACAATTACGAAAGTAGGGTCGCTGGAGCAATTAGGGTTAAGAGATTTGAATCGGTGGCCTGAAGATCACATGCACAGTGTACTATCCCGCTGTGTCGCACACTGCACTGTACATTTATGGGAAGAAGTTTCGCTAATTACGCAAGTTACTCCAGTGTCCCTTACTGTGGGGTTTCACTTCACCGTCTAACATAGAAATGAGAAGGGGGGGGGGGACAGGGTGGCAGGGGGTGGTTCGGGAAAACTCTGCTGGGCCTCCAGTGCCTACAGTCCTCCTTTTGTCCTCGGTCCCGAATATCCGAAAGCAGAGATGCAGATCTACAGCAAAGTAGGACTGTGATCCAAACACCCCCATATGTTGCCATTCTAATTAATAGGGAGGAAGGGGGGGGGCAGAGTTAATTGTTGGGCACTCTTGTGTATAATGGAGCCCTGGTTTCCGTCCTTGTAAACAAGCGCCGCCGAGGTCCCGCTCGCTTTCCCTAGTATTGTTCGTGTTCTCCATTGTTCGTGCATCGCGTGCCGGAGTGGCCCGGCTTCGGGTCTGCTCCCATGATGTTCGGCTTGGGGTTCTGCGTCTGAGTGGCCAGGTTGTGGCCGGCGTGCATACCGTGTCTCTGACATTACCTGACTGCACCGCAGGGCTGTCAGCAGACCTCACTTTTGATGCTGGTTTGTTGACGTTGGGTTTCCAAAGGCTGCTTTGTCGTGGTGGTGCTGCAGGGTTTGTTTACCTGCAGGCTGCCTGATCTTTATACCGTTGCAGGAAAACAGATCTCAGGTCTTGTGCAGTTTCATGTTTGCTTCTAGGAATATGAAAAGTCCTATGTTATCTGACCACTAGGGGGCACTTTTGGTTTACTGCCAGATTTGAAGATCAGCCCACTTAGGTTTTTTAGTGTTAGTGAATGAAATTTGTTCCACAGTTGTGAACTGACAGACTTCCTTTTTTTTCAGGAACAATGTGTAACATCAACATTGACGACTGTGCACCTAACCCCTGTCACAATGGCGGGACCTGTCTCGATGACATCAACGGCTTCACCTGCGTGTGCCCCGAGGGGTACCATGATGCCACGTGTCTCTCTCAAATCAACGAGTGCATCAGCAACCCATGTATCCACGGATACTGCGAGGATGAGGCCAAAGGGTAAGCAGATCCGCTGTAATCCTTGCAACTACTTGAATTGTGATTCCTGGATATAATCAATGCAACAAAATGCTGGCCTCTGATTGGCTGCGCCTCCTTTCAGCTACAAGTGCATCTGTCATTCTGGCTGGAGTGGCCAGAACTGTGACATCAACAAAGACGAGTGCGAGTCCAACCCCTGCGTCAATGGTGGCACCTGCAAGGACATGACGGGCGGCTATGTGTGCGCATGTCGCGTGGGGTTCAGCGGTCAGTGGCCCCCGGCTCACTCTGCCTGTTACCCCCCCTCCCTCTCCAGCTGACGGTCTTCTTCCAGAATCTGTGCCCCCCCTACAAATCTGAAATAGGTGCTCTATGTGTTGTAGGCCCTAACTGCCAAACGAATATAAACGAGTGTGCGTCCAACCCCTGCTTGAACCAGGGAACCTGCATTGACGACGTGGCTGGATACAAGTGCAATTGCTTGCTGCCGTACACCGGTAGGTGCCCTCACTATTCACGAGCATCTTGCGTTTGTCATGAGAAGCAGGTGGGATGTGGGACGAGATTTCACAATCGTGTGATGGACTGCAAGCTTCCTGTTGTGGCTTCGTGTTGTTGAGGGACCCTCTAGTTCTTGCAGTGCTGCTGGTTAGTGGTGACGATCACGTTGCTCTTCAGGTGCTCCTGGATGTTGCTGCAGGATTTTTCCTCTTCGCTCTGTAGCTGTTAGGGAAACAAAAAGTGACGGACAAATTTTTGGAAAGAATGTGGAAAAAAAAAAAACTAAACGCTCCAAGAGGAGAGGTGAAGTGGCACTCTTGTTGTGGGGGGCAGGGGACGGTAGCAGGGGCTATGTCCTGTTTGCTTGCCACCCCACACAATGGCAGGAAGCAGCTGCGCTTCCTGCTAGATCTGGGTGCAGTGGAAATATACGTGGAAACAGCAGAGGAAAACTAAGGCTGCTTTCCGAAACTGTCGTAGTCCTTGTAAGACATCCGAGAGTGAATTAAGAGCAGAGCTCCAGATATAGCATCTTTAAAATTCCAAGTTGATAGTCTTTAAGTGTAATAAATAATAATGAATAAATATAATGTAATTGCTCTGTATTGTTTGGCCCACAGGTGAGAACTGCGAGAGCTTGCTGGCTCCCTGTGGCCCCAAACCCTGTAAGAATGGAGGCGTGTGTCAGGCGTCAGAGGACTACGAGAGGTTTTCCTGCGTGTGCCCCGACGGGTGGCAAGGTGAGGGAGCGTGTTTCCAGGGCTTTGCAGAGCACGTCGTGCCCCCCACCCCCCCAGCTTGTCGCCGCGGCGCTGGTCTGCGGCGTGCACTGTGTCAGCTTGCCCCCCTTATCTCCCCCAAAGGCCAAACGTGTGAGGTGGACATCAACGAGTGCGTGAAGAACCCCTGCCGTAATGGCGCCACATGCCAGAACACTTTGGGGGGGTACCGCTGCAGCTGCAAAGCCGGCTTCACAGGACGTAACTGCGAGACGGACATCGATGACTGCAAGCCCAGTGAGTCTCGCCTCCCATTGCTCTGTCTGCGCACCCCCCAGTCCCCCTCTGGCTCGACGTCCCATGGTCACACTAATCACCCCTTACCTGCTGTCCCCCAGACCCATGCAGGAACGGGGGCTTCTGCAGGGACGAGGTGGACGGATTCACCTGCACCTGCCTGCCTGGCTTCCGGGGCCTCAAATGCGAGGAGGACATCAACGAGTGCGACAGCAACCCCTGCAAGAATGGCGCCAACTGCACCGACTGTGTCAATAGCTACACCTGCACCTGCCCGGCGGGCTTCAGCGGTATCCACTGCGAGAACAACACGCCTGACTGCACGGAAAGGTGCTAAAACATTCAGCACTTAATCTGTAGGGTTTGGGGTTGAGTAATATCCCCATCATATGTGTGTTGGGCTCTGTGATAGATTGACGTACCCTGTCTTGTGCCTCTGCCTCTCGGCCCCAGGCTCACTGCGACCCTGTTCTGGATAAGTCATCGTGGAAGCAACTTTGAAGCGTGATGCACAAACAGTAACCCTCTTTTTTTGCACTTGCAGTTCCTGCTTCAATGGTGGCACGTGTGTGGATGGCATCAACGCTTTCACCTGCCTGTGCCCACCAGGCTTCATGGGCAGCTACTGCCAACATGACATCAACGAGTGTGACTCTAGGCCCTGTCTCAATGGGGGCACTTGCCAGGACACGTACGGCACCTATAAGTGCACCTGTGCCCACGGCTACACCGGGCTCAACTGCCAGGTACTGGACAGCCCTCCGACCGGACTTGGCGTCTTTGTTACCCTTCCTTTGTCCCCTTCCTCTCGGGCCTGATGTTTTCAGCCGCCTGTCTCCTTCCAGAACCTGGTGCGCTGGTGTGACTCGTCACCCTGCAAGAACGCGGGTACCTGCTGGCAGACGGGCACGTCATACAGCTGCGAGTGTCAGAGCGGCTGGACAGGCCTCTACTGCGACGTGCCCAGCGTGTCCTGTGAGGTGGCGGCCAAGCGGCAAGGTAGCGTGGGTGTAGTAACAGCAGGGGGAGCTTGACAGGGTGGGGTGGGATTATCGCTGTCAAAATGAAAGCCAAGTTGCTGCGTCCAGCCAATCAGTACACTCCGTTCTATGCCCTCGGTTGACCTAGGTGTGGACGTAGCTCACCTGTGCCGGAACTCTGGCCAGTGCCTGGATGCTGGGAACACCCATTACTGCCGCTGTCAGGCCGGATACACGGGCAGCTACTGCGAGGAGCAGGTGGACGAGTGCCTCCCCAACCCCTGTCAGAACGGAGCCACCTGCACAGACTACCTGGGGGGATATTCCTGCGAGGTAACTCAGCTGCGACGTCTCCCTGGCGACGGGGCCACCCACCCCTCCCGCTCAAGGGTCCAAACTGAAATGCTTGCCTGTGCAGAATTTGGCTTCTGTGTACCTGGCTCTCTTCCCAGTCTTGTTTCGTGTCAGTCATCGATTCCCGCTGTCCCCCCGCCCCCCCACAGTGCGTGCCAGGGTACCACGGGGTGAACTGCTCTAAGGAGATCAATGAGTGCCTCTCCCACCCCTGTCAAAACGGAGGCACATGCATCGACTTAATCAATACCTACAAGTGCTCCTGTCCCCCAGGGACACAAGGTCAGGGCTCGCTCCGCCTCGCTCCCCCCTCCCCAAAACCGCCACGCTTCATTAATTAGGGCTTAACGATATTCACCGCTCGGCTGTAGTCTTTTTCTTTTGAGTGCAATGTTAGTATTCATCAGGCCTTATAAGGTTCCGATTTCAAACCGCGCGCTATGATGAGGCGCCAGCGAGCAGCCAACTCGCGGCCTGACGCTGACTGTGGCCCCGCTGCCCTCCCAGGCGTCCACTGCGAGATCAACGTGGACGACTGCACGCCTTTCGTGGAGCCGCTGACTCGTGAGCCCAAGTGCTTCAACAACGGCAAATGCGTGGACCGCGTGGGCGGCTACAGCTGTGTGTGCCCGCCAGGCTACGTGGGCGAGCGCTGCGAGGGTGATGTCAATGAGTGCCTGTCCAACCCCTGTGACCCTCGCGGCACCCAGAACTGCATCCAGCTCACCAACAACTACCACTGCGAGTGCCGCACTGGCTACACAGGTAGGAAGGGAGGACTGGGCTTCCTCCGGGGCCTATCATCATCGTCATGGGTGCACGCAGAGCTTCTTGACGGGGTACTCTAACCTCTGTGCTCCTGTTGCGCTTCACAGGCCAGCGCTGCGACACCGTGTTTGACGGCTGCCAGACCAAACCCTGCCGCAATGGGGGCACCTGCGCCGTGGCCAGCAACACGCCCCGAGGTTTCATATGCAAGTGCCCACCGGTGAGTCCATCCCCCCATCCCCTTCTTGAGGGAACCATTCCTGTCTCGCCAAGCCCCCCGTTGAACAGGTGTCTCCTGTCCGCCTATGCAGGGCTACAGCGGGTCCACATGCGAAAACGACGCCCGCTCATGCGGGAGCCTGCGGTGCCGTAACGGGGGCACGTGCGTCTCGGGACAGAAGAGCCCCAAGTGTCTGTGCCCAGCAGGCTTCACGGGGCCCGAGTGTCAGCACGCCACCGAGGGGCCCTGCAGCTCCAGCCCCTGCTACAACGGGGGGACGTGCGAGCCGGTGGCCGAGGCGCCCTTCTACCGCTGTGTCTGCCCTGCCAATTTCAACGGGCTGCTCTGCCATATCCTGGACTACACGTTCGGGGGCGGGTTCGGGCGTGACATCACACCGCCGCCCGAGATTTCGGTGAGCTGCGAGGTCACGCAGTGCGAGGGCCGCCGTGGCAACGAAATCTGCGACAGCCTGTGCAACAACCACGCATGTGGCTGGGATGGTGGCGACTGCTCGCTCAACTTCGATGACCCCTGGCAGAACTGCTCTGCTGCGCTGCAGTGCTGGCGGTACTTCAACGATGGCAAGTGCGACGAGCAATGCGACAACGCAGGCTGCCTTTACGATGGCTTCGACTGCCAGGACACCGAGGGCCAGTGCAAGTGAGTATGCTGATGCACCGTCTGTCCATCCATATATCTCTCTGTCCATCTGTACGTCTGTCCTTCTGTCTATCCATCTATTAATCCACCTGTTTCTCCATATGTACATCCATCCATATGTCCATCTGCCCATCCATCTGTCCACCTATCCCTCCTTTTGTCCATTCATGTCTGTCTGTACATCCATCCATCCATCCACCCACCTTCCAGCTGACACTGGTTACTCAGCAAAGGAATGAATTAGAATGCAAATGTCCATAGCATGTATTTAAATGATGCATTGGTTCATTTAATGTTGGTGTAAAACACTATATCATTTCATATGCATGCTCACATATATGACATTTCCATTGCTTACCTGCTTAAAGCACAGGGCACAAGGCAGGGGACACCCCTGTGAATCCTTCACAAGTACATTGACTGAGGAGCGGGAGTCAAACCCACAACCTACAGTCGAATCATTAAATTCTCACTGTATGATTCTGACCCGCAGCCCCCTGTATGACCAGTACTGTAAGGACCACTATGCGGATGGCCACTGTGACCAGGGCTGCAACAACGCCGAGTGTGAGTGGGACGGCCTGGACTGCGCCGACAACGTGCCGGAGAAGCTGGCTGACGGCAGCCTGGTCCTGGTGGTGCACATAGCTCCGGAGCGGCTCAGGAACGACTCGGCAGCCTTCCTGCGCGAGCTTAGCCGTGTCATCCACACCAACGTGGTGTTCCGCCGCGACGTGCGGGGCAACCCCATGATCTTCCCGTACTATGGAAGTGAACACGAGCTTCGCCGCCACAAGATCAAGCGCTCGACCAATGGCTGGGGCCCCAGTGCCCCTGGTGTGTTCAGCCGTGGTGCCACACTTGGCGCCCGGCGCCGCAGGGAACTGGATCAGATGCAGATTAAGGGGTGAGTCCACATCAGAACCCGTCTGGTCGGGCTAGCTCTACCTAAAACTCCAGAAACCCTCCTAACTCGCCGTAGTCCTGGATGTGGGTTGATCTCCTGCAATGTAGGTTCCGTGCTCTGACTCTCTACTGCCCCCTTCAGGTCCGTGGTGTACCTGGAGATTGACAACCGCCAGTGTTACCTGCAGTCTGACGACTGCTTCCAGAGTGCTACCGATGTGGCCGCCTTCCTTGGAGCGCTGGCCTCCAGTGGCCACTTGAACGTGCCCTACATCATCGAGGCCGTTACCAGTGAGTGTTCCATTCCCCCCTCCATCTCCAAAGGGACGTGGGCTGCCTTGGATCCATGTGTAAATCACACCACCTCACCATGTGCCTGCTGGCCCCTTAACCCTCCCATAAAAACCTACGAAGGGGTCATCGCTTTTGCCTCCGAATGACAGTTTGTGCTAATGAAATGTACACAAAGGCAGATCACTCCCACTAAATCCCCGAGTTTATGTTCAAATCCACATGCTGTGGGCACCCAAAATAGCGAGATCTCTACGAATAAACTGCAGCAGCGCATCTTCACCACCCCCCCCCATTCCCCACGAGTGGGTCTTCAGCAGCCTTCACCCCGTTGAATGTAATACCAAGACTTAATGCATCTCTAAGGGTTTAGGTGTGGAGAGTTTATCATTTCAAAATCATTAGGAGAGAAAAAAAAGAGGGAAAATTGATCGGGAGTGTGCTAGAAGTTGGGCCTCTTTGTTATCTTGAAAATCCTAATAAATCCTCGGTCTTTACAGCTTAAAGCGCGTGCAGTAATTTGAAGTTCATTAATCCCTGCCTTTTTTCCCTTAAAGAAGAAATGGTCTCATGGTACCCTGTTCTGAAAGGGGAGTGGGGTTGTATTTTACCCTCCCTTTTTTTGCCAGCTCTTTTTGATGAGAAGTAGTTAGCAATTCTGATTATCAGCGAATGAGACAACCTTGTTTTACAAGCGCTCTCCTGCCTTCCGGCTGCTGCTGTCGTGTGCGCATAGACGCAGGCTCCGAGCGACCGTCTCTGCTGGCACCGTGAGGCTCTTCCTCGTCCTCGTCGTGCCTTTTTTTAAAAAAAAAAAATCCCCCCCTTCCTGACATGCGGCTTCCTTCTACCGCAGGCGAGAACAAGACCCCGGCGTCTTCGGAGCTGTACCCAGTCTATGTGGTCTTGGCGGCCGTGGTCCTGCTGGCCTTCCTCGGAGTGGGAATGATGGTCTCCCGTAAGCGGCAGCGCGAGCATGGGCAGCTCTGGTTCCCCGAGGGGTTCAAGACCACCGAGCCCAACAAGAAAAAGAGGAGAGAACCGGTTGGGGAAGACTCCGTGGGACTCAAGTAAGTTTGTAGCCCATTCCACAGAATTGGGACGATCGTACTCTCATATTTAAGTCTTTTATTTTTGGGTTTCGGTCTTTTGAGGAAATTGTTATGGCATGACAGTTGAGTGTTGGGTCCAGGGATTGAGGTGTCCTTCAGTTTGCAAATATGATGACAGCGATGGAAAAAATTAGGAGTTGGAACCGGCACATTAATTGACACGAGTTAGCAATGTAACGGGTGCGCAGGTGCCTACGGCCGGCTTGTCATGGGATCTGTTCTATCGGCCATCAGGCTTCTGCCAGCTAGCCGGAAGGAGACTAACGGGAATTTCCCCCGGGTTTCTGGATTTGGTAACAGGCCACTGAAGAACTCCTTAGACGTATCCCTGATGGACGACAACCTGAACGAGTGGGAAGAGGAGGCGATGTCAGACACCAAGCGTTTCAGGGTAAGTGAGCCGCTGCCGCCTTGACGGGAAAAGCTGTTTAGCGCTTTCTGCTTTTTAAAATATGCAGTTTAAGTACAAATGCTGTAAGGATCAGTCTTCAGATATTAGAAACTCTAACATTTATCTGCATTTATTTACCGTACTGCACTGCTGATAGGATCTCGCGACCCAAGACCGCTCGTTCTAGTGACGTGACAATAAAAGTGATTCGATTTGATTCTGATTTGATTTGAAACAAAATAATAGGTATGTTAAACTCGGAAAACAAAAATGTTGGTTGTTTTAACAAGGTATAACGATACTGTGGTATTATGGTAAATGGCTACAAAATGTTAGGACACCTGCTCGTTGGTTTACATGCTCTGTGAACTGGGAGGTAGGAGTGATTGTTTGGGAATTTGCATGTTTTTAGTCGATAAGAGGTATTTGATTCAGCGATGAGATGATTTATCATTATTTATTATTATTATTATTATTATTATTATTTCCAGGTGGATCATGCGTCCGTCTCGGTTTAAAGAGAAGTCCAATGATTAAGAGGTTTCAGCCTGAGTTGCTTTAACGTGGTTTGACTCGCAGTGCATGATATATATCTCTCTTTTTTTAGTTTGAGGCTGCGATGCTGGACTTGGATGACCAGACCGATCACCGGCAGTGGACCCAGCAGCACCTGGATGCAGCAGACCTGCGTAATCCATCCATGGCGCCCACCCCCCCACAGGGCGAGATGGAAAACGACTGTATGGATGTCAACGTCCGCGGTCCAGGTATGCAGGTCTCTCACCTACACATCTGTATTTAGCTCTCAATACTACTGCCCTTCTCCCTCCACTGAGCACATTCTTAAACCTGCTGGTTAGATCCTTCATAAATATCCCCCAGAACAGGGCAGGAGTCAGTCTGTCTTAATCCAGTATTCACTGTGGAAGATCATGCTTGCTTTTATAGATTTGCAGTCATAGTGCTATGTGTTTTTTTTCGTGTGTGTATGGTTACTAACATACTTGAGGTGCCATCTGTCTGTTGTCATTGAACTGACGTGTTATGTAAAGTGATTCTGTTTGAATTAGTGTGATGGACAACAGCAGTCTTTGTTTCCTTCTCTCATGGGGCAATCAATCATAAATACAGCTCTGGAAAAAAATTTATTGACCACAGCAAAATTATGAGTTTAACTCATTTCTCCATTTATGGTTGTGCGCCTGTGTAAAATATACATTTCTTGAAAACTCCAACCTGGCTCATCCTTGCTTCTCACTGATGAAGGGCTTCTTCCTGGCTTTGTGGGTCTTCAGTCCTGCTTCTAAGAGCCTGTTATAAATCGTCCTAGCAGTGTACTTCACACCTGCACTTAATGTTTCCCATTCCATTTGAAGGTCACTTGATGTCATCCTCAAATTCATGAAAAACTGTCGGATAAGTTAACAGTCACCTCTGCCGTTATAATGTCGCTATCCGCCCTCTACCTGGCTGGTTCTTGGTCTTTCCCACTGTCTCCTGCTTCACCTTGTTCTTGTGTACTGCTGTCTTAGAAACTTTGAGCCTGGAAGCAGCCTGCAGTTTAGCTTTCTGCCAGCAGAACCAGGATTAATCCAGGATTTAAAAATGCAGATTTGAAAAAAAATGTAGAGTGGTCTCAGTTTTTTCCAGAGCTATACAATGCCAAAATATTCTACAAAATATTCTATCAAAAAATAATGCCGAATGCCCTGAAAAAGAATTTAAGAGAAATCAGAATCCTCTATCTGCAGATTTTGACGTGCTCAAGTTGAAAGAGTCCAGCGGATCTGGGAATTACTTCTGCTTTTGAAGTGTAGGAGCACGCGTAAGGAAGGCAGAGCCGTGTCTCAAAGACCGTAATTCCCGGTTTTTTGGCAGCCTGGGTTGGGTGGGGCCCAGGCTGGATCCTTCGGCTCCTTGGCTTTTTAAAAGTGCCTCAGATATCGAGCTTGATCGGAATACCATTATTGGAGAGGTCTGTGTTTACTCCGAGGCAAAGAAATGTTAAATCCTTCTTTCGATTAGTTTGTTCCTTTTTTGTTTTTGATCCTCCCAGCACTTCAAGATTGAACTGTACCGCATTGGGGCTCATTTCTGTGTGTGTGTGTGTGTGTGTGTGTGTTTAATTTTCTCTTCATTTCTGTTAACCCTCCCTCTCCTGCACCCCCTGCAGATGGCTTCACGCCCCTGATGATCGCGTCGTGCAGTGGCGGTGGCCTGGAGACTGGCAACAGTGAAGAAGAGGAGGACGCCTCTGCCAATGTCATCTCAGACTTTATCTACCAGGGGGCCAACCTCCACAACCAGACAGATCGCACGGGCGAGACGGCGCTACACCTCGCGGCCCGCTATGCCCGCTCCGATGCCGCCAAGCGCCTCCTGGAGGCTAGTGCAGATGCCAACATTCAGGACAACATGGGCCGGACGCCTCTGCATGCCGCCGTGGCTGCCGACGCACAGGGAGTCTTCCAGGTGCTGTTCGCTTGTAACCCAACCATAGGTTCATTATCGGTCTTTCTGTGCCGCCATGTGACCGGTGCTGACTAACATGCTACCATGCTGCCGTCTGCAGATTCTGATCCGAAATCGGGCCACAGACCTGGATGCTCGCATGCACGACGGAACCACCCCACTCATCCTGGCAGCCCGTCTGGCGGTGGAAGGCATGGTGGAAGAGCTCATCAACTGCCACGCCGATGTCAACGCAATCGACGACTTCGGTACGGATGTTCTGCTTTGGTCTCCATTGACTCTCATCGATTAATCCCAGTGCATCTTTGGCTCAATATGCATCAATTTAATCCATCCCTTTTTGCCACCAGGAAAATCTGCCTTGCACTGGGCAGCTGCAGTGAACAATGTGGACGCCGCTGTGGTCTTGCTGAAGAATGGCGCCAACAAGGACATGCAAAATAATAAGGTGAGACACCAGTCATTCATCTCAGAACCGTGGGCTGCGGTGTATACCCTGCGTACGGCTCCAACTGTTTGCTTACTTTGTTCCAGGAAGAGACGCCCCTCTTCCTCGCCGCCCGGGAAGGAAGCTATGAGACTGCCAAAGTCTTGCTGGAACACTTTTCCAACCGGGAGATCGCCGACCACGTGGACCGGCTGCCTCGAGACATTGCGCAGGAGCGCATGCACCACGATATCGTGCGGCTCCTGGATGAGCACAGCCTCGTCAGGAGTCCCGCTGTGCACAGCGGCTCCATGAGCGCAACGCTCTCCCCGCCGCTCTGCTCCCCCAACGACTACCTGGGAAGCAGCATGAAAACCTCGAGCCAGGGCAAAAAGGCCCGCAAGCCCGGCGCCAAGGGCGTGTGCGGCAAGGACGGCAAGGACATGAAGGCCAGGAAGAAGAAGATCCAGGACGGAAAGGGCAGCTTGCTGGACAGCTCTGCCGTGCTCTCGCCTGTGGACTCTCTGGAGTCTCCACATGGATACATGTCTGACGTTGCGTCCCCACCCATGATGAACTCACCCTTCCAACAGTCTCCCATGTCCCTCAGCCACCTCCAGGGCATGTCTGACATCGGCGTCAATCACCCAGTCATGGCGGGCAAGCAAGACCTGGGTCAAATGCAGTTTGACCTGGTGCCACCCCGTCTGTCCCACCTACCAGTGTCTAGTCCCAGCAGTTCTGGTTCCATGACGATGGCAATGGGCGGGGCAGGTGGTGCCATGAACAGCCAGTGTGATTGGCTCTCCAGGATGCACGCTGGTCTAGGCCAGCAGGCAGTTTTCAACTCCATGCGTGGAGCAGGAGGAGCGCAGCACGGCATGGTGCCTCCCCTGCGTGGAGACCGTCCCACCACCACGCTCTCTCCTATGATGGGATACCAGGGCATGCAGAACAGCCACCTCACAACGCAGACTCACCTCATGCAAGTGCAGCAGATGCCACCGGTGCAGCAGAACCTGCAGCAGCTGCAGCAGCAGAGTCTTCAGCTCCAGCACCAGAACTCCAGCACTGCCACTGGTGGCCACATCATCAGCCAGAATTTTATCAGCAGTGACCTGAGCGGCTCAGACTTACAGTCCGTGTCGGGCAGCAGTTTGCCCATTCACACCATCCTGCCCCAGGAGGCGCAGATGTTGCCCTCGTCACTCGGCCAGACCATGGCTAGCACGCAGTTCCTCACTCCACCTTCTCAGCACAGCTACTCTGCTCCCATGGACAATACCCCTAGTCATCAGATACAGGTGCCAGATCACCCATTTCTGACTCCCTCCCCTGGATCCCCTGACCAATGGTCAAGCTCCTCCCCGCATTCCAATATGTCTGATTGGTCAGAAGGCATCTCCAGTCCTCCAACCAGCATGCAGTCACAGATTGGACTTGTTCCAGACAAGTTTAAATAGATTGGACACGTCTAACCCTGGCCAAGTTGAACATTTTAATTACATAGAAATGTGTAAATCCCTTTTTATTTTTTTTAAGATACTGTTCAAGCAAATGGACGACTTGCAAGAAAGATGACTAAGAAAGGATACTTTTATAATATATTATACTAACAGTGGTAAGAGTTGTCGTCATCCATTTCTTATTTATTTATAACTATTTATAATTTTTGTTTGCTAAAATATTTGGTGCTGAGGTGTCAGGCTCAGACCAAGGTAGAAAATGTGAAAAATGTCAGGTTTGTGTAATTAATTGTCTTAATTTTATTTCTGTAGTAAAAGGAGAAAATCCCATTGATCAATAGACTGTTATTTATTTCTCTTTATAAATTTTTGTTTTTATGATTTTTTAAAAATCCATGCTTTTATTTTTTTAAACATTGTATATAACATTGATAAGATTTCAGTATTATTGGCTTTTTGTGTTCAACAAATACAGGGCTGTTTTAAAAGAACCACAAAAATAGGCTGTACAAACTGTGACTTTGTATGTTTTTTTTTCTCTCATATTCACAATGAGTCTGTTTCTCGGGGTCAGTGCACTGAGGTCATTCTGATCTAATAGACAAGATGATTGGCTGTTGATAACCAGGTGACCAGGCTGATAACCAGCCACCCCCTTGGAAAGGAGTCTTTAGACTGACAACTCTGGGAGGTTGTCCAGACCTGGCTGTATCCAACTAGCATGTCTGAATTACTGCTGTATGTGAGTGGATGCTCTGAAACATCTGAAGTTGAAGTGTATAATAATGTACATTTTGTTACATGCAGGGTTTTGTTTCAGAAATCTTAAGTCTTAAGCATGTCACGCCAGTTGGAGATGTCGCAATGCTTATTTACGTATTGTTAAAATAATTCGTATAGAACGTGTATGTTACTCAGTATTACTGAGACCTAAATATGAATCTACTGAAATTTGTGAATTTGCAGGGGTCAACTGAAGTACCTATGTAAAAAAAGATGTGGTTTTATGAATTATTTATTGAAATGTTTTGAAATCTGCTTACTAGAGTAGCTTATTTTCATTTAATTGGTAATTTTGGGGGATGGGGGTTATTTTGTAGTGGTCGAGACAGATCATTTTGTCAGTACACTAACCCGTTGTGAAGAGCTTTGGGTGATGTTGGTTCTTACTGTTGATGTTTTATAAACCAAGACGTAGAAAAATCTGTGTAATGGGTTTAAACACTTTGCTGCCGATGTTCAGATTTGTAGTTTACAAAAGACTATTTTCTGTAATTTGTACAACATTTGTTTCTTAATACAATAAAGAAGGCTACTTAATGTCTGTGTTTGACTCACTGGCACTTGTGACTTTGTGACTTCAGTCCTAAAGTAAAGGACTTTTGTAAAGGACTAAGACCAAACTAAAAAGCTGCTTTTTGTTACCTTTACAGTGGTCCTTGCCAATAATAAGAACTAGACTGGTAATAGCATTAATGTCCCAGGGTCACCAGCTCTGACACATCTTGGTGTGACACTCATGCTTTCAGACTCTCACGCTCACACAAGAAATCTTACGCCTATTAGTCTATATTATTCTATTATAAATGTAAAATTAGCTACATCAAAAGCGTTGGGGTAGTTTGCCAACCCCACAGACTATTTACAAGGTAATAAAACTGTAACATAGGCCTACATGTAAATGCCTGTTCATGTGTGTGCAGACTTGTCTTGAACTGAAAATCTCACTCCAGCCAGCTGACCAAAGTTGGCAGCCCTAAAGTCCACGCGCATGAACGTAATGATGCGAGTACTGGGTAGAGATGGAAATCATGATTCGTTCCACTGAATACAATCTTTCTGGCTCGTTAACCCAGACATGTAAATGTTTGCATTGCGTCGGTCAGTCCAGGACTACATGTATATGTCTGCATGACATGCAAATCAGATTCAGTATTTGGACGTCTGACCATGACCCCTCTTGGATATATATGGTTCAATCCAGTTATATCCTCCTGAGACCCAAGGAAAATTTCAGGTTATTTGTGATTTTCTATGTCTTTGGAGGAAATAAAACATCTT
>JAODKC010000044.1:11879093-11901335 GCA_026777985.1 Mormyrops attenuatus | reverse complement strand
ATTAGCTTTTTTGGGTTTATGTTTTAATATTTATTGCATTCTACTTTAAACTAAAATGGATGATATGTGTAATAAACAGCTAAGGAAACTGGACAGTTCCCCCCCCCCCCCAGGAAAACTCTGCAGTGAAGGGCACCAAGACAACAACTGTTTGCTAAAAAATTGATTCATTTTCAGCAGTGGTCTAAAGAAACAGTTCTGCCTTGTGAACCACACTGAATGTTCATTTTGTTAAAGCCTTGTGTTATATATTCTGTCTTAAATATACTTGTTCAAAGGTGAATGTTGATTTTCTCCCACTTAGATTGTGTTTTCCCTAGTGGTTTGCAGTGAGCATTTCAGGAAAGTGGAAATTTCCAGAAGCTCTGATAGTGTACCGCATATAATACTGCAGGCTTTGAAATCCGGCCACGAGCTTGCAGATAATCACAGAGCTACAGTACAGGGGTCACAGGTTTTCATCAGGATGTGCTGGAAGCTGAAAAGTGCAACTGAAGTTTCAGATGTGTGGGTGGGCATATGCTCTGCTATTACACTGTTTCCTGTTTACGCAGCGGGGCTCAGACGTGACCTGAGCTTGTGTTTATTGGAAGTGATCAATGACACTGTTCTTTTGGAATTTGACACTTGTCACATGAAAAGGGTTCTGGAAGAAATGGCACTCAGTTTTTCATAATAAACAAAATGAAAGACTGGTGTGTTTTGGCAGTGATAGAAATACGATTGATCCTGTGATGACACTCTTGTCTTTGAGTTTTAATATCCATTTATTTTATTATATTGTGATGGAGTACAGGCTAAGTTGGGGTTCCTGTATGGTGGTATTTTCTCTCTCTCCCTCTCTCTCTCCCCCCCCTGCATGCATGTGTGCGTGCAGCTTTGAGATCACATGGCTCAATCTCAAAACAAACATTACCCAGAGGGCTAGATTGCCTTGTACCTGCTCTTTTTCCTTATTAAGTGATTGGAAGAGCTAGCGGTTGTTTAGCCGTCCTGGCTGTGGCTTGCTTCATTTCAAAGGCAAATATACCAGGCTGCTGCTTCCAAGATGTGTAGAAGCCAGATTCTCGGCCACGTGCTTGGGGCTGCTCGCCGTGTCCTTAACCATATGTAGTCAAGAGTGCGCTGTGCTTCACATTGCTGTTCCCATGACACACGTCTCTTGACTGATATTCCGCTAAGTAGCAAGCTAATTTAAACTGCCCCACAGTGCATTATGGGTGTTGGTGAAGATGAGTCATGTTTTTTTATTATCATTATTATGAAATCCTTTATTATTACCATTGCTTTGGAGGTTAGAGCGACTCAACATTTTACCTCAACTCCAAAGACTCTAAAGTATGTTGTGTCTGTACACAACACTTCCAAATCGTCACCAGCATTAGTCAGAAGTGGTCTTTGTCATACATGTACTTCAAACCGTTCTTGAATAGCTGGCCTCTAAAATGTCTCTGGGGTGTTTTCCAGCTAATACAAACAGGGTATTAAACATTTAGGAAATGTGATAAATATTTAATGTATTCAGTGCATCACTCCGAGGCTCAGTGATAGTTGCTTTTCACTTAGTTACTTTGAAAAGAGCCAAAACGGTGTCACACATTGGCCTACGAACTGTACATTTTCAAAGATGTCACCATGAAGACAAAATGTGTTTGTTCCAACTGTGCTTCTGTAAATAAACTGCACAGTTTATTCATGGCTTTAATATATCACTCTGAAAGGTCCCGTGAAGTGACACCAGTTGGTCAACTTGATGTCTCAGCAAGTCAAGTTGGTCTTCAAATCATCAAGAGCGTTTTCTTTTTCTTGTTTCTTTTGCGTACATTACAATGTATAATATTGGAAAGTGTCTCTCAAGGCAGACTACAGAATCTTCAGCTTTTCAGCAAATGGTCTTGTTTGATCTTCAGAACCACAAGTGTGGTTCCTACTTTGTCATAAGTTGTTAGTAATGTTATCATGCATGTCAGGTTGCTCTGCTCTGTGGTTTGGAGAACCGGCATCCTTAAGTTGCCCATGGTGTACCATTATATGTGTGTGTGACCATGTACTGTATATATGACACTGTGAGGAAAAACCTGTAATTTTGACCTTGTATAACACACAGTATAACCTCAGTTTCATATAAATCTGTGAATTCAATCAAAAAACTAAAAATGCCAAAAGTCTTGTATTTTGTTTGGTTCCTTTTGATTTGGGTTATGGCCGGGTAGGGGTTAAGGTTGTCATTGTTGGGATTAGGGTTATGCCCATAGAAATGAATAGAGAATCCCCACAAAATATTCGAGTACAGGTCTGTGTGTGTGTGTGTCACATCCAGAGTGTGCCATCCCATTCAGATTCTCCCCTGCCTTGTGTCCTGTACATTCTGGGAAAGGCTTCAGGTTCCTGGTGACCCTTCGCCGAATAAATGTTCTGAATAGACCCAGTAAGGTCTCTTTACCCTTACTTTCTGTCAACAGAGTCAGAGGTTAAATTTTTCCCATAGTCTTATAAGCTGCCTGTACTACTACAAACAACATCAGAGAACTGGAAATTGATTCATACTTTAAGAAACCTGTCCAGCAATGTGAATTCAATGAAATATACCATCAAATTTAGTTTATTAACAAGTGGAAAGTTCTCTTCTTGTTTTCTCATGTTACAGCCTTAATTTCTACACTGGGACTTGTAAAGCCCTTCACAGCTGTGCGCATCCCAGCTTCTCCAACAAGACATTACAAGAGAATTAGCTAAACCTGGCAAGGGCCTGCAGAAATCCTCTTCATGCCACTGAAATCTTGACTCCTTGGGGGTAATGTTATCGCAAGTGCAGCAAAGATTGTGTGGTGAACGTGGATGCATTAAGGTGCAGTTCCAGTGTAGTACTAAGAAACAATCTATAGGTATATAGTGCTTTGATCTGTTGAACTGTTGCTGCACTTTAATTCGATTTTCATGACACATTGTAATATGTATATGCAATGACCATATATAAAGCTATGGATTGTGGGATCGGTAAGGGAATATATATGCCTACTTTTGTTGTTGTTGCTGAAATTCCAAGTGGTCAAGCTATTTGCTTGATATACAAGGGCCCAAAGTCTCCAGATATCTTTATCAGAAAATACAGTTTTAAATTAAAAACTCGTAAAAACTTTCAAGTAACAGAAGTGCAGTGAATAAACAAACGAATATACTGACTAAATTCCAGGTAAGGTTATATTTGGTTACTATGGTAACATGCTGTCATCACACACCACAGTTATGTGACAGGTTCACAAATTGTACCATTACCCAAATTTATTTATCCTGTGAGAGCCTTGAGTTTCTCAAGGGCTCAGACACCAGTTCATGCCGACATTTTAGACTTGGAATGCCTTGTGCTTCTGAGTCTGCTTTTTACCCAAATGTTAAGCATTGAGTTTAGAAATTAGCCAAAATAATGAAAAATGTGTTTGATCACATTTTACACTGTGGTGAAGTAGCTGTTGGCTGAATGATTCGCACATGTTGGTGTGGAATGAGTGGTGACTAAGAAGGAGGCCTGGCGCTTTGAAGTTGCCTCAGTTGGCCAGTTGTGTTCAGCTGTTGATGTCACTGTCTTAGAAATATCTAAAGCATTCTAACCTTCTGCCACGTGCATCACTGTCCCTCAGAATAACGGAGTTTTGGGTGGCTCCGAAGTATTTGTTTTAGACAAGAAGAATAGAGGTGTTTTTTTTAAAAAGCTTTTCAGATCTCAGTTTGACCTCCCAACTTGTCTGGAACAATGAAAACCTTGGCAAAATCAATCGATGTTAAACCCTTTGGAAACAGAATACTGGGAAGCATTAAAAAAGTTCATACAGATAGATTTTCATGCTGGCTGTGTAAAACGTAGTCAGGCAAGAGCTGAGATTTCCAACATGTTTTAAAATTGCTGAAGAATCAGTGTATTAGTTTTTGACATAAGTCGCTAAGACATGACTTCCTGTGATCAGGAAGTATATGATAAATAGTCGCTGTTTTCAAATATTAACTCGGATATATCTGTTCAGGAAACTGGGCCTACTTTACCATAAAAAGGTCTTAGGCTTCTAGCCCTGATGAGTACAGTGAGAATATCTATATATCAGGTTTTCAGTGACCTTTTTTGACTGGTCAGCTTGTTCTCTTAGAAATCAGTCTCTACTGAGATCTAAAGTTGCCTTAAAAATTTAAATGAATGTGATTCAATTTACCTTGACTTTAAAATGAAGATCAGTCAAAGCACAAGTAGTTTCACACTGCATAGTGTGCCTGTTTGGGACATGCCTGTGGTTGCAGTCATTGATGAACAGGCATGAGGCAGGAGTATCGGCAGAGTTAGTTTACTAAATGTCAAAATTAGACCAAACGGATCCATATATGAGAGGTGAATGCAAACATACTAGGTCTTATGTGTTTCTTGTTGTTGGCTCACTGGCATGATATGAGTGACCTGTTATGTCTAAGCATCTGTTAAATAACTATTAATGTCATGCTTCGGTGTTTGCAGAGTGGCCAAGGCCTTGAAGGTGGCCCTCTACGAGACCCCCAGTGGCTGGAGGTACTTCGGGAACCTGATGGACTCTGGAAGGTGTTCCCTCTGCGGGGAGGAGAGCTTTGGCACAGGTGAGCTCGCAGAGAGGATGCCCCGGGCCCTCCTGCAGACAGTAAAAATCATAACACCGGAAGCTTCGGCCACCTGGAATGAATCTATTCTCTCCCTTAATGGGTAAGAACAATATGATTGTCTCACTTTTCCCTTTTTATGACCTTCAGATAGATGAGTCAACCATTTTGTATAAAAATAAAATCCCATGAAACTAAAAGTGAAAGATGTGGCCTAGCTTGATTGGCCATGGTCTCCCAAGCTCCGCATGCCTGCCTCTTATCTGTATAATGATTGAAAGTAAGCAAAGAGATCATTGCCCTTGTATTACTACAGCAAATTAGCTTTAATTGACATTACTCTGGCCTTATGGGTATCCCCTGGTGCAAGAAACAGTGATTCTTCTGCTATAAAAGGAAGAAACCCTGTGAATCGTCGTCACTCAGCAGTTTCGCTGGCAGCTGTCCACAGAATGGGAAAGGCTTTCTTTGATGAGTCATTTTCTTTACACTGAAGGGGATCTTTTACCAGTAGAGATTAAGGCTCTCCTGGTTTCCAGAGGAATCCTAAGTTTGTGCTTCACACAACCCATTTAAGGCAACCGGCAGAGCTGGTGCTAGTCTACTGAATCATCACAGATGATCAGTTCCCAGCACACAGCTCTCTGTCAGAGAACAGCAGCGGCTCGACTGTAAATATGTCATCTTTTGTATCTGTGTGAAGTATAAAGTGTGAATCTGGCAGGTAAACAAATTTGAATTTGTAGTTGTGCCAGGGCAAGGCTGAAGCCAAGGACGCGGAAGCTGCATTGAGGAGCAGACCCGAGCCATTTCTTAGATTGGTGTCCTTTTGCCATTTAAATGGAGCACCCATGACTCTGGCGGCCCCGTGGCTATGAATCGCTGATGAAAAGTCAGTGTTTTGTTTCGCCACAAAGTCTAGTCTACTGCCTGAGAGAAATGGCCAGGATTGATGCTATTCTCGAGCAGGTTAAAATAACTTCGGAAAGGGTGCTGAGATCAGGGCGTCACAGAGGCGTCACAGAGGCCTTGCACTCCTGCTCTGCGGCCCTCTGGTACACAACAACTCCTCTGTTCCCCCGTTTAAAATAGCACTACCGCAGTGTCAAGTTTCTGGCTTTACTGTAGAAGTTTGGATATTTTAAATATGGGGTCTGTAAAGTGTACCATTTTAATATTGTGCAAGAACAATCATAATATTACTGTCAAGAACTTCAACTGTTAAGAACTTGATTTAGCTGTGTTGCTGTATCTTCCCCTTGTGATTGTTAATCTTCTTATATAAATTATCTTTCCTTGTCTTTGGTCTTTATCTGTGCCTAATATAAACAGTCTGCTTGGCTATAATTTGAGAGGATAGAAGTTTGGAGTTGATAAATTGGATTTTTTTTTTTTACCAAACAATGATTGCCTCACAGAGTAATCATTTATTATGAGTGCAAGTGAAGATGTTCCCAGCAATGTTTCCATCTGCTTCTTCCAGAGCAATAGTTACCATGAAACTGATGATTATTGTTTTTCATTTTATTCAGTACTCTCTGGGATATACTTTCTATTTAGTTCCTTTTGACCCTTTTGACAGAGTTATATACAACCTTTCTAATATTTTAATATTTTTTTCCTCAGTGTGCATCAAACCTCCTTGTTATGAGATTATAAGTGTTTCATACCCACAGGAAAAAAAAAAACATTCATGATGGTCCCAGATTATCTTCATCCAGAAAGTAAAAACCCAGGCAAAGATTTTATTCCAACCTACCAGCTGAGTACTCTGCACTATCCACCCCTGGTCTTCATTGACACCTACAGACAGTATTATTACATCATAACATTGTTATAATTAAAGATGCCACAAATAGAAACAGACGGTAGAGCAAGTGAATGTGGAAGTTTTCACAGTTAAGCAGGCAAAGTGTCTTTCCTCCTCATATGACTTACATGCTGAGTTTTATGGCCAAACAGATCCAATTTTATTCCATGGCTTTGGTAAATACTATTTTCTTATTGGTCCAGAGATGTCACATGGGTGTTGATTATTTTCATGTAACCATACAGGTAGTTCCGGCAGCCTAATAACGGTTCTATATTAAGGTGTTTTAACATTTTAGTAAACGTTAGTATAAAAGCCTGTGTGACTTATTACTCATAAATAAGCAGTAATTTTTATCAGCACAGTTTTCCTTGGTTTCCAAACCCAAGCGCCAGTCTGTTGACGGTTTCTATGGTAACTTGCTGCTTCCATTGAGTTGCCTGACCAGATGTTCTATCCTTATAGGGCCTGTATTTTTAAGAGCACACTGGCACATTATTTAAAGCCATTGAAATCATTTTCATCTGAAAATTTAATTGTGACTAGGTTATTTATTTTTTTCTTCGTTAGCAGTGGTATAAGCGGGATAAACCACTATGAGGTGTGCAGTTATATGAAAATAATCACCCCAACTTCATCCTCCATCTCTCTGGGTGTGCTGTTGACCCAATCCTAGATCCCTACTTTACTACCACTTTGCACCTCTAGAGAGGCCCAGATGAGTTTTATTTAAAACTTTACCAAGACTTTACTTTAAATGTTCTAACCAAAGTTACGCCCTTGGTTGAAATTAGCATTTTGCCAATAGAAATGAGTGCATGGTCCCCACAAAGATATGAATACAAACGTGTGTTTGTGGCTGTGTGTGTGTGTCCGTGTATATTTGTGTGTGTTTGTGGCTGTGTGTGTGTGTCTGTGTATGTATGTGTGTGTATGTGGCTGTGTATGTGTGTGTGTGGCTGTATGTGGCTGTGTATGTGTGTGTCTGTCTGTGTGTGTGTGGCTGTATGTGGTTGTGTATGTGTGTGTGTGGCTGTATGTGGCTGTATATGTGTGTGTGTCTGTCACCTGTGGGCTTCTGACCTTCATTCCCCATGGGTCCCTGCAGGCTCGGATCACATCCGCGAGAAGGACGGCCTGTGGTCCGTGCTCATGTGGCTTTCCATCATGGCCTCTCGTAAACAGGGTGTTGAGGAGATCGTGAAGGACCACTGGGCCAAGCTGGGCCGTAACTACTTCTGTCGGTGAGTTGGACCACGCTGCTCCGGGTGCTCAGCTGCCATAGGAGGGGACGGGTGTCAGGGACGCCTCTGTTATTTCGGTTTGCCCTCCTGTTCTCCTCACTGATTGTATAGGTGGTAATCTGTTTGCCAGGGATCTCACTTTACCGTAATATTTACATTATCTGCACCCCTACCAAACCTATATAGGTTTGACAGTTTTAATTAGAGGAGGTTATGGTAATTTACTTGATTTGGCAATAGTCCTGCTGCATGTATGTTCCAACTCTGCAGTCTTTTAACAAGCTTATAATCCCATTTCTCTGTTAAAGTTACCCAGATGTTTTTTATGGCCTTTTTTATTACTTCAGAAACTCAGTGAGCCTTGTTCTTACTATCTAGTTCTGAAACTAAATGAAAATGATCTAAAAATAACAACAAAGACATCGCTTAGAGTTTCCTTCTTCTGATACTGGTCTCCCATCAAAACCAGCGATTTTCCCAGTAAATAGATTCCTTTACGCATTCTCATTATGCAAATGCAATGTGGGAAATATGTACTGAGTCCCTCAAAGTGATTCAGTTAGATTTAAGTTTTGTTTGTGTTTATGCTTTGTGTTTATATTCAGGTTTGATTATGAGGGTGTGGAATCCAGAATTGCTTTCTACCTGATGAGGGATCTCGAGGCTTTGATCACAGACAAGGCCTTCACTAGCCAGAAGTTTGCTGTTGCAAACAATGTGTATAGCGTCGAGAAGGCAGACAACTATGAGTACGTCGATCCAGTGGATGGAACAGTGGCCCGAAACCAGGTCAGATGTCTGCAAGCTGGCTTGCAGTCATACTCCATGACTGTGTTCCAAAGATTGCTCCACAAGACAACTATCTCTAGAAATATTTCTCCTTTTTCTGTTGAGGGCTCCAAGGGGACGATAACTTGCAAGACTGTCTTTATCTGGAACTGCTGATGTCCTAGCAGATGCTAAGCAAATGGTTTGCTTGGGATATAGGGGCTGGAGGGTTAGTGAACATGTCATTATGATCCTTCCTTGGAGAACATACACCAAGGCTCTAAACTTAACTCAAAACATATCTGTTAGTCAGCAGAGGAAATTTATAGACTCTGAAAGGAAACCCTCTATATTCTTAAGGATTTGAGAGGCATGTTTCAGTTCATAGTGAAGTTTTTTTTAATTGATTATCAATATTAGTCAGTATTATTGATGCTCTTCTGTTTTCACTACTTCCTGTTTAAGCTGTTGGTGACATTTTCTCTTGGTCGCTCAGGTTGCATCAGTTTATAAGAGCTTGAATTCTCCAGCCTTTGATCAGATCAGTTACATGATTATCTGGGCAAAGCTGGACCTTGGGCTCGTCCAGGTTCTTCAGTGCCACATGGCTTTACAGGACTGGCGTGTATTACTTCAGCTGTCACAATCGTTTATTTGGTGCTGGATACCAGTTTCCACCCAGATTAATCAGATCAGTTCTTATGCATGAATTGTTAACAGTTTTGACATGAACCTTTTAACCAACCTGGTCCATTGATTGATTCATTTTTATACTGCCTGCTAGTACTATCTGGAAATGCTCCGATCTTTTAACTCATTGAAGTGGAAATGTGAGTCAGGACAATCACAAAGTTTCTAATTTCAACAAGAATGTAAGAGACAATCAGTGAATATCCGGTCAACTTCCATCTCTGTCTTTGAGCAGATGTACCTAAGGTTGGATTACCTGCTCCGTATTCCTCAGTGTTAAAGCCTCTTCCCCTGACCCAATGCACCCCTTGACAAGCACTCCTCTTCCTTTATAAACCTCACCTCCTTTGACATCCCTCTTTGCTGACTCTGTTGATACTGTCCTAGTTACTCTAGCGATATCATCCTCACTTGCCCTCAATTAGCTGTATAGGCCACCAGGTAGTGTAGTGGTTAGCAGAATGTACTCATAGCCTTAAGGACCTTACCTCGAGTCTGAAGCAGGGCCCTGCTATGGTTCCTTTCGCTAAGGTACCTAACCAAAATCTTGTTTCAAACACTGGTATGAAATAGCATGCTGCCTTTGTTGAAAGCGTCTGCGAAGAAGCTAAATTCATTTTTTTAATAAGCATCTGTCCCAGCACAACCTGTTGCTGGGCACTCATGTACCACCATTTTAGCACTAATTTAAAGCCATTCAGCTGTATGGCATGTCTGCAGATAGTGTGAGGAATCCTGATTCCCGGGGGGATCCAAACATCACACACAAACAGCTGTGGCTACGGGCAAACAGCTTAAAAGGCTACTTTCTCAGACCTCATCCTGGCCAGTACTAATCATTGTGACATTTATTTGTAATGTCTGAAGCTTTTACCCCATACATTTTACCCCAAATCTCCGCGTGGCACAAAATACATCAAACAAACGCTGTCGATAGATAGATAGATATCGATCAGATTGGTGTGATTGAACAGTACTCAGATTCAGATTCACACTTTTTCGTCAGATACGCCAAACATACTAGGCATTTTTTCTTAGTGTTGCAATGTTTGTGGCATAAAGCGCAGACTTACGACATCACACAGGTAATGTAAATTAAAAAATACATGTAAAGTGCAGTTCCATAGAAGGTGCGATGCGGCAGTGGGATAGCTCAGGTGCTAATGCTGATTTAGAAGAGATACTGTTTTAGGGAAGAAGCTGTTGGTCAGTAGAGGGATTAGACCCCAACGACCAATAGGGATCATCAAGGTTAACCTTTCTAAACCCTTCATACAGCAGTTACGACCTCATTAGTCACCATCTTAAAAAGCTGCAAAAAGTATTTTCTTTGTTTGGTTGGAAATCGCGCAGCCCGCCGTCTCTGCGTGACACCTATTTATCGCGGGATGACATTCCGATATTCCAGACAGACAGGGATTGTTTCAGCTGTCGTCCCTATTCGCCATGCCTGTTTATAGGGACCAGTCGGGGGGGCGGAGAGGGGTGTCAGCTGTTTTGTGTGCTGTTGGAACATCCCGCCTGCAGTGGGGTCCTGGTGGAAACTTTGCCCCCTGGGGGAGTGCTGATGACAGGGGATGATGCCAGGGGTTTAAAGGAATTATGCTTCAGCTGTCTCTAGAGTCTGCTACCGAATTCATCCCCATCACACATGAATCGGAGTGATGGTAGGACTGCAGCCTCTGCTTGCTTTCTCCATTTTTAACGAGCGTTTAGGCAGGACTTCCCAATAATATGTAACAAACAGTTCTCATTAATGCTGACTATGTCAACCACGTTATGGTGAGCGCAATCCCGTTCCCCTTGTACAACAGCGACATCTAGTGGTTTGGGACCGGAGCTGCTTTTGTATTTCACTGCTAGAGATTTTATCCAGAGCCGCTTTCGGCGCTGCCCTTAACAGCTAGGAATTCCACTGCAGCGGTTTAAGCTAAATACTTTCTTCAGTGGAACATGAAATATCACGGTAAACCTTAACAACGGCACTGCCTTCTGTCCATCTCTATACTGTCACATTTCATAGGAAGCAGGCGTCCTCCGCAGATGAGAATTAGTCTTGACCTAATAAATGTGAGGAAAAACCGCTGAACACTCAATAACGCAAAAATATGATTTTGCAGTTATGGAAGAACATCTATATTTACAATCCTTATTTACATTTCAGTGGAACATAAATTAATATCTGCATTATTTTTGTTTTCGAAATCAAACTCCAAGCTTCACTTTAATTTGTATATGCAGTGCTACTCAAAGCACCGGTGGCTCCCTAGGTAAGCTTCCGGAAACCTTGACTGCCCAGTTTCGTTTTGTATCAGACAGGGGGCGCCGGTGGTGGGCTTGCTGCAAGATTCCGCCCTAGTTAATTGGGGACCCACTCGTGTATTTGTCTTAAAGGAGAGCAAGATGGGATATGCAAAAAAATAGCATTGTAATGTACATGTACCTATACCTGTACCTATACCTGTACTCGTGCAAATGACAATTAAAGCATCATTTCATTTCAAGGATATGCAGGAAAAAAAATGGGTGGATCATTTTATTTTTAATTGCATGTTAATTTCCTTCACAGAAATCAAAAGTGAAAATTTTAAAATAAACCTAAATGTTATAAGGGTAGAAGATGTAGAAAGCTGAAGTTGTGTTCCGGCTTGAGGCTGGGGTTGTCTCAGTGACTTTAGTGCGTTTCTGCTGGTCTTCCCACAGGGTTTAAGAATCATCTTCTCGGATGCGTCCAGACTCATCTTCCGACTGAGTGGCAGTAGCGGTGGGGTTGGGGCGACCATCCGGATATATGCAGAGAGCTACGAGAGAGACCCTGAGAAGCACAGCAAAGAACCGCAGGTGCGTGTGCGTCTGCGTGTGTCAGTGTGTTCTGACATGCAGGCCTAAAAATGGAGCCTTTGGTTCAGTGTGCGGTTTTATAGCTATAGATGTGTCACATTGGGATTCTCCACAGGTCAAAATCTCACCCTATTCTCAGCAATGATTGTATGTGAAGGCCTCTGCTGCCTAAAATAATATATTTTGTCATTAATTTCATAAATCACTAGTACCAAAGGTATCAGTCGTCAAATCTGGAAACAGATTGTTTCAGCAGAATTTTTCCACGCCTTATCAATCTCCCTGGTTTGTACACTCCCTGGTGTATTTCCACAAAATATTCCGTCACCAGGTCCAGTGTCTTTGTGTACAAAGGCATTCATTTTATTGCAGCAAAATTACTTTAGTATGCATGTGTAAATTTGTTTTTTATCTTATTCTCTCAGAACTGAACATTTTGTTTGTTTTTAACACAAAAGCTTACACTTATAAAATTGTAACGAAGTATCAGATGTCAATAATATGACAAAATTGCAAGCCAAAAAACAAACAAGACACATTGCTTCACGTTGCTGAAGTTGAATTTTATCTCACTGCTGGTGTACCATTACATTCAAAAATGTGGCAAATAAAAATCTTTCATTTTGAAACGTAACAACCCCCGGAGCACACCCTCTCTGCCTAGGAGACAAATTGTAACAACAATCCAAAGCCCGATATTTAATTTCCCACATCTGCCCAATTTGTCAGCTGCGCAGATTGTAAAGTTCCATCAGACGCTGCAGTAAAGCCTGAGGCACATGGCTTGATACTACAACCTACTGAGATGTCAGCCATGTGAAAATTCTTTAAATTGCGAATCTGAAGTAGCTCAGCAGCTACTAGCGATGTTTGTTTGCAATGCCATTCTTAATAGAGCAGGTAACACCAGAGCACCATTTAATACAACAAATCTAATTCGGCACCTAAGAAACGTCATAAGGAAGAATGCTGTGAAATTGCAAAGCTTACTTAAACAAAGAATGTACCGAATCCTACTGTGTCTACATGTATATTTAAATATTTATTAAAAGCTTGGATCGGAACTTGGAATTGACAGATATAAAGATCGAATGGATCAGATCAGGGTACCAAAACATTGTGAATAAACCCTGTTACAGTACAACTAGGAGTCTTACTATGGATATGCTATGAGAAGACTCAATGCACTGGTAAGTACCTTAATTCTTTGGAAAACTGGAGGTAAAAACTAGTGGGAGAACATTTTAAAATGAACTTGAGGAAGCACTTCTTTACACAGCGTGTAGTTAGAGTATGGAATAGTCTTCCTGCTAGTGTAGCACAAGCCCAATCCCGGGGTTCCTTTAAATCTGAGCTAGATAAGATTTTAACAACTCTGAGCCATTAGTTAAGTTCTCCCCAAATGAGCTCGATGGGCCGAATGGCCTCCTCTCGATTGTAAATTTCTTATGCAACAACAGGATGGAAGGGTTCTGTCATCACAATAAAGAAGATGCCTTTGAGAAGAATGAAGACCCATAATAGGACGTTCTTAAGGAAAGCTCTCTATGTGGTTGCCAATCGTCTACGTTGACTTGATGACACCTAACGATAAAATAACAGCAAAACTGAATTACTTTAATGGAGTAATCAAAGAATGATCAGTACTTGTCCCCTTAATAGTACTTAATTGTCTCAGTAAAGATTCATTATCACAAGTTGAGTAATTCAACAGTATGAGCTGCGTTTAAAATGACACCCTCAGGCATTTCTGGCCCCAAGATCTCCTTACATCTGGCATGATGGAAGTGCTCTGTTTAAGTGTGATCGTAGTTCCTTTGTCCTTCCAGGCTGTGCTCGGACCCCTCATTGCCATTGCGCTGAAGATTTCAGACATCCACGAGCGGACGGGACGCCGCGGTCCAAGTGTCATCACCTGAGTTCAGCCAAAGTATCAAACCAGGGGCCAAACCAAAGACAATCTTCCAAGGAGTTCCAGTTTCCCCCCACAACCTCTTCACTGTTTCACAATCCCTTATGTCTCCAACACTACTTTCCAGATAATGCCTAGCAGTTTCACTAAATTTATGTAATGCTGTAGGATGTCAACTTTGAAACATTTTCAAGAGATTTACCAAAGGAAAGACAGATCACTGATTCTGATTCAGTGATGTGTGATTATAAAAATGTAAAGATTCCTTCATCCATGTGCTAGGATGCAGAAAAATACTGCAGAATAGTCACAAATTGTACACCTTTAAATATGTAAGAAAATACATGTAGTTAACCAGATGTGTAGATGATAAATATGTTTTCAAAATAGGTTTTCAAAAGCATGCAGTTCACAATTATACATCCATCTCAAGACTTCTCCTTTAAAAAAGGCAGGATTTTAAATGAGGAATTGTGAGATTACCTAAACGTGGTCAGAAAAATAGCAGCAAAATGTAGCAGCAGGTTGGTGAAATTCTGGGAACAAAGCAGTCCAAGCTTGCCTTGGTGGTTCTTCATCTGTACCAACCTCTGCAGTCGCCAGTGAAAGTCAGTGTGGGATCAAAGGGCATCGGAAGTCATGTATTCATTAGAAAACTTATTTTTAACTCATGAAATTATTAGCAGGAACATACTGTACACCAGAATATCGATTTAAAAAAATGGTTGACAGTTATTTTGAAAAGCTGATTTCTTAAATATTGCTCTTCTGGAAATTATGCTGTTTATGCTCTGCCTATTAACAGTAAATATTAAAAATGGTTAAAAGGGATTAATTTAATATTGTCTCTGAGAATAAGAAAACACTGAAACTGCTTTGTTGAAAACGGACTTCTAGTTAACATTTCCATGTTATAAAAACATCACATTTTCAATACAGCCCTCAAGTTAAGCATCTTAACTAAGTTCAGGACAAAAATGCGCAGGCCTTCAGTTGACAGACTGGATTTGGCAAACATAAAATGAAAAGAATCTCGGACTTATTTCTGGGGAAGAAGATGACAGTTAAGGATGAGGACTTCAAATCCCAGGTTGCAGAACTTAAGGTTCTTAACATGAAGCCCTCTAGCAGATTATCAAGCTCTGTGTCTGGAAATATATGTAAATAGTTTGAGAATTACACAACCCCAAAAGACTGCTGAATTTTTACTGCAAAATCAATTTTGTTGTAAAACTGTGAAACAAATACTGTGCATCAACATACATGACTATTGCAAAAACATAGATTTAGGTATAATTTATGCATAACCTATTTACATTGCATATGAGGTAGGGTTGTGTATTGCAGGGATGCAAACTCATCATGGGTGAAAAGGGTGACAAGGATGCAAGTCCTCGCTGTAACTACCTTCCACCATGTTTTCACTTTTCAATGACACAAAACAAACCCATGTTGTGTATTGCCTCTGCACATCTGTGTCTGGGAGACCGTTGCTAACTTTGGTTAATACTGGTCGTATCTAATGTGAGTATTTCAAAACACAGTAATCAACCACAGTTTTAATGACAAAATTTGAAACGTAGTAACCGTAGGTGTACTGTGAAACTGCTAGTCATTTCATGCCTAACCTTGACCCTCTTTAGTCTTCAGGTATGTTGCAGTTGCAAGGGCTAGGTTGAAGCGAGGACCTTACTTTTTTTGCTTTTTTTCCAGGAGGCAAGGTTTTCACTTTCTCGCAGACCTTGCCCCCCCCCCCATTAAAAAAAGCCATCGGGTCTGCATGAATCACACAATGACATATCTTGGGTTCAAAACAAACAATCAAATTCTGCCAAAAGGTGACAAGTCTACATCCCTGGTATCTGCAAGAATATGGCGATACAATGCGTATCAAGATACAGGGGTTGCGATTCAATATATTGTGATATATTTCAGTATTGTACATAAGGTGATATGTTGCTATTGTTTTAATCTAATTTTATGAAAACTGTCGAAGTATAAAGAACACACCACCATATGCATAAAATCTGAGTTAAAAGTTTATTTTTTTTAATGCAATCAGTGCCTGTGCCTGTAAGAGTCAAATGACTGACGATAGATTACAACACTGCCATCTAGTGGTTGGCGGTTTATTTCATGGAATGCTGCTCAGAGTGGTTCATATATGGGATTAAAATAAACCAAAAAGATGGAAGTAACTAACGGTACGGGTCAATGAAACTTGAAAGATGGAATAAATTTAAATAAATAAAGAGTAAATGAAAACCAAATAAATACAATAAATTAAATTAAATATATAAATTACAACGGAATGAAAGGTCAAAAAATATAAAAGCATAAGCTAGTACAAATTTGAAATAATTCATGCCATACTTTACGGATATAGCAATAAAACGGTGAGATAAAAAAAAATAGTAAGAGTAATACCACACCAGTAATACCAGAAAAGCCAGTAACACCACAATAAGTGAATATTGGAAAATATAAAGTGAAATATAATAGAATACTATTAACTGTTAAAAAGTCAGTGTTTCCAATAGCTGTCTAGAAATGTTAAGTGACTCAGCTTCCCTAATGTGTCCTGGCAGTGTGTTTAATTGTTCTGGAACATAATGCCTAAAAGCTGCCTCACCACTGTGTTTCAACCTTTGGAATGCACAGAAGTCTCCAATTGGTACATCGCTGACTTCTAGCGGGAATATAAAAGGTAAGAAGGTCAGTAAGGTATGAAGGGGTAAGTCCATTTAGTGCTCTTGATTCTAAAAGATACAGGTAACCACTGGAGGTTATACAGGATCTGATCTGTTTTCTTAGTTATTGTTAATATTCTGGCAGAAGCATTCTGAATTACTTGTAATTTAAAAGTAGCCGTTTTCAGCAAATGTGCAAAAGGGGAATTACAATACTCCATACACACAAACACACACACACTAATGGGAACCTTTCTTGGCAGTTAAAGCTTAAAGATTAGTGCATGATTATAAATTATTGAATAAAATCAGTTAGGTTAACACAGATAAAGTACATCAACTACACTGCAATGGTAAGTTCAGTGGCATGATAAGGTTGTAAAAGATGAAATATAATGAAACCGAATCAAATACACCAGCATCTGTAATGCTACACTTCTACTTTCTTCTGATATCACCATTAGGTGGACGTGAAATTGTTTCCTCTCTCACTGGATCAGCAACCACCAAAGGGTCCTAATGGATGCTACAAAGAAATAGTATTGTACAGTTAGAGTGAAAGAAGTTCTCAATACAAGTCAACATGTTTTCTTAGGCCAAGTTTTGTAAATTTGAATGCTCTCTACACATAGGACACCTACCCAGAGTGTTATAGGTGCCTGTTTTAATTACTTCTTCACTTTTTATACAAACACTTACCTATAATGAGAACCCAGACTGTCCAGTTCCAGCTGTGGCTGTGTTGAGATCTTGAATGTTTTTGTGAATCTGAATAACACACAGCATCAAAGAGTTGTGTTGATACTACAAGTAAATCAATCATTTAACTGAATTGTGATTCTATCTTTCACAGTTTTGCATTGATACTTTGAACACTTGTATAGATGTTTATGTTTGTGACTACAGATCAGAGTGAAGGCAGTGCTCAGCACCCATAGATCTGGAGGGATTCAGGTAGACCAGGTGTGAGCATTTTTCTGCTAAGTGGCCAGCAGCTACATTATGACACAAACACAGAAGAAGCAGACCGGTCTCTGCAGGTGACATCGCTTACCGACATCAGAGCGGAATTCTGGGCAGGCTAAAAAAAAAAAAAATCACTTTAAATATTTGCTAGGGAGTGCAAAAACAATCCTGACTGATTTAGTGCATTTTCATTTAACAGTTTCAGACAGGTATCTGCCATAATATTTTGTTTTATATGTACAAATATTGAAACTATTTATTAATTGATTAAAATAATAATAATAATTTAGATTAATCGGCCGTCCTAAGAATATAATGACAGCGTAACTCTGAGTGACCTCTTTATTTAAACACCCATAAATTCTCGATCCCTGATATAAAATTCTAGAATGATCAAAGCAGTGTCTTGTCTGTAATACTTACGTTCAGTTACTGTGTTCAAATGTATGCCTGTTGCTTCAAAAATATAGGTCCAATTATTCTGGTAAGTCACCACAATGAACCGATTGTTGTATTGGCAAATAAAATCGCTCGAGGTCAACTTCAAATTTCTCGAGCAATGTACATGATGTTCTTGTCTCTCCCATATTGGACTGTCGACACCGCTTTTATAAACTCTCTTCCACTGACTGGCACATTCTGCTTCGCAAACTGTGCAGGATTTTGGTGGTAATCCTGCAAGGAGGCAGCGCGTTACACTACAGTTATAATAGTTTAACAACAGTTCTAAAAATGCAAAGTTTAAAATGTCCCAATCTATGAAGAGCAGACAAATTAGTTTTCAAGTTTTATTGTCATATACAGATAACAATGTTTCATCATGACCCGCAATGAAATTCTTGGACTCGCGTTCCCCCCAGCTTTACGTAAACATATAGAAAGTATACAGATTTTTTAAAAGATTAAATAAAAACATGGGTAATAAGAAAATAACATTATTAGATATTGTGCAAGTATTAAGAGATAATTTAATATTTACAGTATTCGCTGAGCGACGGCAGCCATCCTCACCGGCACCATTTTAATTTAATTTAATTTTTAATGATTAAATAAGTAACATCTTACCACGTGTTTCTGCTGAAGTATTCATACGCAGAGAGACAAAAAAGAGTAACAGCAAAAATAGTTTTTTTCCCCTCGATGAGAAATTGACCACCGTCATCGTCATCCAGGCTCCTGCCATCTCGGTCTTTTCCAAAATCCAGGTTTCTAAGATCTCCAGTTTCCTGCTGGTGCGCTTGCATGGACTGCAGCGTATTCACTGAGCTTTGACTGTGTCATAAAGCAGAAAATTAAGTACATTTTATCGATCTCCAAAAGAACCCTCTGATGTAAATCGATACAGGCATCGTGAGCTATCCATTTAAGATCTATATATATATATATAGTCAGACAGCAACGTGCGGGCCTGCTAAGGGATTCAGTAGTGTCTGAACAAAAGAAGTTGATACTTAATGTTCCATAATACTTTGATGTGTTTATACTTAATTGTTTAGGAAAACAAAACATTGTACAATCAATACATGCACAGTACCGTAGCCCACTGTACTGTGGATGTACAATTTATTTATTTTTTCCCCCTATACAATATATTATAACAACTACCCTACTGATTTTACGTAGAATTTACATTGTATAGGTACAGTTTTGTAATCTAGGCATGGTTTAACGTTTGCGACAGGTTGGGAACGAACATGGGTGTATAGCCAAATAGGTACTTTCATATATGGGTCTGGAACGTGCGCTGTTCGGAGTACCGCGGTGGGTTGTGGACCCAATTGACCGCATAAGATGCGGGAACACTGTATTTTAATACACCGTGTACCGTATTAGTTACCAGATTATCCTTCATTTTCCACCGTAACGGCTTCATTTTTATAGGAGCATGCCCCACCTGCCGATCGCGACAACCCGTCCTCAAAGAACCGTGCGTATCTGCCGTCTAAACAGTAACTTGTTACATGGCCAACTGTGGTGAGCCCAGATTTCCGTTTGGAATTAAAAATGGTTTTGGTAAATCGAATCAATTTAAAGTCGAGCTGCTAAATCACACACCACACATCGTGATTCTTTACCGTTTTCCAGTCTTCATAGCTTTGGGCATTATTAAATACGATACTCCGTGTCTGGTTCGTTAATCCATCGTACATTAGAAGTGTTTCATTATTATTATATGAAGTTTGTCGGTTAATTAGAAGGCAAGCTTACCTCTTCACTTTCTTTCGCGGCAGTGTCTTCAGCATGCATGCCACTAGATAAAACTATGGCCGAGTTGCTCGAGTGATGCAATCGGCTTACATTGTTACAATGAATAAAGCGAGGACCAAAACTTGTAACTATTTGCGCGGCACCGTCGCGATGACGTTTAGATTTTTGCAACAAAATACGTCTTTTACGTGTATATTACTAGAGATTCTAAAACGAAAGGCGTTTTCTTTGGAAGAGCCCCGGGAGCGTAGATTTGGGTGCGGACAGTAGAGACCTATTCCTAGGAAGGTGACTCCGGGGGTTGGCCCATTTCTTCACAGTATCAGGGTTGGGGGCTTGAATTCCTCCCTCCTTGTGTATATGGTGTATATGGTGTTGGTGTGTTTCCCTGTGTCAAGTGGGTGTCCTCCATGCAACCAGTCCAGTGTCCTCCTGGAGTTGAAACTGACTGGTCTATGAGTGTGTGTGACCCTGACCAAGACAAGTGGTTAATAGCAAGGGACGGAGGAGGTGTCTCACAGCAGGGGAGCTGAGGGGTGGTTCCCCCTTGGTAAAATTTGCTGACCCAGGGAGGGGGGGTTGTTGCAAATTTTGTGTGATCATCTGTCCTCAAAATGGGTGCTTGGTAAATTTTGCTGGCCGGGGCAGGGGGGAGTGCCGAACAGCCTAATTTTTTTAATTGCCCTGGGCCTGCAGGGGTTTGTGTAAATATCCTGCAGAGAGCAGCCGCCTGCAGCAGCCCATGGAGCTGGGGGTTAAGGGCTTTGGTCAAGGACCCAGAGACATGACTGTCCTGCCAAGGCCGGGCTTGAACCAGTGACCTTCCAATAAGAGGCACAGAGGCTTGGCCTGCTGAGGAGACATAAAGAATCACCGGACTCTGCCCACGGTCTCCTGACATAGGACAGTGAAGTTTTGCTACTCAGGCAAAGTAACCAGTGAGCAAGTCGGCACAACTGTACTCTGTAGAAACTGTACCAGTGGGAGTCTTATTTTAAATGATGGAATCTTTATTATTTAAAAATTATTTAAAATCTTTCTTATAATGCATCCTTTCACAATGTGGCTATCACATGAGTGCCCATTGTGATGTCACAATATACATACCCCCCCTTATATAATCAGATATCGACATGTGACACCCAGATCGTACCTCTGCAGTCCTCCCTCTGTCTCCTCATCTTCTTCCTTTAATGAGCTCTTTAATATATTGATTCAACACCATCAGGCAAAATCTCAAGAATAATCAATCACCTACAGAAATATGAGGCAATGTGACAGACGGATCCATTACAGCTGGGATCCCTGAAAGGTGGCCGGCAGTCTGAATACAGACTGTGAGAGCCAAACGTCTGGCCCTCAGGCCACTCCCAGTCAAGTGTGTGTTTACACTAGTGATGGTATAGTATTCACCAGTATTAAAGTTCACAATGTGATTTCCCCGATTAAAAAAGTGTGCCCTGCAGGGACAGAGTGGGACTAATTTTTAGTCTGGGAGTTTTATATTCGATTCCAGCCCACTTTGTCTTCGTTCTGGGAAAATTTTGGTAAATGATGCCACCACGGAGATGCCAGCCCCCCACCCTCGATGACATGTAAAGGTGTGGACACTGAGCCACTCCCCATGCATCCTAGCTGACTGGATTAACAGCATGACCCTCCTGGGGATTTCTTAAGGAGAAATCAATCGCACTGTTCGATTAAATAAAACCGGCCCATTTTCTAGCCACGGATGTTAAAGGACACTCAGGAGATCATTGTGGCAGACCTGCAATTAAAGTACTGCGCTTTTAAACTGTGGCGGCCAAAAAAAGTCTCATTGCACTGATAAATTTAGGCTATTACTGACATTATTGATAAGAAGAAAATTAATTTAATTTATTAAATAACAAATACCATATTGAACTGTGTAAGCAGTCTGACTTTCTCAGCCCCACCTAGCATCTTTCTACCATCCATCGTTTGAGAAACTTCCCAAGATCAGCAATAGCACACGCTTAGCGGGAGACACAGCCCATTCATTTCTTATGCGCGATGCCAAAGGGTTGACTGTACTACGTAGTCTATGTAGGGGTGATTAAAATAACATTAAGATCGAGAGCATGTCTTATTTTGTCACACAGCCAAATGTACCAAACAAGCGTTTCGTGTAACCCTGAATGAGACTTCTCAACTGCTCCAGTCTCTTAGATTTGATGGGTTCCTTCAGTTTTTCAGAAAGACAGATCAATGATTGACGTGTGAATATAAAAACGTACAGATTCCTTCCCTCATGCATGTGCTATAATGCAAAAAAGTACTGTAGAATCATCACAGATTGTGCATGTGTAGTTAACCAACTGTGTACACTCTCAGAAAAAAGGGTACAAATTTGTACTTTGCTTGTCACTGGGGCTATACCCTCAAGGGTCTGCCAATTGCCCCCTTAGCTGTAGGTAATTGTACCTTTTAAGGTACAGAAATGGACTCTAAGGAGGTACAAACAGGATCAATGTATCA
>JAODKC010000044.1:11832117-11860949 GCA_026777985.1 Mormyrops attenuatus | reverse complement strand
CAGAAAATTTGCTCCCCCCCCCCCCCCCCCCAACACCTGTAAGCCAGCTGAACTCTGCACCTCCTCAGTTTGAGAATTTCTCACTGAATACGTACAATGTTGGATGTGCAGTCACTGTTTGTTTACTAATATGTATAATACTTGAATAATTTGTTGCTGTACACTGGTGCAGTAATACTTGTTATTCCTGCTTCGACTGCTGCCCCTGGAACCCAAACCCAGATAAGTGGTGGAAAATGGATGGATGGATTCATGGATTGATGGATGGATGATTTAGGTAGCTGATACAGAATGTGGCAGTAAGTGACAACAATAGCAAAACACTCCAGATATGTTCAGTGGATAACTGAAAACAAGGTCACGCGAAGTGGTGTTCTCTGTGTAGTCTGTAATGGGGTTAAGTGATGCCACTTTATTGGCATTTGTATGGTTTCAATTCAAAATCTTTCTTTATAACATGGTCTGTTACTGTCTAGCCCATGTTGGAGTTATTAACACTTCATTCACTTTGAGACCAAGCCTTATTTTCTAACTAATATGTACAGATACACTGTCCAAAGTATTGGTACCTTCCTGTATATGCAGTATGTTAGGGACACATACATGTATGTGTATAAATGTGCTTATACCCATAAAGACCACTGGGTGGAGCACAAGGCCAGTGAAAGAGAAATGGTGGATACTAACCAGGGCTCAGTTCAGTGTCAGTAAAGCTCTTGTCAAATAGTGTTCCAAAAACCAAGCCACAGACTTCTGTCCCTTCCTCTAGCCACAAAGTATAGAAAATACCACACCTCCCACTTTCTGAAGATGAATTACAATTGAAATAAGATGAAAGTAACTGGTAACTAACTTTATTACATATCCTATGTATAGAGCAGACATTTTGCTTTCTTATGACTTAACATTTTATTGTAGATAAAACAAATGAATATGTAGACTAAATTAGTGGGACCCCAACCTAGTATTTTATAGCACACCCTTGATGCAATAACTGCAATCATGCACTTTCTGCAGCTCTGAATGAGACTTCTGAACAGGTCATTTTGCCTACTCTTCTGGAGTCAACTGCTACAGTTCTTCTACGGTTGGTGGGTTCCAGCTGCAAGTTCCAGCTTTTTCCATAGATGTTCACCTGGTTTCAGACCAGGACTCAAAGCCGGCCACTCCAGAACAGTCTAGCGTTTTCAACCATTCATGGGTGCTCTTAGATCGGGGGGGGCAATCTGATCCAGAAAGGGTCGTTGTATATTCTGGTTCTTGCTGCAACTTCCTAATTAGATTACTAATTATGCCAGTCCCTGTGCTGGATGAAGATTGGCTGAAGAGTTCTCACACCTGGGTTTGAACAGCTAACCTATAGGTGATCCCAAAAGCCTACATATACACTAGCCTTTTGCAGAGAAGATTGGCCACCCCTGTCTTAGATGTATGTTTTGGGTCATTGTCTTGGTTTAGGACCCATAACCTGCAACTGAGACACGTTTCTAACACTGGGCAATATGTTTCACTCCAGAATACAATGATAATACTCCGATTGCTTTGTGGCCTGCATAGATTCAACTAAGGCACTAGATGCCAGAGGCAGCACTGTAACACCGTAACATGCTGAGCCTCCCTAATGTTTCACTGTAGGGATGGGGTTCTTTTGTTTGAAAGCATTGTCCTGTCTGCTGTGAACATGGAGCTGACTTGTATTACCAAAAACCTTTCATTATGATTCCTAGATCAGTTTTGAAGTTATCCTTGGTTCTGTCTCCAGTCAAACTGCCCTTCTTGTCATGGGGATACCCTATGTACCACCCTCCCCAAATTTTATCAACACATGAATTTGCAACAAGTGGGGGCAACATTCTGGCTGTGCTGTACACAACCATCTATGATGTTTTCAAGGAAAGCCCAGCCCACACAGATCTTATAGTCGCTATGCTCGTACCATCCTAGACACTTACTGAAACAGTCCAGAACCAGTGTCAAGCAAATCCAGAGTCTGGCTGGAAGGGGGCAACTTCTGTACTAGAAAGTGGGCAGTGGTGTCTCAATGGTTAGGGAAGCGCACTTGTAATTGAAAGATTGCTGGTTCGAAACCCTGACCATCAAGGGACCACTGAGGAACCCCTGAGCAAGGTACCTCCTCCAAGCACTGCTCCCCGGGCGCTGAATTAGCTGCCCCCTGCTATGTCACGATGTCACATATGGTTTAAATGCAGAGGACACATTTCGTCGTTGTGTGCTGTGGTGTGTCAGCGATGACCACTGATCACTAAATTCTAGTATAGGACTGTTTTGAATAACACTGACTAGATTGTATTCATTGAAGCAGATACTTATGATCATCAAGTGGTCGTAACAGAATATAGAGACACTTATCAACTACGTCCTCAACCAGATGAGGAATTTCACAAAACTGAGGTGGGTAACCACACGAGCCAACCAGAAGCCTTGGTTTACTAGTCCACACTAGGCTAAAAGCATGGGCCAATAATTTTGGCCATGCAATTTCCATTTGTTTTATTATTCACAATAATACATTAAGTTATGAATCAAATACAAAATGTCTGCTTTACAGAATATGGGATAAGGAATTGGCCATATCTGTATTTAATGTAAAAGGCGTGCTTTCAAAATGAATGACGTTTTAATAACCCCAACATTAGCTAATTAGTAACAGGCTGTCCCAGATCTTTTCCAGCTGTCATGGGTGCTATTAAAAAAATTAGTTTGTACATGCAGTATCATATCTAAAATGGCATCACTTTACCCCATTACACAAAGAATGATAGCGTTTTCAATTATCCATTGAAGTTATCTGAAGAGCTGCATTGTTGCGGTCACCGCCTCATTACTTATCCATTTGAAAATGTAATTAAGGCTTATATTATAATCCTAGCAAAAAAAGTTCAATTACTTTTTTATGGTAGGTGACAAATACATTGGCATATTGGATGGTTACTGCAAATACCGGAGCCTTGAAATTGTTACGCTAACACACTTTGGCAGACACAATATCACAGTTTTACACCAAAATTAACCTGATGTAAACAAATTCTTTTTGGCAGCCTAAGGCTGTTGCACAACACTGTATTGTCAAAAGATTCTCTCACAGCATGTGGAAATAATGGAGGCGGCCATTATGACTCAGCAGGTTTACTAGCGTAGCTATAAACATTTTTAAACACGGAAAATGAAATACAAAATAAAACATAACAACAATTAAGATTATCGTGTGTATTAAAAAAGAGGAGTAAAATCAATATTTAAAGACTCATATGATCTTTTAAACCGTCAGTGTAAGATGCATTATGGGAAATGAAATAACAGGATGTTGAGTGATAATGGCAGAAAAACCATACGATATTTTTATTCAGAATCTTTTTATTGTTTATAGTTGAGTTGGGTAATGATATTCATGACATTTGATTAATCTCATTTGGTTTTGTGTAATAAGTGAATAACTTAGGATTTAATTTGTTTTTAAATACAAGCATGACAGTAAATTTTCAGTAAATTTAAGATTAAAACATTTTAACCCCTCTAAATGGTTATATTATAAATGAAATGATGTATATTTCCTCTTTAAAATACTGAATACTGATAGTTTATAGTAAAATATGTCTCATCACTGGTTCATGACTTCGACCTAAAAACTTGTGATATTGAGCTAAATACAGTCTAAATACCAATACATACCAGGAGACCTTTAACAGATATTTGGTAATATGGTAATATTTTTATAAAACCTGATTTATGTACTTGTTCAAAAATCATTTTACATGTTCCAAATAACATGTTAATACAACTTTAGCTCTTATCTGCCATCAAAAATATCTAAGCCTAAGAAAATGCTTAAATGCTTACACTGTTAAGAACTTCATGCAGGGTGTAAAAAGTATTTTTGGAAAGAAAAACATTGGATCTGAAACAGTGTCATTAAATATAAAAAGTACCTAATACAGATATATTAGTCAGAGTAGCTCTCAGTCCCTTAAAATTATTTCAAACGTTAATATTGGAAAAATTGGGTCTACAAGCATTTGTATTGTAACTTCAGGTTTCAAAGGCTTCTTGATTTTCCATTTTTCCAAATTGCATCTCATGTTTTGGCTGCTACCCCACACAAAAAGAGGTATTTAAAGCAATAAGTCCTCATGTATACCCCCCCTCAGCAATTTAAGAGGAGAAGGGTTTGATTACACCGAGGTCCATGGCCTTGGTCAGGCAAGTACGGGCTGCGTCGATCACTGTCTGCTTCATGGGATTGTCTTCCTGCTTGCTGATAACAGTAAGGATCTCCAGCATCTCGCTCTCGATCAGCTTCTTGGCCAGTTCATCATCAGCGCTCATCATGTTGTAGACGGTGACGATGCCTCGGTGCTGTATCTCCGGGTTGTCATGGAGGCACAACCTCTGTAGAATCTCCATCCACTGGGCCGTCTGTGAGGGCAACACAGTAACAATTCGTAACATATTAATACAATAATGTCACACGAAACAGAAATGCTCTAACTTGGGGTCAGTGACTGTTATGAGTTGCTTATTGAATATTTACATTACAGTGATTTATTTGAAATCACTGAACAAATGGGTACCTTGACCCTTATTAGATAAGGGGTTTGGAACATGGATGGATGGATGGATGAATGAATACATGATAAAAAAAAAAGATTGGGGTATGACAGTCTTATGGAGCACTTATACAGCACCAAGTGGGAGAGAAAGGGTGGAGTGTGACTAGCTTGCCGGCTGTAGAGTGAGATGGTGTCAGCCAAAGGTAGGGGGTGCAGCTGGGCTCATACCACGAGAGTCAGCTTTGTACAGATCTTCTTCTGCGCGGCCGTCAGCATGGCCAGAGCCCCGGCTGCTGCTATCTGAAGCTTCTCTTCATCCTCGCCACACAGCAACACCAAAAGCTTAAGCT
This sequence comes from Mormyrops attenuatus, assembly GCA_026777985.1. Taxonomy (NCBI): domain Eukaryota; kingdom Metazoa; phylum Chordata; class Actinopteri; order Osteoglossiformes; family Mormyridae; genus Mormyrops; species Mormyrops attenuatus. Next base: position 11,856,031 of record JAODKC010000044.1, on the reverse strand, counting down.
TGTCATTTCCATCTTCCAAGTATTTATCCTGCACCTGGGATCCCCCCAAAAAAAGCAGATGTTAAGGACACAGCTTCACCCAGACGTGCAAAATAACACGAGTGTTTATATGTTCCTAAGTCTCATCGCTGGCCTTTCGGATGAGAGATGAAACATTTAAGAAATTGAGGAACGAAGTCCAGTCGCCTTCAATTGAAGCCTTTAAGATTATTATCTTAATTATCGCGTCCTGGATGACTGAGAACCTACACAGACATATAAAGCATGGTATTTTAAACCATATCCAAATTCTGCATTTCTAAAACCCCGCTTAAGAGACTTGAGATTTTGCTTATAAAACAAAAATAGAGAACTTTTGTCTTTGTGTGAGCATCAGTGCAGTTTTCCTGCCTTGAACATCCTGAGCAACCAGTACTATGGTCTGGAAACGGATGTCTTTCCACATTAAGTAGGCAAGGTTTTAATTGGCTAGATTTTAATAGTTTGTTTGGTTTCTGTCACTGTCAATCCCATGTCATCTTAATTTTACATCAAGTAAAGGTTTACACACAGTACAGAAAATTCTTTCAATGAGTTTTCAAATATATAGACTCAAATAGATGCAAATTCTCCTTGGGTTTTGAAGCTGAAGATGTATCTAGATGTATTAAAAATCTAGCCAGCTTCATCACTACTCACCTCTTTACACACAACTAGGTTGCACATGCACTCCGTAGCTGCCTGCCTGATCTGGTCATGCTCCTCAAACATATAGTTCTCAATCTCCGGAAGCGCCCTTTCCTTTAGGATTTTCACTCTGTAATCCACAGAGGAAGAGGTTAATAATTACACATTGTGGATCTACTATACACGGTGGATATGGTTGGTTGAGTGAATCAGACTATGAACCAAATCATTTTGCACTCAGAAGAAGTGCATGCATTTTAAGTTTTCTCACTGAGTAATAGAACAAATCAAAAAGGTCTGGTTCGTGTTATTTAGAGTTGTGACATGTTATTTATAAAGCATACTTGGTGTCACTTTAAAACTGAGTATTTTAATCTCTTGTAACATGTGAACCCACTGTACATACAGTCCTGAGGTCACAGGAAGTACTAAGGAAGGTCACAGGAAGTACTAAGGAAGGCCACATAAAGTACTAAGGAAAGTCACAGGAAGTATTATGAAAGTACTAAGGAAAGTCACAGGAAGTACACTCACCTCAGCTTGTCGTTAAGTGCTGCCAGGTTGGTGAGGCTCATGAGAGCTTCATAGTTCTGCAGGCCGTCTTTCTCGGTGTTGAGAAGGCTCACCAGTGGTCTTACCACCTCATATATCTATCATACATTGAAGGGAAGATAAAGTCATTCAGCCTTCTGGGAACATGCACATGTGATGCTTTAAAGAAGTATTTCCACATTTCCTTTGTGAATGGATCTGTTAAGTGTGGCACAGCCTCAGTATGAACATTTTTATTATCTGCATTATATTCGCAGCATTGACTACAACTATGACTAAAATATCCAGAACATGTCATCCCTCCGGGAAGGAATAGGCATAACTATATGATGAGATGCGAACTTACTCTCTCGCCAGGAAATGCGATCTCGGGGTTTGAAATGGCAGCGATCTTAGCCAGAGCATGAGCGGCTCTGGTTTTGCCGACTTCTGTTCCTTCTAGGGCCAGTGGAATCAATGCCTGCAGAGATCAGGTTCAAAGCTGTCAAACAGCATATTCACTGCGTAACAACACACAAAGCACGGGTCATTGTAGAGTGATGGATAATGTAAAAAAAATGCAGAAAATGAACAGGATGTTTTTAAATGTTGCCATAAACAGATAAGATGATTCTGTATTTGAAAAGAAATTTGGTGACAAAAGCACATTCTATACTATTAAACCTTAACAAGTATGTGACTGTATTGTACCAACAGTCTGTTTTAGGTCTCTATGGCAGACTCAGTTTTGGTTCTGGGGAGCTGGTACATCCACATTTTAGATCCACTGTGTTTTTCCTAATCTCTCTCTAAGTGATAAAATATCAAGAAAATATCATTTGAAGATCACTGACATTTTACCATATATCAAAATAATTTCTATACTGCCTCCTGAGACAAATGTATTGGTAAAAGATATTTTATATCTATATATTAATATCCATCCATCTTTCGATTTACAACAGCTCACCTTAAAACAGGACAGGAAATATATAATAACCTAATAATTAAGCAAACCAAGAAAGTACTTTGTAATAATACAATATAGTCAGGAATTGAAATGCTTATTAACTCAACACTAAAAAGAAACATTTAGCAGTGTAACAGAGTAACAACTAGTCACCATATTCTGATTAATTATTCCTGGTGTGCTACAGTCTTTGACTTAAGCAATTTCTTCTATGCTCCTTTGAGCATTTTCTAAGCACTCACCTTTCCACCTCCCTGTGCAACAATGGTGCCGCGGTCTTTAGTGTCCTCTGCCAGAGCTAGGAACACTCTGCACAAAAACGTAACAAACTGAAGTGAGTGCTCATACGCTGTGGACATGCTGGCTAGCCATGTGATTATCTGTACCAAAGCCAATGCTGTACAAATGGGTTATGAAATGTACATACTGACGTCATCAATGTAAAGTAGTGACACAAGGTGTACTATCTTAATACTGACCTTGCAAGCATCTCCTTGGTCTGGTCAGTTAGGATTGTGCTGTCCGCTTTGACCATGCAGGTCAGAGCAGAGATGACTCCTGCCTTCAACAACCGCTTCACCCGCTTCACAACAAAGTCCTTCTTGTCCTGAAGGTGGGAAGTTTCCTTGTCATTGCTGCCATCTTCACAGACTAACAAGCTACGGGTGCTGCTGTCTCCCATAGAGCAAGGAAATGGGGCAGAGTAACCCAGTAAACCCAGTAAACCCAGTCACAGAGTACCACCAGTGTCAATATGATCATATTTGGACTTATTTAGACAATAAACAAGGGATGAATTAAGGAGGGGGAGTGACCCCGGTCCTTGACAGTTTGAGTTGTCCGGTTGACTTTAGAGACTCCTGGAGTGAACATCTCAAAGTGGAATAGGGAGGTGCTGTGTTGAGGGATGCTGCAAGGTAAATGGGAGATACATTACCTTCGGGTGCTGCTCAGGAACATGCTGCTTAGAGAATTTGGCCAGCTGGACGAGCTCGGGGATGATCTCCTTTTTGTCATAACTGTTGGTGCAGTTGACTAGTGTGCAGGCTACGGCATATAGGATGGTCTTGTCTGTGGACTGGGTACAGAAGAAGTGGAACAATTCCTAATGATCCTGGGTTGTCTGCTATGTTTCTTATACATTTATGACTAGTTACCTAAGTACGGTATATTTGAAACACGTAATATGTTATATACTTTTACATTGTTGTACATAATATATCTTAAAGTTAATTCATTTGATTAAAAAAATAATAACATGTCAAATCGGTTTGCTTGCATAATTGTGCAGGAATCTTCCAAGACACCTTAGACAGCTCAAACATAGCCCTCAATGCTGGTTCGTCTTCAACAAAGTCATCCTTCACATCGGCGTCATTCGTCAGATACGCCAGACCTTCTATTGCCCACTTTCTGGTACGGACATCAATGCTGGAGTTACACAGCCATCTGTGACATAGAAAATAAAGGAGCACTGTCACAACATAACCAATGTCAGCACATCAGACAGGATGTAGATGTTGTATGATATACAGGTCAGACACAGACATTTGTTGAAATATGCATAGGAATGGCCCCTGATATATTTCAATATAAACTAGCTTACTTTTTGCTAAAATGCAGACAGAGAATCCGTTCATGTAACAGAAAATCAAGAGGCCTGGGATTCTTAGCTCACCATCGGCTTGAATCAATGTATTGTTGTGAAGAGTAACCTAAAATCCTCAAGGATTCATCAGTGGTTGCCTGACTGCAGGTGACCAAGGAAATTCACTGATGACAACATGTTTTCCTTTGTCTAAATCAGGAGCCTTGGAACCTTATTTTTGCAACAACACTGTATGAGCAGTTTCACCAAGCAGTTTCACCGAGCTGACTCACTTTCTGCATTGTTTGGCCAGTTTCTCAGTGGAACCTTCTGCAAACTGCCTCATACTGTAATCATCACCACCAGCTGACCCCAGCTTGCATAGACCCTGAAAGGACAAAGACAAACAGAACGATATGGGAAAACTCAACCCACCAATTCAGATTAACGGAAAAATATGTAGACGTAGTGGCCGGGGAGAGGGAAGTCTGGGTTTCCCTGCTTAGACTGCTGCCCCCATGACCCGACCCGGAAAAGCAGTAGGAGATGGATGGATGGATGGATGGATGGATAATACTGTTTTGTAACTCTGTTCCTTTGTGTAACTGATGTATGGTCAGTATGACTTAATGTTTATGGTCAGTACGACTGGTGTATGGTCAGTACAACTGGTGTATGGTCAGTACGACTGATGTATGGTCAGTATGACTTAATGTCCCTCTATTGGTGCTTTTTGGGTAGGACAATATTATTAGGCTGTATTATTGTTGTGGTCTCCATATTGTAAATATCTAAGCCTGTTTAAGAAGGGCTTCATTCGGGCATAAGTTTACTGTTAGCAAACAATGACTTTAGATTGATGTAAATCTAAAATGATGAAAAAGATTGTTTTGGCCATATTTAGCCGTGAGGTTCAGATGCAACATACGTTATATCCTGTAGATGCAAGCTCCAATTTCTCAGGGTCTTACTCACCACCAGGGATCGGATTTTGATCTTCTCATTCTTGGTCTTCTTGTAGATGTCCTTAAGTAGGGAGACGCCATTACTGATGATGAAGGAGGCACGGCTCATCTTGCTGGAGGCGTGGATGAGAGCCTCCACAGCAACCAGCTGGTCCACTTCTCTTTCTGAGCTGCACAGTGCCACCATCATCTCCATGACGCCCTGCCGCCCCACTAGGATATTGCCCACATCAAAGGGGCCTTGCAGCAATCCCGACAGGGCGTTGATGGCATGGATGATCTTGTCCATGTCTTTGGGGTCAAATTTCCCTCTAAAAACAGACAGGGTGCACACAAGAGAAAGATTAAATATGTAAATGCACAATGAATGTTCAGTTCATCTAAGGAAGGACCTGGCCGTGGTGGTTGTTATTTTGGAAAAAAAAATGTCTTTTTGGCAAGGAAAACAAAATTATTCATATGATATTTTTCATACTGCCATCTCATTCAGGATGTACTGCTGCCTTGTGAACTTTGCACCCTTGGAAAGGCTCCAGACCCTCCCTACATGACCCTACACCCCCCCTATTCAAATCTGGCCCTCGATTCCAAGTCCAGGCCGTGTTTTCAGTTCTCCCAGTAGTTAGTTTAATAATTACGGATTCTGATTGGCCAGAGGGGCTTCACACCTGGCTCACAGGTAAAGGAAGGCTGGAAAATCAGCAGTGCTCGGCCCTTGAGGACCATGAGTTGAATAGCCCTGCCTTACACTATGCAAATGGTTGGAGGGATGGGAAAATGGTAGTTTTAGTTGGTTTTGCAACATAAGAGAATTCGGAGCTGACAGCGAGGCCCTTACTTAATGTACTCATCACACAGATCCCGGAAGTTCTCCCTCTCAGGGTCACAACGCAGGTTCTCATACAGCTTGTTGAGGAGAACGCTGGCAATCAGCTGGGTGTTATCGGTCAAAGGCAGCTGATCTGGCAGGTCGGGTACCTGACCACAAACTTTCAGGATCTTTTTTAAACCTGGAGAGCAGACATGTAGGTGAGAGGTGAGCATGACCTGCTACATGCCAATCAGACTCCGCTAATCAAAGACAAATATGCAGTTTGCTCACCATGGTCAATAGTGAACAGGGTCTTCGAGTGATCCGGATCTTTCTTGTCCTTCCGCGGCACATTTTTGCTCAGAAGGTTAAGGGCCTGATCTCGACCGTGTCCTGAGACGTTCTTATTCACTATCATTTCTAGGAGCGCCAGCAGGATGTTCTTCAGCTCCTTGGTTGTATCTGTAGCAAAACACATTTTGAAGGTATTTTTGGCATCTTTGAATGAAATGGCTTCACACAATTATATATGTAAATATTTCAAATTATATTTATTTAATGGCAATTATACATACAGTGGTACCCACTGCAGGTTAATCTATAGCCTCCATTTACTCATCTTGGTCAATATTCAACAGAAAAGCTGAGGGTTTGCCTACCCAGGACAACGGCCTCCTCCTTCCCATAAGCCCTGTTGTCCGCTCCAGTAAGTGAGTCATACACACACTGGAACAAGTTACAAGTCGCCAGAGCGATCTCCTCGTTGTTGATTCCCATAATGCTGCATAATTTCTGAATGCCAACCATATGGATAATCGCTGTTGCCTGTGTGTGGAAAAAGTACATTTCAACTGGCTATACTTAAATGTAAAATTTTTATCATTTTTCAAGGAAAAGCTTAAGAAATCAAACTTAAAAAATAAGCCACTGAGGACCAAACATATTCTTACCCGAAAATATCTACAAAATTAAATCATGCAATCTAACAACCACAGATTATACATATATTAGCCTTTAACACTGTTTCCCAACCCGGTCTTTGGGGACCCCCAGACAGTCCATGTTTTTGCTCCCTCCCGGCTCCTGGTAGGGGAAGGGGGTCCCTGAGGACTGGGTTGGGAAACACTGGCCTATAACACCACAATCTTTATCTGCACATCGAAGCCTCATTCTAGCCCTTTTTTCCTTTTCGTCAGTTACATTAGACCCATCCAGGCCGATCCACAACATCCCAATTCCTTCCCTCTATCCTGTGACGGTGTTTGCCGTCTCACCCAGAGTGGGTCGTGCATGGCCCATCCAAGGCTTATGCTGATATGTAAGCCAGCAGGAGAAATGCTTGTGGTTGTGTCATATTTCAATCATGTGATATGATTTTGTCATTTTTATAGATGTGGATGCCATGGCCACACACATCTCCACTCTGCTCACTCACCCTGGCCTTGTGTCCCGTACACATTCCTGACAGGGTCCGGACCGCAGCCAGAATCATCTCAGGTTTTCCGGTTTCGATCAGCTTCATGAGCAGTGGGATACCGTTGTTCTGGAAGATTCTCTCTGCCCCTGCATCTTCCCTTGCCAGCACTATCAGGTTGTTTGCAGCCTATAAAGGTAATCAATCACACAATGCCACATTTATTTACAGGGTGAGAGTTCATGATGGTATGGTGGCCTTAAATATTTTAAAAAATATTCCACACTTTTCTTTCCAACCTTTTCTATCTTATCTTTTTCCATTTCTTCATCAAGCAGAATGTCAAACATGTTTTGCACTCGGGAATCTGTAGAAAACGTCGTCTTCAGCTGTTAAAAAAACAAAAAACCAAACTTAATTTAGTCACATCAGTAGAGTGAGATTAAACAAACAGATTACTCGAGAATTATTTGAATAAGTAGAATTATGAAAGTAATTAATATTTTGAATCATTACAGATGATAAAAAAACATATGTTACTCTAATTTTTCCATTTTGTTTGATAAATGTTACCTTGAAGTAAACAGTGCCTTTATGAAATCTTTTATGAAGAATGTTCCAGAAAGGAGAGCTAACCTTTAGCTGGATCTCTGCTCCCAGCCTCCGTAGGGTGTCCAGGAAGGTCTTATTCTTGGGCTCCAGAGTGGCACACCTCTGGACGTCCTTGAAAGCCATGTCAAGCTTGCCGAGCTTCTCGTAAGCCTGGCATCTCCTGAAAAGTGCTTTGATGTCCTTGGCATCCACATCAATTGCTGCTCGAGGAAAGTGGTTATTGAGAAGTGTCAGAATTACATTCCATATATAGAAGCTATATGTGCCCCATAAAACACTGTAATTTTCACCACTGATAATTACTTTACGCCACAATAAATCATACAACTGAGTTTTATGGTAATTTTCACCATATTCAACATTAGGTCTTGTATCTGATCACCCAAATGAAGCATCGATCTCATGTACAAAATTAAAGTCTGACCGTTAACATGAAATTTGCACTTAATTGGGGTTACATTATTTGGCCAATAATGCTTTGTTTTGGCATATTTTTATTTTAAAACCCACAGATTTAATTCTAAGGGTCACTGGATTTATTTTCTGTGGTTACACATACCTCTAGAAGCATCTGAGGCGGCCTGAGTGTAATTTTCCTGTGGTGGAAAACAAATAAACGGGCATCAAATCAAAAGAAGTTTGCTGCACGAAGACTCGTCTGTGCCCCAGAGAAACTCTGCTGAAGCCCCCCCACCACTTTCTCAAACAAAGGTTATCATTATCTACAAACTCATGCCCACCCCCAGTGTCTGGGCCCCTGAATGGATGCACCAGGGTAGGACATCCCTTCATGAATAAGCACAGTGATCATTCAATAGCAAATTAGCCAGCAGAATGTCAAATGAGAGATTAAATGTGACGTGTGACACCCAGCTGAGACTTGCACATAATTTAAAATTCAATTAAAAATTCACCCGGGATGTTGACTTAATTAAATTTAAAGTTAATTGCTTCAATTTATAATACACACTATTAAAAAAATGACACTTCCCATACACCCAGGAATACTGTACCCTCTGATACCTAAATTTATACAGTCAACAATACAACATGGCAAACTTTAAATTAATCTAAGACTACAACTTATAGGACTCACTGAAATAATATAGATTTGAAACAAATGCTAATATCACGTAGGGCTCAAAGCAATGCGAAGTTCAAAGCAGTGGAGAAAAGCAAATCTGGTTGGCTTTTTTAAAAATACATAAGCGATGTGTGTTGCATGTCACCTTTTTCAGGTAGCAGGCTGATCTGTTCCGGTGAATAACTGCCAGCTGGTTTTTGTCTTTGCAGCTCTTGATGGCCTTGGTGTAGCACTCGATCGCCTTGTCAATCTCATTTGCCTGGAAGTGTTTGTTTCCTTCATCTTTAAGCTGCACTGGGTCCTCCATCTGCAACAGAAACGGGAGGTTATTGGCTCAAAGCCATCACATGTTCCTCTTGGTGTACATTAATTGGATGGATGACGCACACTTATGATTAGGTACAAGGTATAAAATAATTAGTACGTGCATACTAAAATAGTTGCATACTCTCACTGAACGTTAGACCAAAAATGTACTAAATAAAACATAACTGTTCCCAGGTGTAATACTACCCTAGAACAAAAGACAGGTATATTTGTAATCCATTATTCAGTTTTTTAGTTTCCATTAATCCAATGATCATTTTAGCCGTGTCGAGATTTCACTTCAGTTCATTTAACACAAGAATGAATGACAAAGTCAGCGTTAGCCCAAACAGCTCTGTTATGTAAAATCAATACGTCTTAATGAGAAAAAAAATATTCACTGCATTGCAGACTTACCTTTCTGCTCTGTGGTATGCTCTTCACCCCAAATCCCTTCACCAAATGGCCCAGCACGTGTTCTATCAAACCTTAAAGGCCCTTGTCTTCGGCCTTATTTGGGCATTGCTTTGTGGCCCTGTGGCCTCTCGCCACTGACAAGGACTGACATGTGGATAGCACTCGTGTGCCCTCTTTCCCCATGATAACACACAAACACAGCATCCTACACCAGACTGCACCACCTTCATGTGAAACACATGTGAGGCATCGCTGTGCACGCTACCTTGCTCGTGTAAACGTCCGTCCTCTTCCACCTCTAGTCCGTATAGTGATTTTCAAGTTCTCTTCTCAGTAACTGTTACGGTACTGAACTTGTCCCACTGTGACTAGCTACCATATTCCATATATATCTCAATGAGTTGGATAAGAGCCAGAATGCTGGCAGGGGTCACTACAAGCTCCCAGACGGTGGGAGGGATTCAGCCCCCCTGGGTCATTCGTCATAAAAAAGGACCACAAATTTTAAAAGCCAATCAGCTATAAATATCACCAGACAACAGACTTTGTATACCAAATGTAAGGCACTCACATTATTTAGTTTTGGCATCTCCATGACTGCATTAAAAAATTGGTCACCCCTTTGAATATTGGTTTGAACCTGGACAGGGCTAATTATGGAATTGGCATAACAGCTGACAGTTCACTACAAAGTGTCTGACCTCCCAAGCGCCTTGGGGGAGGAGACTGTAGCTGACAGCTGTATGAACAGCCCAAGACGAGCAGGTTCTAGAAAGGCGAGTGAGAATCTTCTCGTGTGTGTACGTAAAGGGTGAGGCAAAGTTGTGCCGCCAGCAGTTTGTCCCTACAATGATCCAGGACTTTCCAAATGCAGTCACATCTCAGCATTCCTCGCTTTGTTGGAGCCATGGTGTGTTTGAGTGACAAGAACAGAGGGTTGGGCTCATGTGCCACAGTAATTTGCATCTCAGGATCAGGTAGGTTGAACCACAACATTATTGCTAAGTTAGTGTCCTGCTGATATTGCTCAAACACAACAACAACAGCTCAATCAGAATTTAAACAATATCAAACAACAAACCACAAAGAATACATCTTATATAAAACAAAGTCTTTAAAAGGCAAATTGAATCTATTTATTTATTAAGTATCTAGTTTTAATCCTATATCTCATAAGCTGTGTAAAACATTAAACATGAGATTCTTGTTACAAGTGTTTCATGTTTTCTGCAATGTCCTGATGAGGAATAAGTGGAGTTTTTCTTTGAATCAGCCAACATTTAACTACAGTGTTACTGCAATACAATGTATCACGTTCAAAATTATAGCTATGCAGTAGGGTATGCTTATTTCAGTTTTAATGTTGCTTTAATCATTCCAAAACAATCAAACCAGCAGTAGAAAAAAAAATCCAGAGAAGGAAGAGGGGGGAAGGTTGGGGAGCCTATTTCTGGAAGTTGGTGAAGATGAGGTCCCTGAATAACCTGAGATAACATCACTGGCAGCACATTAGGAGCTGCAACAGGAAATAAGGCAGAAAATATCTGTGTTTACTGACACGTTGAGCATTACATGAAAAACACAGCCTCACTTAGAAATCACAATGGGCGATTTCTTGAAACCTTCCTACTGCTCCTCAAATAGAAAACACTACGTTTTAAGACACACACACACACACACACACACACACACACTGAGATTAAGTACTTACATATATCTTTATGGGGATTCTCCATTCATTTCTACAGGCATAACCCTAATCCTAATTACGACAACCTTAAGCCCTACCCAGCCCTAACTTTAAACTTAAGAAGCCAAACAAAAAACAAGACTTCTAGCATTTTCAGCTTTTTTGATTGCAGTCACAGATTTTTATGAAATTGAGTTTCCCCAATGGGGACCGAAATAATATCCCCAGGTCAAAAGAACAGGTTTTCATCACCGTGAGGGGGCATTTGGTCCCCACAATGTAATATATTCATGACCATGCACAAACACACACACTCAAGTGTGTATATATGGATTTTTTAAAGCCCCCTGGTAATCTTAGCATTTTTTCGCCATCAGATGAGGTTGTTTATTTGTCTCTTTCTGCCATCAGTGTGTATCTGGTATGTCTGAAAAAAAGCAAATGAGAAACTAAATAAAGCAAAATCTTTGATGACAAAGCTAAAAAAGAGAAATACTTTGCGGCCTTTGAGACAGCAGAGCTCACGCGGCGCTTTGGGAAGCTGTTTTTCACTCTTTAGTCAATGAAATGTTTCTGCTCTCATTGACCTGGTGACCTGGATTACTGGAGGAGTTAATTATGATTAAGAAAGATGAGCATCCGGTTCATCCTTTTCAGGCTTGTGAAAGCAAACGGTCTAAGAAAATTATTATTATCAGAAAACTGCACATCAGGTCTGTCTCTGACTTATGCAGCTCCCTTTGATTTTCAGTGAAAATCAAACGTAATTAAATACTGGTGTCATTCGTAATCAGATGATTCCGCTTCTCCAAGGCTGTAGATTAGATTCCTGTCCTGGTTCCACAAGACATTTAGCTTAGATGAACTGGTGTCTTTGAATTGTGGTGTGTGTCAGAGTGTGTGCGTGTGTGTGTGGGGGGGAGTTACCATTTTTTTTGGTCCCCACAAGAGGAAACTCAATTTTGCAATCTGCGACTACAATCAAAAAACTATATATGTCAAAAGTCTTGTATTTTGTTTGGTTACTTATGGTTAAGATTAGAGCTGGGTAGGAGTTAAGGATGCCATTGTTGGGATTAGGGTATTTCCCATATAAATGAATGGACAGTCCCCACAAAGTTATGAATACAAATTTGCGTGTGTGGGTGTGTATCACATCCTGTCTGATGCGTATGCTACTTGTACTCTGTTCTTCCTGGGGGATGTTGCATGTCACTGTGACTTCTCATCCAGTAAGATTTTATGGACCACAAAGTGGGACGGTATCTTTATTTGCAGTCCACTAAGTTGATTAAGGGCTTTCTCCATAACTGCGTAACCAGAACAGGGTGTCACACCTGTACTTGCCAAGCACCCACCCAGCCACGCCTAGCCACTTCCTACTACACCTTCTCTTAATACTAGACACATCTGTAAATCATCAACTGGATCAATCAGGCACAGATTAAAGGGTGCTGGTTTCAGTGGTCCCTCTGTGGAGTATTGAGTGTTACACCATTCCAAATGGTTGTTCCATGATCTACTTTATAGTGGTGACCCGCACTTGCTCTCCTGTGTTTCTTGTTGTTTATTGAGCGTTTTGGATTTTGTTTCTTGCCCTCTATTTCTGTTATTGACCTCCATCTGTATCTGGACAACGTTTTTGGACGATTCGGATTGTTTGGCTTCATTTACTACCTTCTACCTGCTTTTCGACCCTTTGCCTGTCTGTGGAATACAACTCTAGAAATAAAGTTGGACCTCCTGCAGTCCTTACCCAGTCATTACACAGAGTATCGGTGAGTGCAAAATATTTGGGGGGGGGGGGAGAGCATATTTTAAAAGCACCTTCACTTATTCTTCCATCATAGAAAATTGTACATATTTACACAGTTTAATAACTGCTGAAAAAATGCAGAAATGCCTGTTATGAACTCAGGGTATATGGTGCGGGCAGAATGAAGTGATGATCCACTATCATTTCCAAGACAGCTTGGTTTATTAAGAACAGAACTAACCAAGCACACTGGGAACAAATATATAAAAAAACAACAACAAATGCCACGAGTGGTCAGAATTAAGGGGAAACACACTGTGAACTAAACTATAAACAAACCTACTCAGGGAAACAGGTAATATAAAAACTTGAACTAGGTGTGTGTTTGTTTTAATGTGTGCTGTGTACATCAAACAAAATAGCCAACATGCCACAGATGCAGCCTGTAAGTAAGAGCAGAGTTTACAGGGTTGACATGGTCAGTTTATATAGATGGCACAAGAGCCTGAAGGCCTAAAGGTTAATGGAGGGCATTGTGGCTCAGGTGACATGGCCGCCCCTAGGCTGTGAGGGGCTTGTGTGTTCTCCATCCTAGTGTGCAAACATACCCTAGTTTTCCCTCACAACCCAAAAACATCCAGTTAAATGAAGTAACACCTTTAAATTACCTTCATTGTGTATATGTGTGGGCATGTATGAATTACATTGTGGGGACCAACTTTGACAAAAACCTGTTATTTTGACTTTGATGAAACTGAATGAGTGCAATAAAAAAATAAACTAAAAAAGTCACAAGTGTTGGATTTTATTTGGTTACTTATGGCTAAGGTTGTCATACTTGGTACTAGGGTTACGCCCATATAAATGAATGGAGTGTCCCCACAAAGATATAGATAGCTTGTGCGTGTGTCTCTGCCCTGCAATAGACTCTGTGTGTCCCCCACCCTGTGCTTTGGTGTGGGAAAAGATTAATGATGTAATGCTTTGGATTGCATAATATCATTATGGTTTTCTTTATCTCTTTATCTTTGTGAACTTTAACCATCTTCAATCTGTCTATTATCAACGGCATGAAGTACTACCGGTAGCAGGATCGGTAATATTAAGGAAGAGATCACAATGATCTGAAAGTTTTATTATTTTTAGCATTTGTATGACAATCACTTGTCTCATGTGTTTATTTCATGAACATGAGTGAGGAATCTAGTTCTGACTAATCAGGACACTATAACCTGATTTGAACTATTCATGCTAAAAAGCAACACAAAACCTAGTCCTGCAGGAAATGAGCCGACTGGCAATTCCTTCATTGGAGATTCCTGGACACTTTTCTACACAATTATCAGAGACCTGACATGTTGCTAGGAAACCATGCCGCTGACTGTTCTGAGGAGCTGGGTCCTGAGCTTACCTAGGCTTATATAAGGGAACGCTGATAACAGAAATGGTCAATACTTTGGTATTCTCGAATAAAAAATTTAATTGTGGTTCCCTTTGTGGTTCTAATTAGAACATTTACATTTACGGCATTTAGCAGACGCTCTTTTCCAGAGCGACTTATAACAGTGCTTTGTGGTCCATGACTGTTCTTCGATCTATAAGCTAGACCTAAATTCCACAGCTGTCACTGAAACCACAATTACCGCTAAGTACATTGTGTGAAAAACTTGTTAGGGAAAAACTGACAAACATTGTTAGTGGAATTATTTTTTTAATGGAGAGAGGGTTGGCAGTAAGAGGGGTATTAGTCTCCTAGGTACTCCTTGAAGAGGTGTGTCTTCAGGCGGCGTTTGAAGACAGCAAGGGACTCGACTGTTCTTATGGCAAGAGGAAGTTCATTCCACCATTGAGGAACCAATATTGCAAAAAAGTCTTGATGCATGTCGTCCTCTTTTAAGTGTTGGTGGTTCCAGACGAGCAGTGCTTGAAGCTCTGAGAGGACGAGGAGGGACACGATTCTTGATCATTGTTGCCAAGTAAGGAGGAGATGTTCCAGTCTTGGCCTTAAAGGCAATAGAATCTCAATGCCTTTCATTTCAACAACAATCCAACCTTAATCTGTGATATTAGAACCAAACATGGATAGTACATACTATTGTTGTTGTATGTTATTATAGAATTTTAATTTCTTCTGGAAAAACAGCGACATGATTTAGAAACATAATTCTTCTGTAAAACAGACCTCTGTCATTCCATGGCATTTCTTCTTGGTTTGGAATTGATTCTAGAGTAAAGCTATATTCATACGAATATACAAATAAAATCGTGAATGTCAATTTCATTAAGACTATATAAATAACCAGTTTTGTTATGAACATGGTGCCACGGATAACTATGAGGAAATAATCGCATACAAGCGTTGCTGGGAAAAATCATAAGCAGGTGTCTTTAAGTCACTACACCGATAATTATGAAGAGGTTTGTATTTTCTTTTTTGACCATCTCGCTGGGTTTTTGGAAATAACTCATTTCAGCTGTGAGCGGTCCTTCTTTTACTTGACTAAAGCTGAGTAATCGATGTCTAACAAGCCGGAAAACATGCTACCTAAGGAACCTGCTTAGCGATCTTGCCACTAGATGGCGCACGGAGCGACAAAATGCGCCGTGCAATGAATCCATCAAAAAAACATACCTGAAGAAACCAGCACTGTATGTTCAGTTCGAGGGACCCATGCAAATTTTCAACCGTCTGGACCATTTATGTACCCAATACATCATGGAACGGATTATAAAGTGACATAACTGACCGCTTGATATTAAACTAAACTGAATATATATGTCCGTTTTAGACACGTATCTCTTTAAAGTCATAAAAGTCATATGGAAATTATATACACGCAGCTTAAAATGTATTACACTCCCGAAACTATTAGCCCAAATATATTCAAAATATTAGTCTAAGATTTTAATGTTACACTACACTCACTGGATAGGCTACAGACTCTGCAATTACATATGTTAGCCAAACATGACAAAATAACGCAGTTGATTTTCGTTTTCAGAACACAACTATCTGTGAACAATTGCCTTATATTTCCTAACTACTGTGTGAAAAAATATTACGGCATACTGATCGGTTCAGCTACAGTCAGGTATTAACGAAACAGGCATTTCCCGCTGAAGCAATATTGTCAGCGACCCATAAACGTCCTTGCAGCATTTTACTTTCCAATTTTCTGACATAAAGGAATAACAACCGAGGTGATCCTGGAGAATCCATAGTGTGTCTTGGTACTGAAATGCTGTGCGATGAGGAATCCGGGCTGGGGGGGCGCCGATCAAGCGCGCCCTGGGAGGCGGAGACTGTCGTATTCTTGCGAAGGACTGCTTGTTCCTACATAGTGGCAGTGCGAGTTGGCGAGCGGCACCGCAGCGCTGCTTTCTCACATATGCTCGCTAAGCACGAGGGTTTCTGGAATAACACGGGCCCCCGAGATCAGAAGACAACCAAAAAGGTAAGGAATGATTAAACCGACTTCCAGAAGTTACGGCGATTCCACCTGTCTTTTTGTTTCCTCTAGCTGGCTACGTGAGCCAGGTGCCATAAAAAATAAACTTCCTTGGCAACTAGCCTTGCCTTCTAGCCTGGGCAGCTCGTTAATTTGCAGATGGTGAGCCGAGTTCGGTGGAGGGGACCTTAGCCAGCTGCGACAGCGGTGCATCTCCCATTAAATTAAATAAGCGTTAATGTTACAAGCAGCAACGCGCACAATAACATTGTGTTCCTTCGTAGCTCCCCTGGATGTCGCGTTTTCCCGTCTGTAGTAAACAGCTGTTACGTTGGGCCGCTGCATTTCGCATCGTAGACGAACCATAGCGGTTCCTCTGAAGTCGTCCCTCGGCGCAGCATCCAGCTGTGACCGCCGGGAAAGGGATCCAGCTGTGGAACGTGAAATGACGTCATAATGCAGGTTATTACGAAAAGGCGCAAGCGGGTTTTCGAATGAGCGCCGCAAAGGGTTAGATAAAGTAGCGGAAAGACAGCAAAGATGCGCTTGTTGCATCGCTGAGTTTCTTTAAATCCCTTTTGCTGATGTGTAGGTTTCTGGAACAACGGGTCTAGTGACTTTAAAAAAAAAACTTAAGGTCACCGAGCACACGTCCCATGCCTTAATATTGAAGACAAGTTAATATAAGTCAGAGTTGCTAGGATTGGGGAAGGTCAGGCGCCTTCTGGGGCTGAAGAAACCGTCTTGTGACATTTTTCTTGGTGAAGAGACCTTTTATATTGGAAATGAACGGGTGGCCCCTAACAGATTGCTCCTTTCTGGCAATATAAGCTTCAAAGGAACTGGATTGTGCAAAGTAATGTAACCCTTTACGTAACATTTTACCAGTTTATCGCTTTTGCTATAAGAAGTCATTCATGACATTAATTTCTGAAGGATGCCAGAGAAATGGTTTCAAACAAGAAACATTTAAACGATACCTTAAAAATGAGGACAAGTATACTATATTTTCAGACCCCTAATAAGTGTAGATTCATTTGCATGCTTCTGTGAGACAATCATGCCATAATTCCCCTGCACAATTAATATATTATAGTTTCCAGTTGATGAGATCATGTTGAAATCCCAAGAAAATGTATGTTCTCCTACTGGCAGGATTGGCACAGGCTTGTAATCTGGAGGTCTGAGTTGTACATTTGCAATATGTGCCTATAATCCTCAGTTAGTTGCCCTGGTAGAAATGATCCTTTATTTTCCATCTGCACAAGTGCATTGGAACACTTTTCTTCACCTACCCCATCCTGCACTTTATGAGACACACAGAAAAGTGAAAGCAATTTTGGTGGGAGGGGGCAGCACAGCGAGCAGCCCACAGGCATGTAAATAACCTGCCAAGGCTGGGGTTCAAATCAGCAGCCTTCAGATGACAGGCAGAGTGCCTTAGCCTGCTGAGCCACACACCAAGCAGAGCAACAGTGCAAACTATGTCGCAGATACATTTCGTGAACACTGACAGCAGGTCCAGATCCAGCTAACTGACTGTCAACAATTTAGCTTATTTTGCATTCTCTGCCTGAGCCCCCCACCCATCGCAGGGTGTGCTGACAATTTGAGTATCACAACAGGGGTGATTGCCCGGGGGTTCCGTTAGTCGGAGCAGTGTTGTCCACGGGTATATGAGGATATGGTGGGAGGGTGCCCCATGCGACCCCCCCCCCCCCACCAGCAGACAGTCACATCCAGAATGACCCTGACACTGTTTCCCATACATGCCGGACATCTCAGATCTCAGAGTTTGAGAACCAGGCGTTGCTGATCGTGCTGCAGTGGAGTGGCAGCCATTTCCTCTAGCCCAGGAAATCGTAAACACCATTTCTGCCGCCAGAATACGGTGCGATCTGAAACTAACCAATATGACCTGATGATGTCACGCAGGATGTAGCTTACAGTTAAGTGGATGTGTTCTTTGTAGTCATAGAAACCAAAGATTAAACCTGTTGCTCTATCTATCTATCTATTGATTCATTCATTTTTGAAATGATATTTCTATAGTTATACACAGACACAAATGAATTTGTATGCTTCTGTGAATGGAGGGGGGCCATTTATGCACCCTGCTCGCGTGCCTCCTTTTTCACCTCACACGTCTTGGCATGATGCCTTTCTTACAGAAGTGCGTCCATCCAGTTTGTCCCTGACCCCGGTCCGCAGCACCTCTGGTTCTCTGGTAGGTGTCGAGAGCCCTGTTGGCCTTCTGCAGTCTGCAGGCTGTTTTTCTCCACCAGTTTTGATGGGTAAAACACAGCAAAGGAAAGGCGTATTCAGCTGTGCTTGGCAGCGAGACTGAGTGGAATGTTTTCTTCCTGATGTGTCCGTTCCTTCGATACCGGATTCACATAGTATTGTAGGAGCCCCATTGCAGGCAGAGTGAGGATTGCTTTAGAGAGGCCTGGTCCGCTCTTTTAGGAATCTCCATGGCAACACAATGCATTCCAGTCTGGACTCCCAGTCACCTCTGTCCAGATGAACTGGCTGTTATTGTGTTTGCCACTGAACACTTTGCATTGGGCTCTATTTGGCTGCATGTGTTGAATGATTGCCCCATGATCTCCTAAGGAGAATGGGCCATGTACCTCCAGCTCACCGAAGTGAAGTACGTCCTGTGCGGGAGCTGCTGTGCTCCTGTGACGCTTTGAGGGAAGTTGGTGCCGTGCCCAGGAGGTGTGTGTATTAGAACTTCCCCTCCCTTATAGGCTGTTGACGTAGATCCCGGTTCTCCAGGTCTGTCTTTATGACCCGGGGGTTTACAGTTCTGGCTTTGGGAGGTTTCTCCATGTTCGGGCTTTATTGCTCTCTTCAAACCACTAACAATCTCATCAGGGAGGCTGAGGACACAGGAATTATTCAGTTTAGGGAATTAATTAGCTCTTTCCAGCTTGTGGGCACTTTGGGTGGAATAAAATCCTGCATATATTCCACTCCGCCAGGTTCTGTACGAGCCCCCCCTGGCTAAAACCATGTGAATTAGTTGAAAATAGGAGACGGTGCTGACCCTACAGTGCAGAAACACTGCTGTTACTTACTGTTGTTTGGTTGTTACTCACTGTTGTTTGGTTGTCACTCACTGCAGTTTTATGGGACAAAATGGACCACAGAGTGTAACGAGCGAGCCCCCAGTCTCAGTGACGTGAGTTTGGAAATACGGCTCATTTACACTTCGCCGTTTGGGAATATCTCTCAGCTCTCTGAATAATTTATTACTTCACTGGTACTCATAGCAGACACTTAACATACCTTATAAATATTGCGACGTACAAAGTATGTAGTGCTTTTTTGTTTCGTTTTTTGTACCAGTTTTGAGGTGTGCTTAAGATGTTCTCTAATTGCTGTGATCTCTATTAAATTAACAGGTCTTGCATGTTAAGTTCTCAGCTTCCCGTCGAAGTTGTCATCACTTGTTATTGTTTCCTGGACATTAAAAATTATTTGATGGGAGCAAAACCGTTTAAATTGCTGAAGGCCATTTCTGCTGAAAAAAATGACTCTCGTTACAAGACAGTTTTTTTCCCCTCTTTGTATACAGATGCACGTTTTGTGAGGTCTGATGGGCACGTTTGACCCTATTACATTTCAGGAAGGTCCTGTCACGTACAGGGAAGGGGGATCTGTACCACAAAGCCACATGTTTTTTTTTTGAATTTCACTTGAGACATTCGCTCTGCTGCTGCCTCTCTGGTAAAGCTGCAGGTGCAGTGGGCAGGTTGCAGATTGACTTGTTTGCCATTGATAGAAAAGGTCATTGTAGGGGGAGATTTAAATAAGAAAACAGCCGATGCAAATTGCGTCAGATTGAAAACAAAGTCACCAGGGAGACGGCGGGGCAGCGGGTGGCGTCCCATATGTGCGCTTCAGATATCGATCGAGTTTAAGCATTACTCTCTGATTGTATCATGCCTTCTAAACATAAAATGACCAGCAAGCTGGACAAAAGTTTCAGTATAACTGCCTTAATCAAACAATCTGTCCGGTAATGGAAAGTTTGTTTGTTTAATTTTCCATAGAAATACATGATTATTCATTCACAGTATATTGTCCTTGTTTTATTTGTTGGCTTTTGGTTATTTTAATGGCTCTGCTTAATTTGTGTTTAGTTTCTGTTTATTTTTCTTTATATATATAATTAGTTTGTTGTATTTTATTGTTTCTTGCTCTGTACAAAACGTTGGTACTTTTTGGTTGATTTTAAACATGCTATATAAATAAATTTGACCTTGACCTTGCTTAACAATTGAAAATGCTTCTGAATGCTTATTTAGACTGATATCTGATACAGAACTATTCAGCCCATGTGACATTTACCAACACAAGCACACTTTGCAAAGAGTTAGCAGACCTGAATGGGAGTCTCATCAAAGTGCTGAGTGCTTTTAAAAACCCACTACCTCCTAATCCCGGGGAAGTCTCGTTTTAATGCTTTCTGACACTGCACATGTTTGTGAGCCTTGTCTGGATTCGATGCCTACAAACCGCCTCTTCTCCTTTGATCGCGCATGATGATGTTCCTCCTAAAGGGAGAACTACAGTTTTGAGGTTGTATGAACCAATGGTGGGTGGGATTGTCAATGTCTGCCTAGTTTAGCCCATTGTCCGCAGCTTTAGTCTGCACTGCGTAAAGGGTCCCCTTTGTTTCCTATTTCCCCTTATGGTCAGGTAGCCTGTTTTCTCTTTGGGGTCACTTTTATTTGTTCCCATGTTCCTGTCTGTGTTCCCATTTGTGTGGTGACAGTGTGTTTCTCTTCTGTTATTTTGCTATAGTTTCTGTAATGTGTTACGCTTGTCTCAGTGTTGTTTTCATTCATAAGAAAGTCACTGAAAGCTGATTGAAAAATGGACAGTCGAAAGAGGAATTTGGCCTCATTTGGTTTTAATTTTGCTTCCATTTGAACAAATTGATTTTAAGAAATGAACAGTATTTTGGTGAGTAACATTTTTGTACCTAGCTGGGCAGGTCCTCTTTTTCAGTTTTCTTTTACTGCTAAGTTTAAATACCCTGTCCAAGCATTTCCAGTAAATGCTTATTTCCATTTAAGCCGTGGAGACCCAGAGTCTGCCCTGGGAAGTGTACAGCCAGGCCGCAGCCTTATCCAATCACCTGTTAGGATCCTCTGTTCTCCTTGGAAGCTTGCTCTCTGTGGATTGTGGGAGGAAGCCAGAAGACACCCCGATAAACACAAGCATGCAAACTCCACACAAAGAGAGCCAAGGTCGCATTCAAAGCCTCACACCTGGAAGGGCAGGGGGGGCAGCTGGACCGGTCTCCACACCACCTGTCCCTGCACATAAATACAGCGAGAACGTGTCTCCTCTTCCCACGATCTCGGGCGTCTGGAGAACATTGTACCTTGGCGGAGTAGCCTGACGTTAGGTGCCAGGCACGCTCTGGGTCTGCGTGAACTCTGCTTAGGCTGGCTGCCGGGCAGAACCGCAAGTCTGCTTACAGGAAGGGCTCGATGTCGCTGACGTTCAGGCCGGAGGGCCCCAGCCGGCTCAGTTTTCCGACACCTTTGCCAGCTCACTGTCATAGATGCTGAAGAGCGATCGGAGACGCGGTCTTGCTTTGATCTCCCCTCATTCTCTCTGTCTTCTTGGCATTGTACCTCTTATATGCGTGTTTTTACTCCCACTACCAAATAGTGTTTAAAACATCTAAGGTGGCTTTGAAGTCTGAAAGTGAGTTAATTTCTGTTTTTCAAAAGGCTTTTATTTATGATTATCTTGATTATGTTTTTACATCCAGCACCACCCAGAGATTATTGCTTCGGGGAGGTCGAATTTTATGGGTATTTCATGTCCGTGCTCTTTATGTTTAAGAAATAATAGCTTTTGTCCCATGTAGCTAATAGCTGGTGTATTTAAGCACAATTGTTTAATGTGCCGTGGCTGTCCCCAGGGCAGGCTGTCTTCATCTCGCTCGCTCCTCAGTAATGAATCTATTCACTTCTGCTTGTCTTGTTCTCAAATTTTCTGGTGTTTTGCCTGAGTGTTTATTTCCCCCTGCGCATGAGAACCCTTTCATCGTGTGTGAGAAGCAATTTCGTCACAGAATCTGCCACTGTTTTGAATCACTCCATAGTTTGATTTCTTCGGCAGGTTCATTTATGGTTTTTTTTAAAGCCTTTCTTGGTGGAAACATTTATAAAGTATACAGGAAGGTAGTCTGGGTGGACATTATGGCCTTTTTGGCAACAAAAATTAGTGTAAATCCACCCATCGGCTGGTTGTGGTCGGGGTGCTGGGCTGGCCTGGAGCCTATCCCAGACAGCACAGGGTACAAGGCAGGACATGCTCTGGACAGGATGCCATTCCACCAGAAGGTACAATGAACATGCAAATCACTCTCTGTCTTGGCCACGCTCTTTATGCAAAAGAGCTGTTTATACAGAGGAAATTTGTGCTGATGTAAATGACACCGGCAGAAGGTTCCTCAATGTTGGGGAAAAACTGAAGTGCTAAGAATGTTGCTGAGCAGGGAATCGGTTGCAGCCACGGAAGTTTTCCTCGTATATAAACGCCGCTTTTGGGTCAGCTGGCGTTAGACCTCAGCGGGTAGCTCCGGTCTCGCTTCTCCCGGGCTCTTTCCCCCTCTGTTTTTACCGCTTGTGTCAGCCGCTCCGCTTTCCCCTTGCAGTCCAAAAACATACAGTTGGCTGATGTGGTGCCTAGTGTGTGGTTGTGCATGTGATCCTGCGATGGACCGGCGTCTCGTCCAGGCTGTCCTCTCTCTGTCCGTGTTTCCTAGGACAGGATTTCAGGCTCATTGTTTTCTTGGACTGAATAAGCACTTCTAGAATATTGTTGGATGGGAGAACTGCTTCTGCTTATTTTACCTTTACTGTGGTTTCTGATTCCCTTGCTACATCTTATTAAAGCATATTTTAATAATGTTCGCACCCGTGGCCTCTGGGATAGGCTCCAGACAGCCCATGCCTACAGAAGATGGATGGATGGATTTTAACAGTGTTGATGCCCCATTTTTATAGGGTTGATTTACGTTTAATGTATTTAGCAGTAACTTATGCAAAATGATTTACATCATCAAGCAGGGTCAGCAGTCCCTGCAGTATTTGGGGGTAAAGGGGAATTTTCTTGTCATCGTTGTCACCTCTCCCATAGCACTTCAGGAACAGTTTTGAGCTTTCATTTGTTTTTTTTTCCCTTTGATGGTTTGGGATGATATTCTCCTTAATGTCTGTTTCTCAGCTAGCAGTGACGCTTTAAGGATATTCACCTCGAACCTCGAACCTCGGCCGCTAGTGCAAAGGGCTGTGATCACTTCACCAGTGAGGCTCATGCGACACTCTCCATTTCCGTAATTTGCTCGTCCGTCTCCAGCACCGAGCTGATTTCTCAAATGCAGGCTCCTTCCTAGTGTCACACTCGCTGCTCCACACCTCTCCTCTTTCTGGAAGCAGTCCCTGGAGTTTCTTCCAGCAGTTCATGAATAAATGTACTTTGGACTGTCTTATGATGTTGACGGGTGAGGGTAGTCCCTTCAACCTAAGCCATGACCTGCATGCTAACAGAGCGGGGGGGGGGGGGGGGGGGGGGGGGGGGGGGGGGGGGGGGGGGGGGGGGGGGGGGGGGGGGGGGGGGGG
>JAODKC010000044.1:11800019-11815734 GCA_026777985.1 Mormyrops attenuatus | reverse complement strand
TGTTCAGCATCCTTTCTGTACAGCTCCCCCCCCCTGTTTGCCCTGTGCCCCCCCCCCACAGTACTCTATCTGCAAAGAGCCCCTCATCGAGCTGTCCAACCCTGGAGCCAGCGGCTCACTCTTTTACCTCACGAGCGACGACGAGTTCATCATCAAGACCGTGCAGCACAAGGAGGCCGAGTTCCTACAGAAACTGCTTCCGGGTTACTACATGGTGAGCCGCTCGGGCCGGGCTGGGCCGGGCCTGGTGAGAACCGGCCTCTCTCCTGGTGTACCTGGCCCCGGAGTCTGCATTGGGCTCAGTGTGCTGGCCATTGTCATAGCCGGAATAGGCTCAGGTCATCACAACCTTCGGAGTGAAGGTGGCTTTCTGAATGTTCCTCTAATGTTACTACTCTCACGTCTGTGTGTGTGTAGAGTATTATACAAAAGTCTTGGCCAGTCAAAGAAAACGTTTAAAGCTATATTTTTATTGTATTAGTATTTTAGTGTATATTTTCCCAGAGACCAAAATTAACGTCAGAATATTTACAAATGAAAAGAAACAATAAAAAGTAACAAGAATTTCATGTTTCTTTAAAAAGTTACTGATATCTTAGATGGCTAGAAGAATGCCCAATGAATGCCCAATGAATGCCCAAATACAGTTGGTATATTCGATGGTTACTCCAAATACTGTGGTGACTTCAGGACAGGTTTTGAAATGACTGATGATGACAGACACAATATCACAATGTTACACCAACATGAAGATCATTTAGACATCATTTTCTGCACTCATTATGATGTAGAAAATACTTGTATAATAGAGGATATATGTCCACATCTGCAGTCAGGATGTTCCTCTAATGTTCCTGTTCCCGGGTTTGCGCTCTGCTCCTCTCAGAACCTGAACCAGAACCCAAGGACACTGCTGCCCAAGTTCTACGGACTCTACTGCGTCCAGTCGGGAGGCATGAACATTCGGCTGGTGGTGATGAACAATGTGCTGCCACGGTCAGTGAAGATGCACTACAAGTACGACCTGAAGGGCTCGACATACAAGCGGCGGGCAAACCGCAAGGAGCGCGAGAAAGCATGTCCCACCTACAAGGACCTGGACTTCCAGGACATGCATGACGGATTGTACTTTGACACCGAGACCTACAACGCCTTGATGAAGACGCTGCAGCGGGATTGCCGGGTCAGTGCCGCATTCCCGCCTAGCGTCTAATGGTCGTTTATCTCCGTGGCAGTAGCTAAACACTCCACGGGAAGGACATGTCAATGGTAAACACAGGCGTGGCCCACACACAATCACACAATATAGTTTAAAGAAACTAATTCGTAAACCGTAAACCACATGTATTCGGACTGTGGTAAGAAACCAGAGGAAATTCACAGGAACACACACATACTCGCACACGGACACTGCTGATACAGATATTAGACCCACAACCAGCGCTGTGTTTGTGAAGTCAAAGCACCAGCCGCAGAGTAGAACTTTAAAGATATTTAATTTGTCATGCTACAGAATGATTCCCTCCACATCTGAGCCTCCGTGCCGCTCTGTAATGTGGCGAGCCCCTCTCACCCCTCCGCTGACGTCTGTACCACGTTAATAAGGGTTAGGGAGGCATTTTAAAAGCAAATATCAGCAGTTTAACTCCCAGCCCATTTTTGCTGACTCACGTAGGTAACGTGTGACAGTTCTTTAAACAGCAGAGCTGATTAAAAGTCTTCTCGTAAAATGAACAGGTCCTCAAGGAAAGACTTCAGTTGTTTCACAGCTTCACAGGGTTTTAAGAAAGGCTGTGTTTTTTGTTTAGGAGCCTTCTCTGAATATCAGCTTTTTTATATCAGTGTTTATCTGACAGATATGTTGGCACACATTGTTGGCTAATGACTGCCCTTCAGTTCCTCTCCTCTCCTCCTTTAGCTGACTTCCCATGCTGCGTCATCTGAAATTGCAATTTTTTTCCCACTCCCTCTTTTCTTTGTAACGTGGTAAGACGTGACTGTTTTTCAAAGACGCCCCACTGTCGAGGCTCCCACAAAGTTATAAGGCAGGGGTGCATCGGCCAGGCAGCAAAATCGCCGCGTCGTGGGCCCTGACTGATACAGAAGCATGTGTGTCATGTTGCACCGTAACTAAGATCAACTGGGAAATTTTTGGGTGGGTGGGGGGAGGGGAGGGGCAGGCATAAGCTCTGTCATCCAATGAGATTCTGTGGTGTGCCACGTCATTAGCCAGGATTACCACGGGGTTAGAGCAGTGTTTCCCAACCCGGTCCTCTGGGACCCCTAGACAGTCCACATTTCTGCTCGCTCCCAGCTCCCTGCCAGACAGTCTACATTTTGGCTCCCTCCCAGCTCCCCGCCAGACAGTCTACATTTTCGCTCCCTCCCAGCTCCCTGCCAGACAGTCCACATTTTTGCTCCCTCCCAGCTCCCTGCCAGACAGTCCACATTTTTGCCCTCTCCCAGTTCCCGCAAAAATGCAGACTGTCTGGGGATCCTCGGGGAGCGGGTTGGGAAAGGCCAGGTCTGAGGAATGTGAAATGAAACGAGCAGCGGGAGGAGCACTGGCCCTGTTGGCCCAGAGTTGCCAACGGTGTTGCAGTGCCATGGTCATTCAGAGGATGATGACGCCAGTGCGAGTCACATCCATCAAGCTGTCAGATAAGGGCTGAGTCCCACGCTGACCGGGGCGCCTAACGCTGACCTTGGAGGAACTTGTTTGTTTGCGCTCAACTTCCCTCAGAAGAAGAAAGCATTTCCCCAGTGCTGTCATTACCATTCGGCCGTTACGAGAAAGGGGAAGTGGGGACAGGTTCCTGAAGCTCGGCTGAAACGTGCTGTCCATGCACCCAAGCATTTTGGTTCCCTGTCACCTTATATAGTACATGGCTTCGGAAAGGTTGGAGGGTTTCTGCGCAAAGGTTGAATGAATTAAGGTGAGTCACAGACACACACTGCTGTGTTCATCCATGTCCAAGTCCCCCCCCACCCTCCAAGCCCCCTACTTCTGCACCCTTGGTCCTTGCTGTAAAGGGGGAGGGGTTTGGGGAGGAGGTTTGCAGTGCAGGCCTCTGAAAGGACCTGCAATCGCACACGTCACGGTGCAAGCTGTGCATGCCACGTCGCCCCCTGCTGTGTAAGAGGGGAGGGCGCCACTGCGCCGCGTTGGAAAGTTGTCAATGGTGATGACATACTAGTAACGGGGTTTTTCCTGAGCGTTTTTAAAGATTGATCGGTACTCAGGTGGTGTGTAGCTCAGTGGGTTCGGACTCTTGTGTTCAGACAGTCATGCATTCTGATCCTGCGGCCAGCAGAGTAATCATATCGCCCTTAACCTCAGTTGCCCAGGGGGGGCGATATGTGATCTTGCTTTCCAAGCTTTCCCCATTTGTATGATGTTTTAAACAAAGTGTTTGATAAATAAATGCAGGCAGTATTCTGTTCCACAAATCCTTACGTAAGTCGAAGTTTACATATATCGGATTTACCATTTAAGACACCTTATAGCGAAAAACACATAAGGCAAAAATATACAGTAGTCCCCCCATATCCATGGGTGATACGTTCCTAGACCTACTGCGGATAGCCGAAACCAGGGGTAATAGTAAACCATCTGCGGACCCCATATATAATGTCATTTTCAGGTACAGGCATATGGCAAAGTTTAATTGATAAATTATGTACAGTAGAACATTAGCAACATTAAATACAGTAATAATAAAGTACAGTGTATAGTATTATACAGTATTATACAGTACTGTACAGTACTGTACACTCTCGAATGAAAGCGATTCTGACATTTTAGCCTAATTCTCAAGAGATGGTATGGCAATGAATGAAAATGTAGTGTATCAAGGGATGACAGCAGTGAGACAGGACAAAGGAACAATGAAAAAACATAGGCTACTGTTATAAATTTTACAATGAAAATGATATGATATCATGTGCCTGTACATAATCTGTAATGAGATTAATGTATTTGTTTAAAAATATCTTATCCGAGACTTGCGAACCGTTTCAGGAATTTTTTTTACTTATTTGGACCACAGTAAACCACGGATAACTGATGCCATGGTTATTGAAATGACAGGTTTTGGGGTCCCACCATACTAACAATATATGTATGGAATAACGGATATTAAATAAATGAAAAGGTAGAGTTTTAAATACTGCATTTTCGGGGGATATTTACTTTACTAAATTTAGACGCGTTGCCTTTTCGCGTTAGCATAAACTATATATCTTGCGCAAGTCCGGATTTACGGAAGTCGGTTTTACGTAAGTCAAGAGCAGCCTGTCAATATAAATGTTGTTGGCATACCAACCGTGGTCTAGGTCAGAAGTCCAAGTATGTTTTTTTTCTGTTTGTTGACTTTCAGTTGAGATGGATGAATCAGCTTGTTATAACTCACGCTATATTTGCCTATATCAGCAAACATGTTGTGTGATATGTGGTGTGGATTTGCTTGTTCGTATTTACATGGGGTTTTTTCAGAATGATTCTGCATTTCCACATAAGTTGATCGCATTTTACTCTGACATTGATCCTGGATTATGGAAGACAGATGCGCGGGTGGAATCGTTGCTCCGGAAATTAGTTCCCATTGTCTTTCCAGGTTTTGCATACTTCTTGAAAGTGTTTCAGAGTGTCGTCACCATGCAGAACAATCCAGTTCCCTGTTCCCTGATGTATGTGCAAGTATATCCTCAATATATTGTTGCCTTGCTAGGCCTTCCGAAACGCTCTCAGAACGTTTAGTATGGTTTTAATACTAATCATTATGGTGCCCAGACATTTAACTCCTACCAACGTGAGCTCTTTAATACTAGAGAAGGTGAAGTGCAGATTTTTCCAGCAGCAAATGTGGCTCCTGTGAAAAGGCTCAGCCTTCTCTTTCAATCTTCTCTGTAGAAAAGGGTATTTCTCAGCTCTTTATGCTTTTGTTGTTTTAATTGCACATATTGTATAATACGTCTAAAATGCTGAAATCTTTTTGTAACACTTTCAGCTTTAGTACGTCCTACGTTCTAGGTAGCTTTGGAACTCTGGAACCAGAACACTCAGAGTATCTCCAAAAATTCTTCCTCAGAACAGAAATTCACCAGAAAACTATTCTATGAAGTCCAATAAGCATTTGACTCAAAAAATCTCAACAAGAAAATACTTGCATTTCCTGTATCTAAATACTGGGGTTTATTTTTTTTAATTATCTATTTAAGTTTATTATTACTTATTTGTTCATTTATTAAACCATGAAATAAATCCAATTGAAATGTGAGCACTGCACAGCTCCGGGGTGGCTGAAGTACCCTGACAGGAAAACCTTGACTCGACGTCCTCTCGCGCCCAGTGCAGGCAGCAAGCTGGGTGGAGGGGGTGGGGTTATTAGCTGAGTTGCCTGGAGTAGCGGCAGCTTCATGGGGGGGGGGGGGTCCTGACTATAGAAGGGCATAAAAGATCCCCAGGCCAGGGGGTAGGGGTGCTACCATGATGCCCCGGCTAAAACTGCCCACTGTGACTCTTTCAAATCTGGCCTCCCAATCATCCCCTATATCTAACTGGTGAATTCTCTCCTGCCCCTTCACCACCTTAGCTACAGTGTGGTGGGAGTACTGGTGCAGAATGGCCGCCAACGCATCATGCAGGTAGGTGCTACACAGTGGTCACGGTTCAAGTGGCTCCCCATCGGTTCAAAGAACTTTGGGCGTCTTAAAAGTGCTGTATAAACGTAACATTAATTCATTCACCTTGTCGCATTGTCTGAGGATGCAGGTCAGAGCTTTTCCTTCTCCGCGTCACAATCAGCTGCTTGTTGGGATTTTTGAATTATTAGAAATGTAGCCCGACATGAAAAGCAATGTCTCGCTTCAGGCTAAATAAGTTAGCACTTCTGCCCCTTCTTATGAACTGCGACTGCATAAGGTTGGTCTGTTTGCACAGACGTGGAGCTGAAACTTGTCCGCATGGCTGACTTTCGCCTGATTGGGCGTGTGCTGGGCGCACACTGGGGCCTGTTTCACAGCCATGTTATCAGAAGGGTGAACATTTGAATATGACAGGTGCTTCAGGAAGCTTGCAAAGAGGATTGTGGGAAAATGAGAGGCTCCAAATGAGCTGACACATATTTGCATTTGTGTGAGGTGCTTCAGAAGAGAGAAATAGAGCACCGAAGATTCGGAGTGCAACAGAGAGACAGTGTGGTGGTATTTTGTTGGGCAAAAAAACTTTAGCGTGTTTTGCCTTTTATACTGTGCATCAAGTTATTAAAGATGAATACCAGGAGTGTGAGAAACTTTTATCTATAATGCAGTTTCATTTATTCATTCATTCATCTGTTATACTGGTTGGCCATTGCGGGGTCACAGAGATCTGGAGCTTGTGCTAGAAATGGGTGCAAGGCGGAATAATAGTCAAGGACAGGGTGCCAACCCATTGCAGGGCACGGTCAGAACCATGTCTGAAATGAACAATGCGTAGAGATCTTAAAAAGGCAGTCAGCCAAAAGAAATGTCTGTAACAAAATAGTAGGACAGGATTCACTTACCTCTGAATCCGGTTCTGCTTTCAAAAAGCACATACCACGAAACACAGCTGCAGGCTGGGAGATTGTTTGTTAAGGTTCCTTGTGACGCAGTATCTGCGCCATTAAGCCTAGTTCTCAAAGGCATATCATTTTCTTTACTTGTCCATATTGTGTTTCAATGGCTATTGTCTCTTTGTGTGTTTTTGCGTGACTGTAATTCAAGTTCGTGTAGCACTCCTGTTAAACATTCTGATGTCATATTTAATTAACAGCCAGCAATCCATGGGTAAGCCAAAGCTGTGTTATTGCAGTGTTAGTAGCAGCATAAACATGCTCACATGTGAATGTAAGTTATACATACCAGCATACTTTTTGAGGTTGACAAATCAGCACAAGATAAACTTTGCCAAGAAAACACCAGATTAAATTTGCAGAAAAAAGTGCCAATACTTCCCAGATTTGTTTGTTGCACTCCTGTTAATGGGATTCATTCTGGAGGTAAGGAGTATGCAGATCTAAGAATAGTCGTGTATTCTTCCAGAAGTATGAAAATAATGCTGCTCCTGGTTCAGGTTGTCGCATGTAATGCCTAATGCGACATGCAGCTCTTGTTTTCGATGGTCTGTTCAGTAATAATGAGGAGCGCAGGGCCTGTGTAAAATTAACACTGGTGTTTTGAAATAGCTTTTTGCCATGCAAATGCATCAATTTAATTAAAATTCCTATTAGCCCTAAAGCATTACTCTAATCTCCGCTGAAATTCACAGAACCAAAAATAGTGGGCTGGCACATGACGAGGGATTTGAGACATGAATTCGTCATCAGGCTGCTCACATACACAAAGAAATTTGGTGTGAAGGTTATATTTTTATGCATGGTAATTTATAGGAAATGCGTGACTGGCAGGTCGAGTGAAGCCTTCTGTTTCTTCCCTTGGTGGCAGACCTTTGCAGATGAGGTGGTTGCTGGGAGTGTTTCAGGGAGTTACTGCATCCCGAACGATCCAGATTAAAGGCCCAGATTAAAGCAAAGTAGGCATTTTAAATCCGGGGCCTGATTTCCATGCAGGCCTCGATGGCATCCGGTGAGGTTCTGTGACCTCCTCAGCTGACCTCTTACTCTCTAAGCCTTCCATGGAGAAATGCTCGGTGTAATACACTACGCACCATAGGATTTTGAACCCTACTGTTCAACACGTATTGTGGTTACTCCTTTTGAAAGGTCCTCGGTACATTGTGCTGTTTGTGCCGTGTGCAACAGATTAACAGGTGGGAAGATGTAGAGCTATGGTATCAACAGTTATATAGGAAAACAAGGTTCTTTCTAACAGATTTCACCACTGTTGTCCATCACTGTCCATCATTGTGGTACAAACAATACAAAAGTCAAAAGAAATCAACAGCCATTGTATATATGGAATAACAGGGCAAACTAGTAGTGTAAACTATGATTTAATTAACATGGGTCTAGGTCTTTTTTTATAATTGGAATGAAGAGTGACCTTATTTTCACAGGTCAATAACTTGTCTTTCTTTCGTTGAGGTACTTTCTAAAGTCTTTGGCTTAAAACCCACTTGACCCTGAGTCCTCTCATCACCAAAATGCAGGGTTTGTAACGGACCGCCGCTCTCCTTCTTCAACGCTCAGGTGCTGGAGAGTTTCAAGATCATGGACTACAGCCTGCTGCTGGGGGTGCACGTGCTGGACCAGAGCATGAAGGATGGGGACATAGCAGAAGCTTGCGGAGACGGCAAGCGTCCGGTGGCCCAGAAGGTGCTCTATTCCACAGCCATGGAGTCCATTCAGGGGGACGGCAAGGCGGGCGAGGCACTCACCACCGATGATACGTGAGTGACTGTGAGCCGCTTGGCAGACGGGGGGGGGATGACACCCAGAAACGTACCCCAACACTCAGTGGGTCACATGACCTGGACGGCGTGATGTCCCCTCATAATTATAATGGACAATGTGATGCAGTGTATGTATAAATAAGTGGTAACTCATGGAGGATAGTCCTACACTTGTTAATAACACTCTCTGAATTTGTGACCTTGCTAAAGAATGATATTCATGCCTAGACATGCTGCTTCTCCGTTGGTGTGTCTTTTTTTGGTGTGTTGATTGCTCTGATAAGTTAACTTGCTTTCAACTGAAAGACAAGACAAGAGGGTTAAGAGAGCAAATCAGTTGTTTTGAATTGTCCGTGTCTTTATTACCAGGATGGGTGGCATTCCTGCCAAAACGCACAAAGACGAGAGGCTTCTCATATTTCTGGGTATTATCGACATCCTGCAATCTTACAGGTATGTTTACTGCATTTGACAACGTTTTACTCTTGTTTACATTTTTCATCATTATTTATATATATGATGAAATGTATACTGCGTGTTTTCTGAAATTTTATGAGTGCTTTTTGGCATCAACATGAAAATATCACTTTATTGAAAGTGTACTCGTGTTGAATTTGGCACATCAGCAGCAGAAGGATCATACTGTATAATATTCCTGACTGAGATGTTTCTGCTCCGCTCACTGTTTCTTTAGGTTTATTAAGAAGCTGGAACACTCCTGGAAGGCTCTCGTGTATGATGGAGTAAGTCACACGACATGCGTCATGCATGTGAAGCACCGTTTGACTTTCCCTCTCCAAAGGAAAAAAAGACTAAATCAATTTTTCTTCATTCTAGGACTCTGTGTCAGTACACAGACCCAGTTTCTACGCTAACAGATTTCTGAAGTTCATGAGCTCCACAGTGTTCAGGAAGATTCAAAGTAAGTGTCCTAGCAGCTTTAAAAACCTGCAGAGATGATGATGTAGGTGCATTATCCATATTCAAATGATCCTGGATTAATCAAATAGAAGTACATTCTAAGTGGTGTGGGCGACTCGTCAGTAGCTGTGGAGGTCGCCAGGGTCATTTGAGCGCCTTGTTCCTCGCGGCTGCCGCCATGAAAACCCGCAGGTGCTCGCTGCACCAGTCCGCGCGCGATTTCAGCCCACAGGATGTTACAGCTTCATCTGGCGGCTAGAAATAGACTCGCCAGATCCGCCCTCATTTGATTCTCACCTTGTCAATGGTCCCGTCCCTGTTGTTATTTAATTTCTCTCTGCTGTTATGTTGCTACTGTTATCTCTGTGACACGACCCTTTTATGGCATCTGTGGTAAAGACTTACTGCTTACCGATGTCACTGTGGTTATCAGGCAGGAAGTTACAAATGCTGCATACAGAGTCTGCTGCCTGTGCAACATCGCTTCCGGAAGGCTAAACAATAGTGAGATTCCTGGGGTGTTTTAGTGCATTACTTCAGCTTTACATGAAAATGGGTGTGTGCTGTTTGCTTTCAACTTACACTAGAATTTACTATTTTTAACTAATGTGGATTTCAAAGTTATGCTGGATATAAAAAAAACACAGGTTGTGAGTTTGAGTCTTGCTTCTGCTGGTTTGCATATTCCGTCTGGACTCCGTGGGGTTGCTTGTTCTCTCTGGAGTCGGAAGAGTTTTTGATTTTTGTTAGCGAGCTAAAAAAAGATACTGTCCGTTTGTCATGGACATGATTTTAACTTTTCTATGTACTCCATTACTATCTCAATCATAACTGATTAAGAGCTCAACTATACTGAAAATGAGCAGGCAGAGTGGGTAGCAAGACCGGGACTGAAAAACAGATTGTGTAAGATATGTTCACCTGATGTACGTTACAGCATTTATCTTTCAGGATAAGTTCATCTCCATCCCATTACAGCTGTCCACTGCAGCTATCCTCCAAAGCTACCGATGGCCTTTCCCACGGTCTTCCTCGAATAGAAACATCAGCTCTTGGTTGTAGCAGCAGAGCAATGATGCCGTCAATCTGCCTAATGGTCTCTCTTCCCATCAGCCATCAGGCCATCCCCGTCCAAGAGGACCCGGAACTCCATTCCGGCCCTGAAGTCGTCCTCGCAAGAGATCCTGTCCTCACACAGCGAAGACGGAATTGAGGAGAGGAAGGACAGACTCAGTGGGACTCGGAGCCTCGCCAGTCTGGATGGACGTGGTACGGCTCCCAGACAGCTGCAGAGCTGCTCCTCCCATTGGGAAAGATGCTGACTTCTTAGTAACTTTTCATAGTGCTATAAATGGTTTGATGTATAGTTGTGCTGTATTTGCTGTTGAATGTGCAAATGCTGCACTCTTTAATCAATTTATCATAATCGCTATACGGTAGGAGCCACTTTGCCATTAAGACTGGGCTTCCTGCACTATGAGTCATAAAATATGACCCTGACAAGACATTAGATGCTCCCCAAAGAGTGTCTATCAGAGCCATTAACCCCACTGTCCTTGGTCAGGAGATTCAAGTGGTTTCTGAAAGTTTTAAGGGCCAGAGAGTCACTTGCAGGTTGATTCCTGTCAGCTGTGTCATAGTGTTTGACTCCTACTTATCTGCTTTTGCTCCTTGTAGCTTTCTATGAGGCTGGCTCCATGGCCACCACTATCTCCTCCTCTTCCCTCTACACTACCCAGCAGTGCCTTGAGGCCAACCCAAAGCAAAGGTAAATCCACCCATCCACTTTCGTACCCGTCCGGCTGTTATCTGGACCCCTACCAATGTAGAGGCGACATGGAGGCAGTATCTATCATGTTACCTTTGTACTCCTTCAGTACACATTTATATATTTTGTTCAGCCCTCAGACGCCTGTCAGCTTTTCACGTACCCATCAGGGAAAATGCGCCTATTGCTTTATCATGTGGCATTTCGACATCTCGCTGCCCCACCCTGTACCAGTCACCACATTATTGCTTACTGTCCTGGTTGTACTTTGACCCCTGACTTGGTGTGGCATTCACATAGTCCTCCTCTGCAGTGTCTGCGTTTAACAGCCTGCTGTGTCCCCTGCCTAAAGTCCTGTGTTGCCTGGGGTGAAGGTCCAAGCTTACTGTGACCCTTTATTAGAGGAACACTGTGATAAATGATAGCAAGTGAAATGATTTTGAATTCATAGGGGCTCTTTTCTCCTGCAGAAAGTCAGTTGCGATAAAAATATGGTTTATATCCGGTGACTGATAAACATCTTGATCTGCTTAAAGATGTTGTGGAGGTGTGTAGTTACTTAGAGAGATGAAACCAGAGAAACATAGTCTCCTGTATCCCTCACCTCTGCGAATCCGTACTATGCAGTCATGTTTATTTGGCATAAAGAGTCAGGACTACAGCACCAAATCATACAATACTGTATGTGTACTTGAAACATTAAATGTAAAATTCTATTACACATTTTCATAAGCACATTCTTAGAATGTGATTCCACTTGGAAACATTCCATATGGACATCTCAAAACAGAAGGATATTTTATAATATTCCCTCCACAGAAGAGGGTAAAGTAGCACCTTTAAACAGTGTCTATTAATGTACAAAACAAAGACCACAAATACAATTGTGAAGTACATCATCTGCTTGGATAATTATGGCAGATAACAATTGATTGGAATTAGCAAATCTGTCTTGGTTATCTGTTTGCTTGAGGGTGGACACTAGAGAATGATATGTTCAGTTATTTTAATGCTTGAAATGTTGAAGCAGCACATTGTGCATCTTTAATAACATTCTGTTCTAATCACACGAAGAACGTTTTATACGAATCGCGTGAATAAATACCATGTGAAGACAGCAGAAAATGTTACAGATTACGAATACAGCCACTGCTCTCAGATATGGCCATGAAGTTTATTATAAAAATGAGAGTTGTTGATACTGCACTGAATAACAGATGTATTCTTGTATAAGCAAGTAGTTGATGCATGTAATGTTCCATTTAAAGCTTATACTTACTATCAGAAAACAATGATAGTGAGCTGAGTTGAATAAATATTGGCTTTAGAGGCTGGGTGAGATCCTGAGTTTGATTAGTGTTAGTGTCTAGTGTCCCTCCATCTTCAGTGTCCTGGATGTCCACAGTATGTTTGTGAGACAGAAATTATGTTCGTTGGCTTACAGCCTATAAATGATGTGGTTAAGGAGTTCCCCGCTTACATACGAGCAAAATCCTTAACCTAGATTGCCCCAGTTACGATTCCAGCTGCTCCGATCGGAGATACAGCCTTTTGATCACGTACCTTTCTCACATCTCCCCTTCAGAGATGAACTGGCTACGAGCTCCACATTTACGCTGGAGGACAGCGCCATCTGCTTGACACCCGAGCAAATTACACTGGACATGGACAGAGACGACGGCTCTGTGCTTGACGTCTACTTAGTAAGTTAGTCTCTCTGATCAGCATCCTTAATACCGACTTTGATCCAAAAATATTTAGTCTCATTGGGCTGCTCTCTTAATAAACACTCGGGGGAACTAACTGCAATGTATTCATCCCTATCAGAGGTCTTAATTATGGTCACATTTATTGTTACATCTATGTATTTTGTGACATTGATAATTATAATGCAGTTCTGATTTTTTTCTTAAGCTCTAATTTTCCATATCTATAATCAAGCAACAACAACAATAATAATAATAATGTACTTTACATTATTATTTCATAAGAGACACAAGTATTAGCATAGCTGCATTCTCTAGTTTTCGTTACCCCTTCTTATTCTCCCATGAGACACAGACGCAACCTGAGACCGACACATGATGTCAGAGCATAGGGACATGCATTTATCCGACACCCCTGGAAAGGTCTTATGGGCTTACAGGCTTTGCTTAAGGGCCCAACAATGATATAACCACTCTGCTGTCCACAGGATTCAAACCCATAACCTTCCAATCACTAGTAAAGAGTGTGTTGGTGTGAGGGTTAGGGCCTTTTTTTTACTGATTTAGAAATTTTGTTATTTGTACATACAAGTGACAAAAAAACATACGATGCAGTAAATTTTATCATAAAAGGGTGATGTAATTAACTATGCTAAGACATTGCAGAACATGGATACCTATGTGATCCGTCACTCAAACAGTCTATTTTTAGTATTTTTCTGTTGCACGTCTCCTATGTAAATGACTATAGCATAAAATGGCATCATTACTAATACGATCCTTCTCCACCTTTCCAGTAAGGGGGGGGTGGGGCATACAGCTTCTTCTCCACCACGTCCTTCTAGTCAACCATCTGACGGGCATCACATTCCACTGGAGTGCGGCTTCATCCAAGGTTTCACGCCCTGGTCCACGGCACCAGGCTGTTGGCCTTGGCCAATCAGAGACGAGGACGCCCACTCACCACAGACTGGAACAAAAAATCTAAGCAATCACACCAATGGAGAAAAGCAGGAGCTACAAATTTTCTGCACTTTTCCTTGGATCCATGCAAGCAAACATTTTGCTTTTATAGTGGCTTGTGTCAAAAACATTCTTTTATAAAATATGTATGCCAATGCCAGGTGTGCCCAGTGCCCTCCCCAGAGGAAAGGCCCTGGGTGTGTTGACATTGTTTGCCCATCAGCAGGTCTGCGTGACGAAGTGATGGGGAAGGGTGACTGAACACGCCACCTTTTTTTTCCATTACAGAAGCTTTTTGTGACCCTGTCTGGACAGAATGGGAGGTAGGACTGACAAACTGTCCCATGCCTACTCTGCAGAGGTGTCAGACTGTGCATTTGTTTAGAAAAAAAGCACTTTCCATGTTTGTAATGATGAATCTGTGTAATAAATACTGTCATACAGTTTGGTTTTGGTTGGTTACCAAACCACTATATAGTGAATAGGCACATTTTTACACATTCTCACATATACATTATATGTCGTATATGTTGAAAAGATGCACAATAATGAAGGATAAATGAAGATTTTTTTTTGATACACAACTGGTTTCAGAGGATCATTTCTGAAATTGCATTTTCTCAGGATATCTGTGAACTAAGCGTATCCTCAACATCACCATGTAATATTACATTTTCAACACTTAAAAGCAGATAATGATTCAGAGTACATCAGAGTCTTTGGATATCATTATTGCACTTGTGCTAGATTTTTGGATTTTACCATAATTTATTAATTCACTTTAAAAATGTATACAGCTTGCTGAAGATGAAAATATTTTAATCTCTGAATGTAAAGTCATATTTATAGAGAAAAGATACTGCTATATGGAAGAAATAAATAAGCTGTTATGCTCAAAAAGTGTTTTATTCATGTTTTTATTCTCGTGTTTCATTTTTTGTATTACTAAGGTATGTAACATTTGTGATGCACCCACACATTGTTTTGATGGTTTTCAGGTTTAGTACCTTCGACAAAAACTGTCAGAAGACAGCTTTCTTGGGTGTATAGCAGATAGTTGATTTATATGGGAACAGATCCAGACTGCTAAAAGGGAGAACAAAGACCTCCATCTGGTCTGGCTGGACTTGCCAAATGCCTATGGATCAGTTCCTCACCAGTTTTTCATCTTCACATTTGAATTCTTCCACATACCAGCATGTATCAGGATTTTGATAGGCGGTTTCCATGGTGACATGAAGATACGGCACAGGATGCATGAGTGTATCACTGGTTGGAGGCAGCTGGAAAGAGGAAGAGTGATGAGGTGTTGGGTCTCGGCCATATCGTTCACAGCTACATTTGAGGTCATCCTCAGACAGCCTGGTGACCCTGAGCACATTCTGGCCTGAGATTTCCTGGCCCTGCACAGCTACGCGGATAATGTCACAAGCCTTATCAAAACAGCCGTATGTGCCACCTGACTTATGAAGAGGCTGGAGAAATTATTGATATGACAGGGTTGCCAACTGTGACACATCTGGCGTGACACTCACACAGTCAGACTCTCACGCTCACGCAAGAAACCTTACAGCAAATCTATATTATTCCATTATAAACCTAAAATTAGCTACATCAAAAGCGTTACCTACAGACTATTTATGAGGTAATACATGTAAATGCATGTGCATGTGAGTACAGACTTGCCTCAAACTGAAAATCTCATGCCAGCCAGCTGACCAATGTTGGCAACCCTGACATGGGCTGCGATCAGTACCGGACCTAGTCGATGTGGCACCATAGACAAGCATCACCAGCGGCGCCCCCTGTTGGAGGCAAAGTGAAATTGGCTGGCAAGTCAGCGCCCCCTCAGTAGTTAGCGTCAGCCTATATCACCTATAGCACAGGTGTCAGACTCCAGTCCTTTTTTTTGGGTTTCCCCTCGTTTAACACACCTGATTCAACTTCTTGTGCTAATTACCACATAGCTGTTGAGCTGAATCA
>JAODKC010000044.1:11781933-11792759 GCA_026777985.1 Mormyrops attenuatus | reverse complement strand
CCCCCCCCCCCCCCCCCCCCCCCCCCCCCCCCCCCCCCCCCCCCCCCCCGCCCCCCCCCCCCCCCCCCCCCCCCCGCGCCCCCCCCCCCGGCCGCGGGGCGGGGTGCAGATGAAGGCTGATGCTGCGGGATGTGCCACAGCACCGAGGATGCTCGAGCGCAGATTTCCTCTGGGATAAATGCCCCGGTAAGATCTATAACGCTCTCTGCCGATGTATCCGTCTCTGAGCGGCCTGCACGGTGGTGATTAATGCCAGCGTGACTTTTTAAATCACTCTGTGGGACAGGCACTGACCCGTCGGTGCTAACGGATTGGGGAATGCTGCCTGCCTGGCTGTGAGGCCGGCTTCCCCCCTAGACTAACGCCAAAATCAACGTCTTTGAATCCTCTGGCTGAAAAACCTTTTTCTGAGAATTTAAAGGCGGTCAGGCAAAATTAAATGATTAAAATGTAAGGGCCCACTGTTACAGGTCTCTGGCCTCCCCTGTAGAGCTAGATTTTTTTTGTTTGTTTTTTATGGCTCAGTAGATTATTTTAGGGCCGAGATTTTTTTGCATTTCTATTTTTAGTTTTAACACCATCTAGAAAATTCTAGATGACCTCGCCCCAGAATAGTGCAAAAACAGCTGTAGCAGAATTAAAGGAAATAAAAGAAAATCAACTATGATTTCTCACTTGGGGTCTGAACCCCCAACCCCTGGACCGAGTGTCTTTTTAAATCCGCTTTATTTAGTTACTTCACTGGTTAAATTAATAGTAATTTAAGTTTGGTATATCTGTTAACAATAAAGCAGTTAGGAGGTCACATTATGAGCTGTAAATGAAAATATTAATTGAGTCACTCAGTAAGGTCAGTTACTGTAAAGTACAGTATTAAAATAATTTATTGTGAAAGTTAATTCAAATAGATTCAGAAGGCTTAGCCAGGGCTGCCCATTAAAATTCCATTTTGGGGGAAGCCTTTTTGATTCTAAACTTTTTGTCCTGCTTTTGCAGGTAGTGGGTAACTGAAAACTTGGGGCACAAGTTTCATACTGTGTGTTCCAGGCCTGTGGCCATGGCAAACATGTGGTTAGCATGTTAGTGGCGTGTGTGTGCTGTAGGCCGAGAGCATGATTGTCTGTTCATGTGTGGAAGGTGTTTCGCTGGACAAAGGCAGGAGGGGTCTCTGCTATGCCCTCCAAGAAGGGACGTGTGATCGCATGGTGACAGCGCTACTCTGTAGGGGCTCCGGCTGCTCGCGGGGTTCTCTCTCGATGGTGCTGCATTTTCCTGCCATCTTTCATTGGCTCAGCTGTTGACACCAATCTGCTGCTATGGGAGGAAGTCTGCGAGCGGGGAAAGAGGGCACAGGAGAAGGAAACAGACTCATCATTACTCATCTTGTGGACTCGGATGCCATCAAGCTGAAAGGCAGCGGGTTTGAGAACAATAAGGTCTGGGACAGCTGGCTGTTCTGAATGTGGTCCTGTGTCTGACCGTGAGCTGATGGTATAGATGATAAAAAGCATTTGAGGCCCTACAGTAGTTGTCGCCTGCCTTCTAATCATGTTTAGCACTCTCTTGCCACCTAGTCAGGCACTGTGGAGGGTGAAAAGAGACCCATTTTGCTTTCTTCTGACAGAGTGGGGTGCTGACGGTGAAAGTGAGTCGAGACCATGGCACATACGTCATCAACAAGCAGACGCCCAACAGACAGATCTGGCTCTCATCTCCAGCGAGGTACAGAGTCTCTGAGCAGGGCCATCGTGGAGTAAACGCAACGCTGGATCTTCAAAGCACTGTCTGCCACCACCCCTCACTCTTACAGCAGCCTTAAACATATATTGTATTAGCTTTATAGCACATTAATGCTCTGTGTGATTGTCCGTCAGGGCCGGACTGTAATATTACTACTTAAGAATCCAGCCTGCATGTATGTGTCACTGAATATTGAACAATTTGTTTGCTGGCCTCGTTCGAGATCTCTATGTTGAGCCCAGGGGCAGGTCCCCACACTGCCTCTGAGCATCCCTGGGGCTTTCTGCTCACCTATGCTCTTCTGTCCTCTCCTCCAGCGGTCCAAAGCGCTATGACTGGAATGGCACGCACTGGGTTTACTCCCACGACGGCGTCTGCCTGCACAACCTGCTCTCCAAGGAATTCTCTGCCATTTTCAAGCGCGACATGGACCTGTCACATTTGATTCATCCCTGAACCTGGCTGCATGGATGAACTGCTTCTGTTTGGTTATATGTTTCCCAAACCTTGAAATGTTTGCATTGTGACCATAATGCAATCACGATGAGGCCAACAGTCACAGTGCGAGAGTCTATAAGATATGATCTGCCCTTCCATGTAGTGAATATGTAAGCCTCTTCATGTGGTGTCATTTAAAATCCAACTTTTTCTGCCCTGTAACTGCCCATGATTTTATGGATTTGTGAAAATATCCATCAGATTACTGTAAAAGCTCTGTCTGTACAGTTACAGCCCTGTGGAATTCTCGTTTTTTTTCCCCAGGAAATACTCAGTCCATTTTCACCGGATAAAAAAAAGGATTATTAAGCGCAGATGGACAAAGGACCCATTATTTTAAGCTCATGTCAGTTGGATTTTACCTTTAATAAAATGTTGATTTGTGGGTTCTTCTGAATTCTCATTTTTTAATTAGTAACTCCAGTATATATGTGTGTGTGTGTGTGTGTGTGTGTGTGTGTGTATGTATGATATAGTGCACGGTGTAATTTGATACTCAGATACCGCTTATACCCCCTATTCTCTCACAATGATACTAGGTATCACTTCTGTCCTGTATCAAATTCAAAATCTTGCTTCTCACCTTAAAGCACCACACGGCTTTGCGCCCCCTTACCACTGTGAACTCCTGACCTCTTACTCTGCCCCTTCCTCTCTTCTATTATCTAAAAGTAATCTACCCTCGTACCAGGTTTCTCACTATGGATGGTTGGTGCTTCAGTGCCATTGACCCATGCTGTGGTGTGTCAACAATGGCAATTAATCTCTTAAATTCTAAAAAATTCTAAGAATTATCTTCCTCGGTCTCTCCATGATTTTAGGACCTTCTTGTCTGACGACCATTTCTCTCTCTGTACTGAGTAGATGTTTATCTCTTTTTCTTTCTTCCTTGGAAAGTGACCTCGGGTTTGTGAGAGGCACTATATAAATGTAATCTGTTATTATTACAATTATTGCAATTTCCATTATGAAGGGAAAGCTGTTTAATTCTGTTCACAGGTCTGTTGCAGTTCTAGCACAAAGGGTTATGGTTTTGGAACCAATCAGGGTTCAAATCAAAATGCCAGAGAGGGCAGATTCCACAAGACAAGGGACACCTCAACCTCATGTCTTGACTGGAGTTGTAGTGTCACTCTTGATCTTCCCATAAAAAGTGTAGCCAAAAATTATTTGTACACTGGAAAAACTGGTCAAAATTGGAAATGATATGGACAATATTGAACAAATTTTAAAAATGTTTAAAATGGTACAATTATATGTGTGTTATGAAAACAATTCTGGAATTGTTTTCAAAAGATGTAATTTCATCATCAACCATTTTTTTCACAGTGTACAAATAATTTTTGGGTACACTGTAGGTCACTTGCTCTATACTATACAAGCTGAAGTAATTACAGCATGGGTCTTTTATGTAACGCTGTTGTCAAAAGAATGAGTGTTCCTTGTGACTTATCTTGATTTCTTCCCAAACAAAGAGTTCATGTGCCTGTGAATAAGATTCTTTTCACCTAGGGAGCCAGCTTCTAAGGGGGCGCTGATCTGCCAGCCAATTTCACTTTACCTCAGATGGAAAGCACCTGCGGTGATGGTCACCTAAGGCACTATATTGGCTAGGACCGGTACTGGAAGCCAGTACTCCAATTTCCAAGACCACCATATACAGGGGTGGATTAACTCAACCAGCACTTACAATCAGGTGTTGCTGATTTTACTAATCGTTCCATTTTTCCCAAAGTGGGGTTGGGCCCTCGTGCTTGCCAGGGCCCTGTAGCCTGGAACAGACTGTGCACTAGTCCATGCCTGACTGTAGGTCTA
Source organism: Mormyrops attenuatus (assembly GCA_026777985.1). Classification (NCBI taxonomy): domain Eukaryota; kingdom Metazoa; phylum Chordata; class Actinopteri; order Osteoglossiformes; family Mormyridae; genus Mormyrops; species Mormyrops attenuatus. The sequence continues at coordinate 11,788,706 of JAODKC010000044.1, read as the reverse complement.
TTACGTCATAACACCATATGTGAAAATAAAACATGGCAGTATCATATAACCTTATATGTTTTATTTCTTGGAATACAGCCCTGTCTGTGAGGCAAGTAATCTTCCCCATCTCTAAAAGTGAAAGTTGACTAAATTCATGAGATGCTGTTACCTATATAGATTTAAGACTGCTTGCTTTTTAAAATTGCTCTCCAGGTTTTATCATGGGACTGGTGTGAACAAACAAACGGGTCAAACAGGCTTTACCACTATCCTCCTGGAAATAAAAAAGAAATGCTGCTATGTGACATTTTTTAAAGACAGGCTACCTGTGATATGTTATATTCATATATACGTAAAAAGCTTATTTAACAAGCATTGATGGAATGGTCACTGAAAGCAGACGCCGCCCGAAAAGAGTGGCGGCACAGAGCCGTACCTGCGGCTCAGACGCGCTGACGTCACGCCCGCCGATCCAGGTGAGAGTGAGCCATGGTCAGGCAAAGGGGCGTGGCCTTGCGGCCGCGGGTGACCCACGGGCAGCGATTTTTGTTTTACAGGGTGGTTCGGAAAAATCCGTTAACATTCATGATGAAGCGCTACCTAATTGGCCGGTTAACGTGCTCCCGTCGGCATGTGCTACCTGATTTTTGCTGTCAAAAGTTTGGCCGATGCTGGTAAGGTAAATTATATAGAGTAGCGCCACTTCATTAGCTAAATGGTGTCATGTACCTGTTGTGTCCTTAAATGGAAACTTACCACTTATACTAAGTGTGCCTATTAAATAATGAGACTGCTATTACGAATTCTGTCTAAGGCATTCACTGGCCAATCAGGTCGTGCTTCCCTCATGAATATTAATAAGATTTCCCCGAACCACCCTGTAAAACGAAAATTCGCTGCCCGTAGGTGACCTGCGGCCGCAAGGCCACGCCCCTTTACCGGTCCACGGCTCAGTCTCACCTGGGTCGCGTGTCAGCGCCATCCCGGAAGCCGTCTTCCGTCTGTCTGTTTCGCCCGCGGTGTTTTCCGGATTTCGTGCTTTGCGGTTCGACTTTCCTGTAAACTCCCGAGGTAAGGTAACGTGTAACACCTACTTTTAGCTTAACGGTGTACTGGACGATAAAGAGATTCGACTTAACCGGCATTGTTGAAGTTAAAGTCTAAAGTTGCCAGTTTTGGAGACTTGTGATGGGGAATTTTTATACTTCACAGTATGCGTAGTAAAGATATTTTCATGTGTTGCTACATCTAGTCGTATCGGGTGTGGGGCAAGTCTAGACCGTTCCACTTGATAGGTATTTAGTCGTCATTTTTGTTCATGTAGATGGTTATTCGTTAGGTAGAGTCGCGTCTTGCTCCGTTGTTTTTGATATTCAGGCCTATTATGTTTATATACTTGCCTGAATTGTATACATCAAATACAGCCGGTGAACCGGTAGGCGCTTATATACACTCTCTTGAACGTTGTGTTTATGTTGTATGGACGTTTCTTTCTTTGTTTTAACCTGCTGGAATCATAAATTTAAACAGAAACTAAATGCGACCCTGCGACCGGGTTCAGACTTTTTTCGTTTTCTGGCACTTCTGCCGGATTCTGTAACACTTTCAGGTCTTCCTCTCTAATGTTTGTCTGAATTATAATTCTTGCAATGTTTCTTATAATACATTTTGTGTAGAACCTGATTATGAATTCATTGCTGAAAGTACTGCATTGCTGCAAGTGAAACCTCTCAGAAATTCTCATGAGGACACTGGAAAAAATGCACTTGAATAGCAGAAATATTCATGTCACAGAAATGGTTTAACTTTATAATGTATGCATACCTGGAGTTTTATCTGTCACAAAAGACAAGGACGAATGTTAGCAGAAACCTGGGTGAATCTATTGAGGCAGTGCCAGCCTTTGTGTGTGTGTGTGTGTGTGTGTGTGTGTGTGAGAGACTATGTGGTCTTACTTATTTCTCTGGACTAATTATCATTCTAAAAAAAAAACCTTACATTGGAAAAAGTCATCTAGATCCCAGACAGCCAACCACCCAGACCTTCTTAAATTTTCCCACAGTTGCCTGGGAAATAATCTGCACAGAGTAGTTTCTTTCTCTCAGCACCATCCAAGAAATAAAGGGCACGTTTTATTGTGGGCCGGCGTCCAGCGCGATAGGCCTGTCAGAGGCTGACACTGATGAAGCGCAGAGGAGAGTGTCTCTGTTGATACTGCTTGTTGTGTGAAAGGGGTGATATTATCTATTTTTGGAGGGAAATGTCCTGCCTGGGAAAAAAAATATATAGTCAGAAAGTAGAAATAAGGGCTAGGCAGTGCAGTGGCAGGCGTTTTGTGTCGGATTATTTAGTGGAGCTCGACAGTCCTTTCTTCAACGTCCACAGCTGACTGAGTGCTAGTGGGTACGCACACAATCATGGTCACGTCGCTGAAGCCACGGGGAAGTCTCTGCGGCCTGCCTCGGCCTTGCCGGTTTTTCTTTATTTTGCTATGAAACATTTGCCCTGGAAGAAAGGTATGCAATAAAGTTGCTGATGAAGGAGAGAAATCTCCCAGTTGCTGGATATCACAGCAGTTTGTCTCAATATTCCACACCCCCGCACCAGTGTGAAAGTCTCTCTGGGACATGCTGGGATGAGGCTTCCCACTCCCGGAAAATCCTGCCATAGCATCGAAAAGGAACCGAAAATAATTTGTATCACAGTCAAGACAGTGTAATATTTAGACCTCACACCTACAGTAATGGCATATTTTAAATTGTGTGAGTTTATAATAATTAAGAACATTCCTACAACCCATTTTGAATGTGTGAAGTTCACCTGGGAACCAGCATGTTTATGATTCCTATCCGTTCATCTATCCATGCATGCATCCATCCACACATAACGGCTTATCTAGAACATGATTGTGATGAGTTTGGATCCTATTCAGAATAGGGCATAGCCACATTGCTGGGCGAAGCGCAGACAAACATGGGGAGAACATGCAAACTCCACATGCACAGCTGGGGCTGAGACTTAAGCTGGCAGCCCTGGAGGCGTGAGGCTACAGGGCTGCCTACTGAGACACCGTGACTCCCTGCTAACAGTGTATTGCAGGTCTAATTTAAACACACACACACACAAACACACACACACACAATACATGCTGTTAGCCAGATTCTCAGGGCAGCATCTGGGCACATACAGTCTGGATATTTAAAATGAAATCTATTAATTGGGCTTTTCACTATTAGCTTTTTAGCATACAGGTTTCTTTTGTTCTCTTTTGCAGAATCCCTAAAGCAGTGGTTAAAGGGCAGTTCCCATCAAATTTCCTGTTAGCCATGTTTGCGGTTATTACTTTAAAAAAAAAATCAGCATTTTGTGCTCCACTTCCCCGGTTGTGGCTTGCAGTCGGCAGTTTCAGTGAGGGTTTTGTGAACATTGTGCATCTAATGGTCAAGGGCATAACATTGGGGGGGGGGGGGTCTTCACCCATTTACACACATGCTTGTGGTTACGGTTTGCAGTGCAATATAAAAACCACTTTTTGATAGGTACTTCTTGTATAAACACTTGAGACATCTGTTGCTTTGTCTGTTGTTTTTGTAGTTTAATTTATAGCCATAATAGAATGGTTTGGTATTACTGCTAGTATCCACAAAATGTCTTCCCAATTGTCTGTTATACTTTTAAGTATATGTATTTTACACTTTAGTTGTATTTGAGGAGGAATGTTTTCTGTACTTCAGATATGAATCTTCCACTCACGAATCTGTCTCATGCTTATGGAATCGCAGCTTGTAAAGTCAAATCATGGTGTCTCAGTGGGGAGCACAGGTGTGCCTCACACCTCCAGGGTTGGGGGGGGCTCTGAATTCCACTCCCACCCTGTGTATATGGAGTTTGCTGTTGTGTCGGTTTCCTCCCGCAGTCCAAGTACATGCGGTTAGGTGACTTGGCATTGGTAAATGGCCCGTGGTTTGTGTTTGTGTGTGTGTGTGCGTCCTGCGGTGGACCGGCATCCTGTCCTGGGTGTCCCCTCCGTAATGCCCAAAGCTGGGATAGGGTCCAGGCTCCCCCTGTACCTTAATACAGGATAACTATTTGGTAGATGGAAAGTCATTTTTCATTTTGTTAAATACAATAACACAGAATGCTTAAGTGCTAAAGTACTGAGTACATTATATATTATCATTTCTCTGTTAAATTAAGCCAGTGTATGTGGAACAGTACAAACAAAATGAAATAGGTAAGGTGTTATTTATTTAACAGGTCTAAAAGATCTCCGTGTTTAATGTTAAAATATGTACGTGGAGTCAGAAACTGAGCTATTTATAGTTTGTACAGAAGCACTTGCATACAACAGCTGATATATACACCGATCAGCCATAACATTAAAACCACCGGCTTAATATTGAGTATGTCCCCCTCGTGGCACCAAAACAGCTCTGACCCATCTAGGCATGGACTCAGCAAGACTTCTGAAGGTGTCCTGTGGTATCTGGCACCAAGATGTTAGTAGCAGATCCTTTATGTCCTGTAAGTTGTGAGGTGGGGCCTCCATGGATCGGACTTGTTTGTCCAGTACATCCCACAGATGCTCGATCAGATTGAGATCTGGGGAATTTGGAGGCCAAGTTGACACCTTGAACTCTTCTTTATGTTCCTCAAACCATTCCTGAACAATTTTTGCAGTATGGCAGGGCGCATTATCCTGATTAAAGAGACCACTGCCATCAAGGAATAGTGTTGCCATAAAGGGGTGCACTTGGTCTGCAACAATGTTTTGGTAGGTGGTACCTGTCAAAGGAAAGTCTACATGAATGCCAGGACCCAAGGTTTCCCAGCAGAACATTGTCCGGAGCATCACACTGCCTCCAGTGTCTCACATTATTCTCATAATGCATCCTGGTGCCATCTCTTCTCCAGGTAAATGATGCACATGTCCCTGACCGTCCACTTGATGTAACGGATGACGTGACTCTACTGTCCAAGCCACCTCCTTCCATTGCTCCATGGTCCAGTTCTGATATTCACATTCCCATTGTAGGTGCTTTTGGCGGTGGGTCAACATGGGCAATCTGACTAGTCTGTGGCTATGCAGCAAACATTGTGTGTTGTTCTGACTTTTTTAGCAATTTGTGTTGCGTACACTAACCTCTCTCCATGAATCAGTGAGCCTTGAGCACTTATAACCCTCTTGCTGCTTCACTGGGTGGCCTTACTTGAACCACTTTGGGTAGATTCTGACCACTGCATACCAGGAACACCCTACAAGGCCAACCATATTGGAGATGTTCTGACCAGGCCATTCGAATCTGGCCCCTGTCAAAGTCACTCAGATCATTATGCTTGCCCATTTTTCCTGCTTCCAACACATCAACATCAATAACCGACTGTTCAGCTAATGGACTGCATTTATATAGCGCTTTTCTACTCCTAGGAGTACTCAAAGCGCTTTACAATTTATGCCTCACATTCACCCATCCACACACACACACGCCGGTGGCGGAGGCTGCCATGCAAGGCGCCAACCTGCACACCGGGAGCAATTTGGGGTTCAGTGTCTTGATCAAGGACACTTTGATGGGGTCAGGAGGAACCATGGCTCAAACCTGCAACCCTCCGGTTGCCGAACGATAGCACTACCTCCTGCGCCACCATTTTCCCCTTGTTAATATATAATGGTGTCCTTGACAGGTGCCATTGTATCGACATAATGTTATTCAATTCACCTGTCAGTGGTTTTAATGTTGTGGCTGATCAGTGTATACATGCATACACTATATGGTCATTAGTATGTGGAGTTGTGGACATTTCTTTTAACTAGAGGAAGTGGCTAATTAAGCTACACCCATTGTTGACACAGGTGTATAATTAAGCACAGTTAGGCAATATCCTGCAACAAACATTAGCAGCAGAATGGGTAATTGCACATACTTTTGGCTATATAATGTATGGATATGTACTTTTTTCACCCTAGGGGAAAATTGGTTGCCTACTCAAGAAGAGAAACGAACACATACACTATATGGCCAAAAGTTTGTGGACACCGGCTTGTTCAACATCTCATTCCGAAACCAAGAGCATTAAATCAGCCCATTGCTGCTATAGCGTCTACTTCTCTGGATGTACTGCCATTAGGTGTTGGAACATTGCTGGTGGGATTTACTGACGCTCAAGCAGGGCTTAGATGTTGGGTTACCTTCTCCCATTCTCTGAATTTGCGCGGCTGACACTTTGCAACTGATCATGCTCCTAAACCAGGACTCTCGAAATCTGGACCTCGAATCCAAATCCAGGCCTTGTTTTCAGTTCTTCCAGGTAGTGTAAGAATTACTGATTCTGATTGACTGGAGGTTTCACACCTGGTTCGCAGGTAAAGGATGGCTGGAAAATCAGCAGCGCTCGGACCTTAAGGACTGTCATTTCAATGACCCTGTCCTAGACATTTTGACCTTCACAGTCACCTCGCTTGCGGTTTACCTGGACAGCTCCAGCAGGACAGAATTGTGAAACTGACCTGTTGGAAAGATCCCATCCTATGACCGTGCCGAGCTGAATGTCGCTAATCTCTCCAGCACAACCGCCCATTCTGCTGCTCATGTTTGTTGTAGGATATTGCGTGACTGTCTGTTTAATTATTCACCTGTGTCAACAATAGGTGTGTCCTAATTAGGCAGTTCCTTCTATTAATAGGGGTGTCCACATACTTTAGACCAGGGGTGACCAATCTTATCCGCAAAGGGCCGGTGTGTATGCAGGTTTTCGCTGCAACTCCCTAATTAGGTCACTAATTAGAGGAC